>BSBM01001334.1:15465000-15992500 GCA_027924585.1 Larix kaempferi | reverse complement strand
AAAAAAATATAAAATTAACTTTTAAAATTTTGGAAAAATAGCCCCCACACAAGATTCGTTTGTTGCCTACATAAATTGTTTCCTCATAAATTGACAATTTTCATAACAAACCGATGGACCAACAAAAACATGTGCATTATGTTTTAGAGAAAAAAATATCATACCAATCTTAAAATAATGACATTTTCGGGTGGTTATACCACTTTTCCATAAATAAAAGTTATATATTCCAGAAGGTGATCCGTTTTTCTACGTTTCATCTTTTTACACCTAATTCGAAAAGTTTTTGTAGGTACCTCTAATAATTGATTTTAATGATAATATTTATGTTTTTCCAGCATGTCATTGCAACTAACGTGTCATAATTGGGTATCATTACCTTGCACCGGCCCATATACATCGCCAATAAATCTGATCTATCATTTAGTTTTATAGGGAAATGAGACTAATGATTTTCCTTCAAAGTGCCCCATAAAGAGGTTCACAACAACTAGTAAGAAAGGTGATCCCATTGCAACCCCTATATTTTCTCATATATTTCACCACGGAAACTAAAATATGTTGACTTTGGAAAAATCTCAACAAGGGTAGTAGTTTCATTATCTGAGAAAATTCTAACGATGTCAACAACTTCATCAATCATGATTTTTGTGAAGAGGGAAACCATGTAAAAAATGACCAATATATCATTATCATCAGTCTTCCATTCCTTCAACAAGCTATCCAAATGTGTTGAGTCTCTAATAAACGATTAAGTGCTCCCCACGAGAGGTTTTAGCCTTATTGCTAACTATTTTGCAAGTTCATAAGTGGTAGAACCTATTTTGTTAAAAGTAGGTCTTAATGGAATGCCATTCTTATGGATTTTTGGTAGAACTGGCATAAATTTGTGGCATTACTACACTGTGGGAGTCAACTTATTTTTTATTTTATCGTCCAAGGAAGACTTCTTAACTACTAAAGAATCTTTCTTTATAACCTTATTCATGGGATATTTCTGCACTATTTTGCAGCTACCACAAGTTAAATGTTCCTTCATTTTCTGGATGTAATCTTCAGTCTTTAGTATCATAGTCACATTGCCTTTGTCTACGTTTAGGATTGTAATATTCTTGTTATCTCTTGACGATTTAAGTGCAACATCTCCTTCCTTTGATATTTTGGAGGCCAAGAAGTTTTGAGAACAATGGCACACTCCTCATGGATATTTTTAGTTGTCCTTATTTCAAATTGGCATCAACATTGTAATTATATGAGGTTTAAAACAAATTATAATGTATGGTAACCATACACATATCAACTAGGATATTGTTACTTCTTACTCAGGGTTTTAGTGGTACATTATCCATACATGGCCTACTTTATGATGACAACTAGGTGCTCCTATCCATCCCAATGGTGGATTAAAATGTGTTAAAGCCCCTTTATCTTTTAGTTCACATAGTATGGTATAAACATTTGATTAAGATCTCCTCTTATAGATGGCCCTTCTCTTGCTAATTAGGATCATTTTTTAGCTTCATGCACTAATTGAGGTTTTTCTTAATTTTGAAGTCTTTATTAAGCTTAAATAACACTCTTTTGAAATTTTATTTAGTCAAACTTGCATTTACTTCAAATAATGTTGAAGTACATTATTAAAATATAATAACATATTTAAATTCAAAATTTGTAATTAATTATAATTTATAATTATCAATCTATTTTTCTCTACTAAATACAAAGACGAGGACATTATTATTATTATCATCATACATCATCCACTTTCATGTTACACTAATTTTGAAATAACATTTTTATTTTAATTATTATTATTATTGCAAAGCCGTTTAATATATAATATATTAGTATTGTAATACAATCTAAAGTTAAAAATGAAATACCTTATTATAATAATCTTAATGAACAATATATATTGACTAGACCAAGTCTTTATAATAGCTTGCTTAATTAAGCCTTATATATTGATAACTCTTGTCTAAGAGGATAACAACTTATAATGATTGAATAGCAAGGGTCTTTGACGATTTCCAACTCATAATTTTAATAATTTTACCGTGGGTATTCAAGTTCTAACTCTACATTTATTCAATAACCATAAAAAGTAAGTTTTAATAATTTTACCATTATTTGTCTATGGGTATTCAAGTTCTAACTCTACATTTATTCAATAACCATATAAAGTAAGTTAGTTGTTGTACATAGTTTTATTTTTTTACATGATAAGTGTTTATATTTTAGATTTTAGAGTAAAGTATTATCTATATTTTTCATAAATTGAAGGAGAATAAGACAAGTGCATTATCCATATTAATTTTATAGTCGTTTTCAAAATTTAAAATAAACACACACACACATAATAATAATAATAATAATAACTTGTAGATCATGGGTGGATAACTCATAGTTCATTTAGTTAAAGGTAACATTTAGTTGAGGCATAGACAACAACAATTAATTATAACTAAGTATGGAGAACAAATAACATATAACTTGTTTATAACACTTTTGACCTATTAATATTCACCAACCACAAGTTAAGTGGTTATGTTAGTGTTTTTCTTTTTTGAATATTAGAAATGTCTTAATAAAACAACCCATCTCTTCAACTTATAATAAGCCTAGATTTTTTCATTCTAAAAATGAAAACACAGTAACAAAATATATTTTTCTTAAATGAAAGATATTTAAAAAACTAGTGCAGATGTCAACGATTCATTAGGTTATTGATTTGATTTACACAATTGCATTTACCTTAAGATGTTATGATTGAAAAGATTTGAAATAATCTCTTTGTTATACGATCATTAACATTGAAAGTAAAGATCTCTTTACATGAAACTAAACACCGGGCCATCAATTTCAAGCTTTAGAACAATGATCTAGTTGATATCGTCTATTTCACATGTGACAAAACTACATAAATTTTAAAAAAAATTGAGGTAACACAACCTTAAAGAGAAGCTTGCACATTAGCACAACAGGCTTTGATTCAGTCCTCAATCTCACATGTAGTATACTCTCTCATGTAATCCTATGTAAGCTGATATCATGAAACCCCACTTCAGTGACTTCTTCCATCTTGCAATTATCAGGAATTTCTTCTACAAATTCAAACTATATACGTCATAAATGCAAATTGAATAAAACAATGCTTGACCCACTTATTTACGCGAAGAGTTTCTCTTGAATGAAACCGGTTTACTAAGAATTAAGTCTACACAATAAAACGGTTTCACAATTTGAATGTCGCGTATTGGAGCAGTAACATCGATAGCGTAATCTTATTTGTTATTATTGTTAACACTTACATCAATGATTTATTATAATATAATCTTTGTAAACAGGTAATTATTTGTTATCACTATAGTTAAAATACATGCTACAACCTTATAAAATCAACGAAGGTTATGGAAAATAAATTTTTGACATTATTTTGTTAATTTTAAAAAACTAATAAACATCGAGATACTCTGTTAATTTTAATGGTGCGAAACAATAACACTAATGAAAAGCATCCCATGGATATCGTGCCTCTCGCTACAAAAATATATTGGTCTGCTTCCGTCCTTCTAGCTACTAAACTACATGGGTATGCTCTCGTCTTTTGGAACTCAACTATTGCGTCTGCTAACATTAGTTAGTCAGATATGTGAGATGCAAAGCCTGAGCTTACAAAGTCATATCTAGCATTGAAATTCATAGGTTTGTCTACACCGACATCTATGAAAGTCTCTCATGTGGAATGAAAGTTAATATATGAATTGTTGGTTATCTTGTGGTTAGGGATTAGGTGTTTTCATTGTAGTCCTCATCATAGTGGAGAATATTTCATCAATGGCCTCTTCTCACAATTATCCTTGGAGAAACAGAGAGCAGTGAATCCTCGATCACACCATTTGTATTGTTTTCTACTATGTTGATTTTGTCATGGTCTTGTTGTCTCTCTTTGTTAGGTAAATTTGACTTGGTCATGGTTTTTTTGGGCCCATAGTATTTGGTGGCCCATGGTAATGGCTTCTTTGGGCCCATAGTATTTGGTGGCCCATGGTAATGGCCCGTTGTATTGCTTGTGAAGAAGAGTATTTAAAGGTTTGAAGGATAAACAATTTTTGTCATTATGTGTGCTTGGTTTAATCATTATGTTTATTATTGAGAGTAACTAAAATACTTTGTTTTGCATTAATAAGCTTCAAAAACCCTCAATAATGTACCAATTCCACTAAAACTTGGCGTAAAGGCCTTCCAATGTTTTTGCAAAAAATGCACAAAGTTTTCAATCCACTACAAAAGAGCTTTGAATCAGGTGATGGCAAAATCTACATGATGCCATGCATTTTATGTCATGTTTTTGTTACCATGGTGTCCCTTACAAGATGAGAGGATTAATGAATCGAGATTGATTGTAATATGGTGGGGTGTGGTGCTATGGTGGAAGGCCTCCTTCCCATGCCAAGTGATCTTGTGAGCTTCTCCTATTAAAACTCTCAATAATATACTAAGCATAGATAGCAGTTTACCTCAAACAACACTTTAAAATATTAATGACCTTCCTACCCGCAATAGAATTTCCCTACTATAAGCGTCCTATGGGATGTAGTGCTTCGATAAACATGTGGGGGATATCTTCTCTTAGAGGTTATGAGATGTAGTCGAATATGAGATGCAGTGCCGACTTCGATATACAGTTGAGTTCTATCCTCTATGAGAGCATGAAACCTAGGAAATGCAAAATGCATATGAGGGCATGAAAACTGGGAAATGAAGAATTCTTGAGGGAATGGAAGCTCGAAAATGGAGAATGCTCATGAGGGCACGGAAGCATGGAAATGGAGAATGCAAAGAGCCCCATGAAATGCCTTTGGAAATTGGGTAGAAACTAACTTAAATTTGGAAAAATGAAATAATGGAAAGGCACATCCTCCCACACTAAATGGAATGTTTCAAATGGAAGGGAACATAGCCAATTAAATAATTAATTTACCAACCAACCAAAATTAAATGAAATAATGCTCAATCTGTCACTAATAACCGTAAGGAAGTTAAGGTCGTGTGCATGGAGATGGTCCCCAAAACCTTTGCAATGAGATTGCTCTAGTGGAAAATAACAGTAGTGTGCATGTGATTTTGCATAGTCATTGCCAAACCTCCACATTTTCAAAGCAATAGGAGTCACTACTACACCGAGGGGTATTTTAAGACATATATTTAAGACAAAACTACCGTTTTGTCTTAAATATATATCTTGCTTTTAAAATGTCTTAAAACAAAATGTCTTTAACACAAAACATCTTTAGTTAAAAGTAAAATAAAAATGTCAACCTTCATCGTGCGCCACCTTCATCAACCATCAACGGTGCTGACCCGTTTCACAGTATGGAGGAGGAGGCGAAGGAGAAGGTGGTGGCGGGGATTTGTAGTAATAGGGAGGAGGAGGAGAAGGAGATGGTGGTGGAGGTGATTTGTAGTAGTATGGAGGTGGAGGCGATGGAGACGGTGGGGGTGGGGACTTGTAGTAGTATGGTGGTGGTGGTGGTGGTGGTGAGGGGGACAGTGGGGGTGGGGAGTTGTAGTATTATGGAGGAGGAGGTGAAGGAGAAGGTGGTGGCGGGGGATTTGTAGTAATAGGAAGGAGGAGGAAAAGGAGATGGTGGTGGAGGTGATTTGTAGTAGTATGGAGGAGGAGGTGATGGAGATGGTGGGGGTGGGGAGTTGTAGTAGTATGGCAGTGGTGGTGAGGGTGATGGTGGTGGTGGTGAGTTATAGTAGTATGGCGGAGGAGGTGGAGGAGAAGGTGGTGGTGGCGATTTGTAATAATAAGGAGGAGGAGGAGAAGGAGATGGTGATGGTGGTGAGTTGTAGTAGTATGGTGGAGGGGGAGATGGGGAAGGTGGGGGTGGAGGTGGGGAATTGTAGTAGTATGGAGGAGGAGATGGTGGAGGTGGAGACGGAGGAGGAGGAGATGGTGGAGGTGGAGGTGGAGGTGGGGGAGGACATGGTGAAGGTGGGGGAGGAGATGGTGGTGGAGGAGGAGGCGGAGATGGAGGTGGAGGAGGTGAGGAATTGTAGTATTATGGAGGAGGAGAAGGTCGAGGCGGAGGTGGGGATTTGTAGTAGTATGGAGGAGGAGGAGGAGGAGATGTCGGTGGTGGGGGTGGCGAGTTGTAATAGTATGGTGGAGGTGGAGATGGAGATGGAGACGGTGGAGGTGGAGAGTTATAGTAGTATGGAGGAGGAGGAGAAGGAGATGGCGGAGGGGGAGATTTATATTAGTATGGAGGAGGGGGAGAAGGAGAAGGTAGAGGTGGGGACTGGTAATTGTATGGACGAGGAGATGGAGGTGGTGGAGGTGGTGATTTGTAGTAGTAGGTAGGAGGTGGGGATTTGTAGTCCGCAAAAACTGTTGTTGAAGAAGCCATCAAGCACAACAAAGCGAGTAAGAGCGCCATGATAGGTGTCTTCCAAGAACAACCAGTTATTCTCCTGAGTCAATATGCTGCAACAACAATAATGTTTAGAGTTTGTGAATTTGAGTGTGAGGTTGTTGTATATATACAAGCATGTGGTGGTGGAGGGGAGAGAAACCTTGTGTGGAAATGTCTGGGTCAGGTGTTGTTTTAGTCCATTTGCATTTATGTATAGAGTTTGAATTTCTGGACGAAATACTTGAAAATTGCAGGCCGCAAAAAGTGGGATTACATGATATCAGCTGACATAGAGGACACGGGATTGTAAAGCTTTTAATATCATGTCTATATGGGAGGAGGAACCAGGTCAAGTGTATATGTGAGCAAATGACAATACTCGTGGTATTGTTTTCTACGAAATGATGACATTCTTTATATAATATGTTGAGCACATAGTTAGTCAATGCTGATATGGGAGGAGGAACCAGGTCAAGTGTATATGTGAGCAAATGACAATACTCGTGGTATTGTTTTCTACGAAATGATGACATTCTTTATATAATATGTTGAGCACATAGTTAGTCAATGCTGATATGGGAGGAGGAACCAGGTCAAGTGTATATGTGAGCAAATGACAATACTCGTGGTATTGTTTTCTACGAAATGATGACATTCTTTATATAATATGTTGAGCACATAGTTAGTCAATGCTGATTTTGTATATGCCAAGCGTTCTTTATCCTAGAC
This sequence comes from Larix kaempferi, assembly GCA_027924585.1. Taxonomy (NCBI): domain Eukaryota; kingdom Viridiplantae; phylum Streptophyta; class Pinopsida; order Pinales; family Pinaceae; genus Larix; species Larix kaempferi. The sequence goes on along the minus strand of BSBM01001334.1, from coordinate 15,985,346 downwards.
TGGGGACTAAATCAAAACCTGTTGTACTCATGTGGAAGTTTCCCCATAATTTTGTGTTTCCTCTTTTTAAAATTGACGTACTTGTGTCAGATGTGAAAAAACTTTTTACATAAACAGTAATTTAGGTTTTTTCTCTGATGTTAATAATTTAATTAGTTTCTAAGGATATTAAAATATAGATCTGGTTCCACCAATAAAAAGCATCTAGTGGAATAAAATGAAAATATTATTATCAAGACTTGTATTCCTGGGTAATCCATTATTATAAGTCGCTATCCTTGTACACAAACGAGCTATTCTACAAAGTGGACCTTGTCAATATATACGACTGGCTCTTTTCAATGGATTGGAACTAATTGTCATTAATTTGTTAATACTTAGGTGAATAAGTTCATTGTCGGAATTGGAAATGATTCGAATGGCTAAAGGGGACGTACTTTGAAGTTACCAACGCGTAACCACATTATGCAACGTACGAAAACCTTCCCAAATCCATAACGAAGTGGGTAGATTGTGTGCCTATAGCTAACCATTGATGGGCTAGTCTTTGTACTCCTTTCTCCCTCCGAGGTTGTGTGGTATATCATGGCATGTATGCCTTAACCTAATAACATGGACTGATTGCTTATGGTAGATCTTTGGCAATACAAATTTTTATGGGTTGAATATTATGCTATCCTTTGGACTCATATGAACCAAATCATAATAGTCACACACTAGCTAAGATTTTGACCTATGTACAACCATCATATAATGATCATACTCGTTTTCTTCAAGTTTTCTTTGATCTTGTATACCACTATACAATGATCATACTCTTTTTCTTTGATCTTGTATAACAAAAATAATCGTACAATAACGTGTGCATGATTTAATTTGTATCCCTTCAGCCTTGTATGAATTCTATTTTAATTCCTACTTATAGAATCATAACCTTCCATTTCTCTTTTGTCACGTCCTTGTCCATTTGTAATAGTTAGGATATTGAATATAATAAATCAATGTGCATACTTATCAACATAGATCCATCTTAAATCTAGATCTATCAAACATAGAAAGAGATCAAATTTGTTGATGTGTAAATTTTTTTCTTAATTTGTAAAAAAATTACACCTAAATAAATTTGATCCCTCTTGGTGCTTGGATCTGTATTTAAGATGGACGTACGTTCATTTTATTTTTTTATAAATTTTTCATACAATTTAAAATTGAGTTGACATATGTTTTCAAAAAGTTTTTTTATTTTTGTTGTAACATCCCCCCCATACTAGGCTATAGAGCATCTCATATCGATGCAACAATGCCAATGGGAATTCCTTACTTAGACCATATATGTCCATCCTGTAGCTCTTTTATCATTATATAGAAACTCATGTTAGGATATTCCTATACTCCATCTTAGTCCTACTAGCTTTTCCGTCATTTTCATTTTCAGTCTTTTAGGGTTTGCATGCACTTTTAGGGTTTGCATGCATTCTAGGGTTTGCATGCATCCCAGTCATTAGTCCCAACACCTAGCCCTCAGTTAGCTATCCCCTAGAGCTTCTTCCTGATCAGTTTCATCCCTCCTAGTTCCTAGTGCGCCCTCCTTTCACCTACTGCATGAGAGAGGCGCACTTCTTCACCTACCAGTCCAGTTATGTTCAGTTAACAAGAGTTCTCTCCCTGATTTTAGGCTTGAATCACTCTTAACTGACCTTATCACTCCGATGGACCTTCAGTGTGACGAGATAGCCTATTCTGACTCCAGTTAGCTCCATGAGCGCCCTCCACTGAGCCTCCTTCACTACATTAGTGCTTCCATGTGCCAGTTACACCTACCACATTCAGTTAGACTCAGTTTGACTTCTGGTTGACTATTACTTGTGCATTGATGACTTCACTGATGATGAGTTGGACTCCTAGTTATGGCTTGATGACACTCCACTAATTATGGATCTGTCCATGCAGGCTAATTCGAATCACACCTAGTGTATTCAAATCCTGAGCATTGTATATTTACCTTTTTACTATTCAGATTAATGTAACATGTGTAATTATTCTGCCTCTATCTGAGCTCCTTTGGATCTATGTTCTTTTTCTCTATTCTTCTTCTATTATTCCTATTCTTCTGTTATTCCTAAATTCTTTCATTGTGAGGTTTACATAATCTCCTTGGATCTATTATGAGCATCTTCACAACTCACAATTAAAAGAGTCTAAACGGGGTACTATAGTTTTAGATGACACCAAGGGAAGAAAAATGCCTAGGGGTGTCACCTCAAAATCCCTTACACAGAGTAGCATTGAGTTTATACAAGGAGCTAGTAGAGAGTAAGGTACTGATGCATAGAGATACAATACATTTGGATTTGAATACCATGGTATCTAGTTTAGTCACATGCATGGGTTTTTAGAAGAATTCACTTCTTAAATAACCACTAAACATAGTACAATTACAAACTTTATTAGTTCGATTTCAGAGTTTTAGACAAAGCCACACCCCTCTTAGATATTATTAGCACCATTGAAAAAAAAGAGAAGGTACAACATTGAATGAGGAGGAAAAAAAAGAGAAGGGTTTATGTTCTACTATTTTGGATATATTGTGGCTTCCATCCTCGTGAGCCCTACAAAATGGGATATTAGCTCATTTGTTATACCCTCAACAATAGTTTACAGCCTTGAATTAATGCATCTCACAATCCTCAAATCAATTTGTCATGATTACTTAACACCTCTCAATGTCCTAGATTAACAATGGTGTCGACAAATGATTAATATGTGAGCATTGTTGCTAACATATTTAGCTACCTATGAAACTAGTGCATAGTTTGACATGATAATAGAGTAGGACCCTTTTATCACCTTGCAAACAATGACACTTAGAGATTTCAATAACTCATGAATGTAACCCAACAAGCCTCAAATCTTTGATGTCTCTGCTTAATTCCTCTAACTTGCTAAAATCCAAACATTTTAGATTTTTTTAATGAAAAATGATGTTTTGATCATGTCCATTGACATCATACAATTAAGCAGTGCAGTCACTTATTTTATAACTTATTAGTACTCTAAGCTCATACCCCAATGGCATCACGTCTAACATCATATGCAGTATATATGATATTGGAGATGATTTAGTTGAACACTAATACTTTGTTTCAGCTTCATGCCCTAATGAGATGATAATAAGCTACACATGTCCATAAGAATTATTTTATATGCAATATATATGCACAACCTAGAGTTCTCAACTGCTACCAAGATTAATTACATTATTTTTTTTTGCAGTGGATGAGGAAATCTATGTTGAAGGAGAGTGTTTTATCTCAATGTTTCGGACCCTCAAGTAGGTCCATCTTCAAGAGAACAGGAATCCTACAAATTTCCTTGGCTTCATTTTTTAAGATATTAATATGAATTCGCAACAGAGATGAACCTCAATTTGTTATGTCAACTTGAATTATGAATTGAGAAGTTCTTAAGGAGGCTGAGTTGTTTTTTATGTGATGTATGGCATGCTTCCAAGCTTCTTTTATTTTCAGACCATCGTCCCCATAGACATCATTCTCAAATATTTTGATTTGTAAGGCCTCCCTAGTTTTTCTCTTGTAGTAATGCAGGATTTTAACCAATACTTTTGAATCCTCTAAGCGAATATGATGTTTAGAGTTTTGAGTAACCACAATGGAAGATTTCTTGAGCCTTTCATAGTGTATATCTGTGTTGTGCTCTTTCAACCTAGTTTTTATTAAGAGGCCTATTTCCCCGATATATACTTTATCATAGGAGCATAGGATTGCATATAGACCACGATGAAGTTTTGGATCTATGGGATCCTTGGCTATGCATATTATATTTCTTATAGAGTTTGGAGGAGATAAATATACCCTTATGCTTCCTCTTCCTAGGATCTTAGCAATATTGTCATTAGTACCCTTGATGTATGGAAGAATGATTCTAGGGATACCTCCATGTAAGATATGATCTCTATTCTTGCTCCTCTGGGTTTTCTTGAATGTTTCATCAATTTTCTTTTCCTTGTAACCATTAATTAAGAGCATGTTTTTAAGATGCTTAATTTCTTGATCGAAATGGTCTTTTTCTAAAACTCTTATAGCTCAGGTGGTCAAAGTATTAATGACGTTGGTTTTTTGTGCGGGATGCTGAAGCTTTGAATTAGCATGTAGGTATCTACAAAATTGTGAGTTTCCTTTATGTATGCCTGGTTTACTAAGGATCCATATTTCTTCTTTGTAGTTAGCACATCCAAGAAAGGGAGACACGTGTTTTCTTTTTCTAAAGAGAATTTGATGCTCTTGGATTGGCTATTAAGATGGTTTGTGAAATCAGTTACCCTCATCTCTCCATGTGTCCAGTTACTATATATACATCATCGAAAAATCTGATCCACCATTTAGGTTTATAGAGAAATGAGTCCAATTCCTTTCCTCCAAAGAGGTCCATAAAGAGGTTCACAACAACTAGTAAGAGAGGTGATCCCATTACAACCCTTTATGTTTGCTAACATATTTCACAATGAAAAATAAGATACGTTGACTTTCAACAAATCTCAACATGGGTAGTAGTTTCATTATATTAACGATATCAACATATTTATCAATCAATATTTTTGTGCAGAGGGAGACCATGTCAAAACTAGCCAATATATTATTATCATAATTTTTCCATTCCTTCAACAAGCCTACCAAATGTGTCGAGTCTTTAATAAACAATGAAGTGCTCCCCACAAGAGCGTTTAGCCTTCTTGCTAACTATTTTGCAAGTTCATAAGTGGTAGAATCTATTGTGTTAACACTAGGTTTTAATAGAATGCCATTCTTAAGGATTTTTTTATAGAACATAAATGTGTGGTATTACTACACTGTGGGGATCAACTTCTTTTTTTTATGTTATCATCCAGGGAAGAGTTCTTCACTACCAAAGAAACTTTCTTTATAACCTTATTCATGGATCTTTCTAAACTCTCTTATAGCTGCCACAAGCTAAATGCTCCTTCATTTTCTGGATGTAATAACCTTATTCATGGATCTTTCTGAACTCTCTTGTAGCTGCCACAAGCTAAATGTTAAATTTTTAGAATTTACTTCAATCTGATCTAGGATCTTAACTGAGAGAACAACATGTACAGCATATCTATAGCATATCAATCATGGAGACAATAATGCAAGCACACAAGAGACATAAAGATTTACTTGGGGAAAACCATAAAGGTGAAAAACCCCAATAACTTCCTCAGAGATAGATAGAGCAATGATACAACCCAAGAGATAGACATATCCTAGCAGTAGATCCTCCTCCTCCATAAGTGCACCACTCCTCCTTGAGTGCATGAGTGAGAAGTGAGTGAACAAATAGAGTGCCTCCTGCACTCTATACTTGAATTGACTTTCCTTTTACATAAATCATGTAGGCTCGAACTTAACCACATAACATAATGCTGAATGGGCCGACCCCCAATAGGGTGGTCTAATAACCCTTTGACCCACATGACTTATACAGGGCCAAACCCAACAAGGTGGTCTAATAACCCATCAAGTATAAGTTACGACATTTACAATATAAATGATGACACTTCCGTATAGAGGAATAATACCATCTCTATAGGAGTACATACAACATACATATATGAAATACATTCTGAAGTTACATATACATCAACACTAAATGCTCCTTCATTTTCTGGATGTAATATCTTGTCTTTAGTATCACAATCCAATTACCTTTGTTAGCCTTTAAGATTGTGTTATTCGTGTTACCTATTGATGATTTAAGAGAAAATTCCTCTTCATTTGAGATATTTATTTTGAGAGGCCTAGAACTTTTGAGAAAGATGGCACACTCCTGAAAGATATCTTCGGTTGTCCTTATTTCAAATTGGCATCAACAATGTAATTATATGAGGTTTAGCAAAAATTATAATGTGTGGTAACCACACACATATCGACTAGGATATTGCTACCTCTTACTCACGGTTTTATTAGTACTTTATCTGCATTCCGTACATGACCTACTTTATAATAACAAGTAGGTGCTCCTATCCATCCCAATTATGGATTAAAATGTGTTTGAAGGCCTTTTATTTTGTAGTTCACATAGTATCCATCCCAATGATAGATTAAAATGTGTTTGAAGGCCTTTTATTTTGTAGTTCACATAGTATGGTATAGACATTAGATTTTGATCTCCTATTAGATAGATGGTCCTATTGCTAATTAGGATCATTCTTGAGCTTCATACACTAATTGATATTTTTCTTAATCTAAGAGTCTTCGTCAAGCTTGAAATAAAGCTCGTTAAGTAACACGTTTGGAAAAATTATTTCTGTCAAACTTTCATTTAATACTTGTTACACATTATTAAACTATAATAACATAGAATTTGTAATTACTTATAGTTATCAATATATTTTTCTCTCTCAACAATGATTATTATTCTTGTTATTATTATCATACATCATCCACTTAGCATTTGACATTAATTTTAAAATAATATTTTTATTTTAATTATTATTATTGCATTGCCATTTAATATTTAGTATAATATTATTACATATTACAATTGAAATTTCTAAAGAATGAAATACCATATTATAATAATCTTAATGAACTGTATATATTGACTAGGCCAAGTTTTTATAATTATACTAATAGGTGTTTATATTTTATAATTTAGGGTGTGGAAGAACAATTATAGTTAAATTAGTTAGAATTGGTCATGTGGATTGTTTTGCAACCGAATAGAAGCATATAAATAGAGTAGGATTGTAAGCCTAAGGGCATCCAGTTTTTGGAGAATTATTCCATCTTTTGATCTATTTTGTATCTGCAACATGGTGTACATCCTCCCATGTTGGTAGATGTAAGGGCTGGTTCTCGTATGGTGGTAGTCGTAGGTGGTCCTTGGGACGTAATGCATCTGGGATTCTCCTGATTGTCCTCCCATACTGGAGACGTTGAGAGGTCCACCGGTCAGAAGACACTGTGTGTGCCCCTAGGAAGGATCTTGCATGGTGGAAGGCGTAGGTTTTCCTTAGGGACGTAATGCACCTGGGGTGCTCCGGATTGTCCTCCCATGTTGGTAGACGTGGGATGACCGTTGTGGGACATGAGAGACTACTATCTATTATTTTCCTAGATTGAAGGAGGAGGGGACAAGTGTACTATCAAGATAGATTTTATGAACATCATTCAAAATTTCAAATAAATAATTATTTAAAAAATATATATTTATATAAAATAACTAGTATTTGATGCAAGGATAAAAGGAACTTCAAAACAAATTTGAATTAGCGGAATATTCGGTGTAGGTGTAAGTGAACAATTAAATTCTTAAAACCAATTTGTGTGATATGAATACAGATTTTTACTAGTGAACAATTAAATTTTTAAAACCAATTTGTGTAATACGAATACGGTTTTTACTAGTGAACAATAAAACTTTTAAAACCAATTTAAAAAAACCAAACTTAAAAATTATTTAAACTCTATAAAACAAAAATACCATTCAATTTAATACTATATTATTAAAATAATTATTAATAACTACTTGTTGTCTCTCACCACTTGCCATATCTGTTGTTGAGATTTTATATTTTCGTTTTTTAAATAAATGTTTAATTTTATTATATAAATGTTTATGTACATTTATAGTGTATTTGTGAGTATTTGATTAAAAGTAATATACGTAACCAATCTACTTCCGTATTTTATTAGTACTGGATTTTTTCATTACATATTATATATAGGATAACAAGTTATAATAATTGTGTCTAATGATTTCCAACTCATAATTTTAATAATTTGACCTTTTTTCGTGACATGTATTTCAATATCCATAAAATCTAGTTGTATTAATAATCAATATAGATTCATTTTAAATTTGTAATTTTTTTCTTCATGTGCAAAAAAAATTAGATGAACAAAATGCCAATTCAAACTCATCCCAATCTACCATGTTAAATTGATACTTTAACTATTTAACATTTTTCTACTTTTTAATTTTTCTACATTGTTTTACTTTTTATTTTTTTGCATTATTTTACTTATTACTTTTTCCTATTCTTTAAAATTTATTATTAAATTTTTAATTAATATTTTTTTGTGGAATTATGAATGTTACTCTGTAATGTGACAACATCTCCTCCATAGTGGTTGGCATTTTGTAATGTCCCTTTTTTGAAATTTTATTAAAATGACCAATTTTTCACTTTTTTCCCCGTTTCGACCTTTAACTAGTTTCGATGTCTAGGTCTCCAAATTGTCCCAAATGCTACCAAATATTCTGTGAGGGTATATGACTGATATTGAGACTTGAATATGAGGTTCAGGGATGATTTATGACCCTCCAAATACTTCTACAAACTTGTTTAATATTCTGAACAAAGTATGGGATTTAACTAGCAATTTGGGGATCAAATCCCCCCCTAGGGTAAGTACTGAAAATGGCTCTCCAAATGCATCCAAACCCATTTTAAATTCAAAACAGAGGTAGGGCATGTCTGAGGGACAGTAATAAGGTCTCATGTGCACCATTTATCAGTTATTAAGTATGTTCTAATCTTCTCCCAAAAAGTAGCAAAAATCACTAATTCGACCCTTGGGGAAATGACACCAAATATCTTTCAAATGCAAATAAACTGAGTAAAATGACTTCAAATGCTTAAGTGATAAACATGAAACTTTTAATACTCATCAATGGATATCCATTCATCATAAATATATCAGAGAAACATTCTTTCATTCGAAATCATCAACATTACAATGGCATACATCAATATAGTGGGGAAATGGTCATTGTTTGCTCATTAATCATCACTTTTACATACAACCACTTGGTATTTCGACCTGACACTTTATGAATATGAAGAAAAATTTATATTAAGCTTATTACAATCAGAAATGGATCATGAGAATCTCTCACAAAGAGTACAAGAGCTCACCAAAAACGCCCTCCCTCAAGGAGCAAGAATATGCATTGAAAACTGGAAATGGTTGAGTGAATGAGCTGCAATAGAAGAATCAATGAGCTTCCCTATAGATTACACCTGCAAATAAAGACTCCATTAAAGCTCCATTAAATACCTGAATGGCCTCTCCAAACACCAACTTGGATGGGAACATTTCACCCTCGAAATTGGCTAAGGCAAGAAACTAGTCATCCACTAGTTATCTCTCCACACAAATGCAATTTTCTCAAATGATCAAAATATCTTCTCTTACTTCATTTATGTATTTTATAAACATCCTTAGTCTTATAAGGTCCCCCATGGGTCTAATTCCTCCCAGGATATTCATGCCAACTCAAGTTGGGAAGAGATTCCCAAGTATGCCACTTGTCCTTCCAATTCTAGCCCTCTCCTTCTCCCAATTCGAATTGGTGTCTCTTTGGATGCCCAAACTCACTTGAGTGCCCTCTTGGAGGCTAGTTTTAGCCCTGAAATGTCATATATGTCATATGTTAGCTTTTGGGTCTAATTTGTGTCATAGGTGTCATAGATTCTTCATCATTATTGTCAATGGAGTTAGGGAATCTAGCCTAAGTGTCCACAAACCTCTAGTTTGACTCTTCATCTTCCATGGAGGTTACCACTCCATCCAAATTCGACCTATGATGATAAATTCCATGTGTATGATCCTTCTAAATCATCCCAAGAACCTTAGGCTTCCCATGGATTTGAAATTGCAAGAGGAGAATGCCATTTGGCACATCAATTCTAGCTTCTATGGGCCCCACAACCTCCATGTGTCTTCATGATCAATTGCCAATTTGATTTTCTCTTGAATTTATTTAATTAGCTCATTTATTAAATATGTATTCCATTCTAATGTCTAAACATCATTTAATAGATCTCTTATTGCAAATCCCAATGTCTCCATCCAACCTAGGGAACTAGTAGGATTGATGGAATTTCCTTGTTATGAATTTATTTGAATGGGGACATTACAATCCTCGCCACCCAAGATTGCTTCCCCTCTTGCAATCTCAATTTATCATGCTGCAACCTTGTTCCTCCTCTATCAAGTGGTCTTCCATGAGTAATGTCTCCCAAAATCTTTCCATTCTTGTGTTCCATGCTGTAGGAGGAAACTACCTGCTTCAGATAGGTGTGCTGCCCTCTCACAACCGTTAGTATTCCTTTCGAATCTTAAAATTTCATCTCAGGAATTTTATAATTTACTGTATGCTCCCCTATAGAGTACAGCCATTGCACTCCCAAAACCACACTACTATCAGCAACATCAACCACGTAAAATCTATCAACAAAAGTATAGTTACCTATGGTGACTTGCAGCTGTGGAACCCATGTTTTGCACTCCATTGTGTGGTGACCTGGAATGACAACTGTGAATCCATTGAATGTTTCAATAGGTATATTCCTTCTCTCCACCATGTCTGCATCAATGAATTTATGTGTGGATCCTCCATCTACCAAAACTGAAGCTCGTCATAGTACCACACCCTTGCATCGAATAGTGTGATAACGAGGCACTGCTGAAAGTACTGCCATTCTTACTTTGGTAGGTGAGGAATGATTTACCTCTTGTTTCCCTTCTTATGCTGTAGTATATCCCTCTTCTTGGGCTAAAGCATGTCCTTCTTCCTCCATGCCCCCTTCATACCCATCATCACAAAATACTTCAATGAATTGGGCCTTTCCCTTAGCACATTTATGTCCTGGTGCCCATGGTTGGAAGCATGAGTAACACAATTTCTTCCTTTGGAGCTCTTCCCTACTTCGTTCCTCTTTCTTATCCTTTCCACATTCATCTTCTTGCCATGGCTTCTCTTCAGATCTGAATTAGTGATGTAGGTTGTGGTTGGGAGAAAATCTTGTTCTAGGAAGTACATTTTGCAGATCTCTAGTTAAGTTCATTGCTTCTCTTAATGTAGTGGGATTGTGGGATTTGACCAAGCCTCTTAAGTGTTAAGTTTAGCCTAATTTCACAAACAAGATCACTGAAAGAAACACAATCACAAGATAGACAGAGATTTACCCTGTGAAACCCTCATGGGCTAGAAAACCCAGCAAAGCTTTCCTCAATATAGATAATCAACCAATACAAAGATGCAGTCCTCCAAACAAGAGCTCCCTCTCCTCCTATGTAGATCTCTCTCTCTCCTATGCACAATACACAAGTGAGTGAATGAGTGATAAGTGAGGAACACACCTCCTCTACTTATACTCATCTTCTAACTGAATTTTCACCCTAATTGGGCCGACCTCTCCTAAGAGAGTCTAATAACCCCTAAATAGCTAACTCAGGGTCGACTCCACATGGGAGATCTAATAACCCTAGTTGCCACAATCTCTCGGAGGAATAAACATCTCCGGATATACAATAGGGTCTCCACAGAGGAATGGAACATCTCCGGAATAATAAAGTACAAATATAATATTCTTAGAAGTTACAATATCTTAACACTCCCCCTTAATGAGAAGGATATTATAACAACATCTATAGGAGCAAGGAGTCATCAACTACATGATACATGATACATCTATAAATCATTGGAAGCTTTCTTTAACATCATCAGTAACCCAACCAGTTACTGGAGCATCTTCAAATACTGGAACAACTTCAGTATTGAGTCTTCATCTTCTACAGCATCCGAACAACTACAGCAAACTGGATCTTCTTGATCGACAACATCATCTGGGTCATCTCAATCAATAGTATCATCATCTCGATCATCATCATCTGGATCATCTCGATCAACAGTATCATCATAGAAGCATACTATGCAATACACATGATCCAATTACAAGATGATCAATCCCTCTCACTTTAAGACACCTCTCATGTCTATGGATGATGCAATCCAGATCTACTTACAGGATGATCAATCCTAATCCTTTTAAGACACCTCTCATGTATATGGATGATACAGTCCAGATCAATTCAAGACATCTCTCATGTCTAAGGACGATGCAGTCCTGATCCATTTAAGACACCTCTCATGTCTAAGGACAATGCAGTCCTTGATCCATTTAAGACACCTCTCATGTCTAAGGACAATGCAGAAATTGATCCATTTAATACACCTCTCATGTCTAGGGACGATGCAGTCCTTGATCCATTTAAGACACCTCTCATGTCTAGGGACGATGCAGTCCTTGATCCATTTAAGACACCTCTCATGTCTAGGGACGATGCAGTCCTTGATCCATTTAAGACACCTCTTATGTCTAGGGACGATGCAGTCCTTGATCCATTTAAGACACCTCTCATGTCTAGGGACGATGCAGTCCTTGATCCATTTAAGACACCTCTCATGTCTAAGGACGATGCAGTCCTTGATCCATTTAAGACACCTCTCATGTCTAGGGATGATGTAGTCCTTGATCCATTTAAGACACCTCTCATGTCTAGGGATGATGCAGTCCTTGATCCATTTAAGACACCTCTCATGTCTAAGGACGATGCAGTTATTGATCCATTTAAGACACCTCTCATGTCTAGGGATGATGCAGTCCTTGATCCATTTAAGACACCTCTCATGTCTAGGGATGATACAGTCCTTGATCCATTTAATACATCTCTCATGTCTAAGGACGATGCAGTCCTATCAAGTTCATTTTGATCTAACTGTTCAGCGACGATGCAATCTTATCACATACATTTTGAATTAACTGTTCATGGACGATGCGGTCCTATCACGTACATTTTGAACTAACCGTTCAGGGATGATGCAGTCCTATCATCCACTTAGACAAAGTCTAAGAATCATACATCAACCTAGTCATCGAAACAGGTAACCTCATCATCGACCTCATCGTCGAACAGATGACCTCATCATTGGCCTCATCGTCGAAACATATAACTTCATTATCGACCTCGTCGTCAAAACAGATAACCTCATCATTGACCTCATCGTCAGAAAAAATAACCTCATCATCGACCTCATCGTCGAAACAAATAACCCCATCAGTATTCTCATCTATATAGGTATCCAGATCATCGACCTTACCGTCGATGCAGGAAATATCATCATCAGTGACCATATCACTCCCCCTTTCAAGGAGGGTCCTTCTGAACTACACCAAGCTTGTATCGAAAATACTCAAACCTTTCTCGAGACAGAGGTTTGGTCAATATATTAGCAACTTGTTCGGTAGTGCTCACATACTCGAGCTTGATAGCTCCTTTTTGGACCATATCTTGTATATACAAATATCGAATCTCTATGTGCTTTGAATTGTCATGGAACATTGGATTCTCTGTCATCTTGATACAACTCTGGTTGTCACACAGGATCACAGTGGAGTCCATATCTAAGTAAAATAATCCTGATAACAATTTCCGAAGCCATATTGCTTCACAACTAGTAGTGCAAGCAGCAATATATTCCGCTTCAGCTGTGCTGAGGGCCACACTAGACTACTTCCTGCTAAACCATGAGATCATGGTATATCCCAGACAATAACATCCTCCCGATGTGCTCTTCCTGTCTGATACACTTCCTACCCAATCAACATCTATGTAGCCATACAATCTGAGATCATGATCTCCAAGATAACATAGACCAAAGTCTATCATACCCTTTAGGTACCTCATCACATGCTTTGCAGCTATTAGGTGAACTCGTCTAGGTTCCACTAGATACTGACTCAAGGTGTTCACATCAAAGCATATATCTGGCCTGGTATTCATCAAATACATTAGTAACCCAATAATCTGTCTGTACAAAGTCACATCCACTAACTCCGACGAGTCATCAGCTAACAAATTCAGGTTGGAATCCATGGGAGTGGCCATGGCTTTGCATTCCAACATATCAAATATTTTTAGGATTTCCACTACATACTTTCCCTTGTTGAGAAAGATTCCTTCTGGGCCTTGCCATACTTACAGACCTAGGAAGCAATGCATCAATCCAAGATCTTTCATCTCAAACTCTTTAGAGAGCTTATTCTTACACTCGATAATCTGTTTCTCATTTCCAGTCAGAAATAAATCATCCACATATAGCAGCAATATGACAGGTTCATCATCCATAACTTTGAGATAAAGATTAGGATCAACTTTATTTTTGGTAAAGCCCAAGCTCATCAAGAAACTGTCAATTCTTCCATACCAAGCTCTCGGAGTTTGTTTCAACCCATACAAATCCTTCTTAAGTTTGCATACATGGGTTCTTCTATCTTCAACCTCAAATCCTTGTGGTTGTTCTATGTATACTTCCTCCTCAATCACACCATTCAGGAAGGATGTCTTCACATCCATCTGGTGTAATTCCCACTTCATCATGGATGCAAGTGCCATGATGGTTCTAATGGAAGTGTAGCTTGCAACTGGTGCAAATGTCTCTTCATAATCAATTTCCTCTTTTTGAGAGAATCCTCTGGCCCCAAACCTTGCCTTATACTTTTCAATGCTACCATCCACAACATTCTTTATCTTGTATATCCATTTGGAGGATACCACACTCTTATCCTTTGGTTTGGGAACTATATCCCAAACATCATTCTTCATTATTGATTGGTACTCCTCTGTCATTGCCTCCACCCACTCTTTCTTATGAGATGCTTCTTCATAACTAGTGGGTTCTTGATCTACAAGATCACACATCAAGGCCATATAGTTGGAGAATTTCTTTTGTTTCTTGCTCACTCTAGTGGAGCCTTCAGGAGCTCCATACTTTTCTGCTCCTAGTATAATGTCTCTTGCCCATGCTAGATTTCTCTTTCTTGATATGTTTATGGTAGGGGGTTCTTCTGGTTCTATCATGTCATGGTATTCAGGTGTTACATCTTCAGGGGTGGGTACAACCTCTGCAATTCCAAGAGGTGCATCTTCCTCGTATACTTCTTCATACTGGCACTCCTTAGATCTCTTGAGAGATGCCTCTTCATCAAATGTCACATCCCTACTAATTTCCATATGGTGGAATCCTGGGATGTATATTCTGAATGCTTTAGATGCTTCACAATATCCAACAAATATTCCCTTCTTTCCAGAAAGATCCAGCTTAGTTCTCTTTTCTTTTGGTATGTGAATATATACTGGGCATCCAAATATCTTGAGGTGGCTTACCTCAGGCTTCTTCCTTGTGAACACTTCTTCTGGGGTCTTGAATTCAAGAGCACTCTGAGATAGTCTATTATGTACATAGACTGTTGTCCTGGCTGCTTCGGCCCATAGATACATAGGTAGGTCTTGATCATGTATCATTGTTTTTACTGCTTCCATGATGGTTCTATTCTTTCTCTCTGCAACACCATTTTGTTGAGGATTGTAGTGAGTGGTTAGTCCTCTCTTGATTCCAGCTTCTTTACAAAAGACTTCAAAATCCTTTGAAGTATATTCTCCACCATTATCTATCCTGAGTATTTTGATCTTCTTTTCTAATTGATTTTCTATCAAGGCTTTAAATTCCTTGAACTTTCCAAAGACTTCATCTTTTCCCTTTAGGAAATATATACAAGTCTTCCTTGAGTAGTCATCAATAAATGTAAGGTAATACTCATACCCACTCAAGGATGTGGATGGAATTGGTCCACATACATCTGAATGAATCAATTCCAAAGTACTCTTAGTCTTTGTTTCATTCTTTGGAAATGGGTTCTTGATATTCTTCCATTTTGCACATCCTTTGCATGTGCCATCATGATCAATCTTTAGATCTAGTAGTCCTATGAATACCTTGTTCACGTGAGGTAGTGCTTTGTAGTTAATGTGAGAAAGTTTCCTATGCCATAGCTCACTTGGTCTAGTGGCTTCATGAACAAGGGCAGCTTCTGGATGACCCTTGAGTTTGTATAGACCTCCTTCCTCTTAACCAATATCAATTGCATCCTCAATTGATTTTCCTTTGGGCCACATGAGTACTTGTCCATCTATGAATGCAACCCTATAACCTTTCTTATCTAAAGCTGAGATAGAATGTAAGTTCTTCTTCAAACCTGGTACATATAGGATTTCCTTCATCTTCAATGTAGTTCCAGAATCAATCTTGTAGCTTGCTTCACCAATTCCCTTGATGGGATATTGATTGTCATCTCCCAAAGATACCTTCTGTGGAGAGGTATTTTCTTCCATACTTGAGAGAGTCTTTTTTTGTCTTGTCATGTGCTTTGAAGCACCACTATCAATGAGCCATGTATCTTCTCCAGGTGTTACTGACCAAGAGAGTGCAGAGAATAGAACATACTCTTCTACATCTTCTTCTTCTACTTTGGCTCTCTTCCTTTTAGGCCTTTCCTCTTCTTCTTCTTCACTATCATCTTATGCTAGATGTGCATGATGTCTTTTGTGAAGATTCGTCTTCTTCTTTGAAGGACAATTTCTAGCAAAGCGTCCTGGTTTGTGACAACTGTAACATTTAACTAAGGAGAGGTCTCTTTCTGAACTTACTCCTTCTTTCTTTTGAAATCTATGTGGAGGATGAGACCTTTTAAAAACATTCTTCTTGGAGTTGAAGTGACTCCTTCTTCTTCTGGTGTAAGTGGCCAAAGCTTGGTCATCTTCTTTGAGAAAGGATTCTCTATTGGTTACCCTAGCCTCTTCTTGAATTCAATCCTCCCATACTACATCAAACTTCATGCTTTCTTTTCTTGCACACATGGTTTGGATGAATGACTCCCAAGGTCTAGTGAGACCATTGAGAGTAGTCATGACTAGTTCATCTTCATCAAGGGTATTTCCAATGGCTTCTAGTTGTTCCTTGAACTGGGAGACCCTTGTGAAATAATCTTGAATAGATTCTCCTTTATTCATTTTGGTATCCTTCAATTGAGTTCTCAAATTCATCTTTTTATTGATGTTCCTCCCTTCATACATTCTTCCTAGGGCATCATACATTTCCTTTGGGGTCTTCTTGGATGCCACTTGGGGAATCAAGTGGTCCTTGATAGAATCAACAATGATTTTCTTTGCCTTGATCAAGTCCTTCTTATACTTCTCTTTGGATTCATCTTCCTCAGGTTCTGCAACCTCATCTTTGATATATTGGGCAAGATCATTCTCTTCAAGAATGAGACCAATCCTATATTTCCATGCCCGAAAATTTTCTATATCCTCTAGCTTGTCATCAAGCTTAGTGCTTGGATCCATCTTATCCAAGAGGTCACAGAAATTGAAGTTTATCAAAAGATAGAATAACACTTACTAGGAGATGTGCTTGATTGAATTGAGATGAATGGTGTACTCTACTTCTGGAAACTTCAACTTTTCACCCTTCAAATCTGATTAACAACTTTTGGAACTGCAACAGAATTTCTGGTTTTCTGGTTTGCACTTTTTCTGGTTTATTGGTGCACAGGTGCGTAGTTTTTCTGATTTAATGGTTTTTTGGTTTTCTTGTCCAAAAGTCAAACTAGGGTTTGACATAGCCCAGGGTTCTACCCACTCAAAAAGTTTGATCTAGGGCTCAGAATTTTGATTTTTAGGAGGATCATCTAACCATGCTCTCAGAATCCAAAAATTCCAACTTTTGCAAAAACCCTAATTTTCACCAGAGGAGGAGAGAGGTATTTTCACCTTGTGGAAGATGTCCTATTCAGGCTAGTTCTGATACCATGTTAAGTTTAGCCTATTTTCACGAGCAAGATCACTGAAAGAAACACAATCACAAGATAGACAAATATTTACCCTGGGAAACCCTCATGGGGTAGAAAACCAACAAAGCTTTCCTTAATATAGATAATCAACCAATACAAAGATGTAGTCCTCCAAATAAGAGCTCCTTCTCCTCCTATGTATATCTCTCTCTCTCCTATGCATAATACACAAGTGAGTGAATGAGTGATAAGTGAGGAACACACCTCCTCTACTTATACTCAGCTTCTGACTGACTTTTCACCCTAATTGGGCCGACCTCTACTAAGAGAGTTTAATAACCCCTAAATAGCTAACTCAGGGCCGATTTCACATGGGAGATCTAATAACCCTAGTTATCACAATCTCTCGGAGGAATAAAAATCTCTGGATATACAATAGGGTCTCCACGGAGGAATGGAACATCTCTGGAATAATAAAGTACAAATATAATATTCTTAGAAGTTACAATATCTTAACATTAAGGGTTCATCCAAACCTTCAGTGAACAACAATACTAACCTTCCCATAGATATATCAGCCACCTTGATTGATAATTTTTGAAATTCCATCATATACTCAGCAGGGGATCCAACTTGCTTTAATTGGGATAGTTCTTTGAAAGGAAATTCTAGATCTTTTTCCTCAAATCTCTCCAATACCCTATCAACAAATTCTCCATATGTCTTAACCTGATCATGACCCAAAATTTTCAGACCATGAAACCACCATTCATTGGCATCTCCCTCCAAGTGCAAAATGGCCATTTTTAAAGCATTTTCTTCCACCATTGGATTCAGCTGAAAATACACATCTAGTTTTTGCACCCAAGTGTTAGCAGAATTTTGAGGAGAACCATCAAAAGTGGGGAGTGACATTTTAAAAATAGCACCATTTAATTCTTTGTTCTGGATTAGAGCCCTATTGTCCTCCCTCTTTTTGATTTTGTTTGCAACAGTAAAGTATTGTTCAAATGGTAGACTTTTCCTACAATCTTCATCCAAATTCTCCCAGTCTTTTGCTAATGTCCGAAGTTCAGTTTCAGTGCTAGGCTCTTCTTTGGGTATAATAAATTTAGGTGCAGTAAACCTTGGTGTGATTTGAAATTCATCAGGTCTATTATGGGGTTCCGTGCTTGAGAAAATATGCCCACCCATTGTCTTATTTTCTTCTGATTGTGAACTACTACTACCTCTTATTTCTCCTTTAAGACCTTCTAGTTGAATAGCCATTAATTCGAATCCCTTCATCATATTTTTGTTCATGTATTCAAAGAAAGGTTTTAGGACTGAAATAAATTCCTCCTTATATTCTGAGCTTCACCTTTCATCCCTAGTCATGATTTCTTCAAAAATTTGCTCTTCTTCTCCTACTACTTCCTCTTCAACAAAAATCTCTTCAACTTCGGGTTCTAAGGGTGGTGACTTATTACTTTGGATCCTTGTTAAGGCCATCAGGTGCCAAGACCATGCTCTGATACCACTTGTAATGTCTCTTTTTTGAAATTTTATTAAAATGACCAATTTTTCACTTTTTTCCCTATTTCGACCTTTGACTAGTTTTGATGTCTAGATCTCCAAATTGACCCAAATGCTCCCAAATATTCTGTGAGGGTATATGACTGATATTGAGACTTGAATATGAGGTTCAGGGATGATTTATGACCCTCCAAAGACTTCTGCAAACTTGTTTAAGATTCTGAACAAAGTATGGGATTTAGCTAGCAATTTGGGGATCAAATCCCCCCAGGGTAAGTACTGAAAATGGCTCTCCAAATGCCTCCAAACCCATTCAAAATTTAGAAAAGAGGTAGGGGATGTCTGAGGGACATTAATAAGGTATCATGTGCACCATTTATCAGTTATTAAGTCTGTTCTAATCTTCTCCCAAACAGTAGCAAAAATCACTAATTCGACCCTTGGGGAAATGGCACCAAATCTCTTCCAAATGCAAATAAACTGAGTAAAATGACTTCAAATGCTTAAGTGTTGAACATGAAACTTGTAATAATCATCAATGGTTTTCCATTCATCATAAATATATCAGAGAAACATTCTTTCATTCGAAATCATCAACATTACAATGGGGTGATTCCATGAAGATGGGTAACTCTTTTTGGCCAAATATGACGGTGAAAAATGGAAATTTTATCCATGTTTTAAATTGAAGCCGTTGAAACTCATATTTTCCAAATGAATTTTGACATGCGGTTAAAAAACGAAATGTAGAGAATTATGTTGGCTTTCCAATGATATTTTTTTCGAAATATTCCAATGTCATTTATCGTGTCGAATTTTCATTTAATGAAACCTGTGTACTTAAAAATTTGAAGAGCAATTAACAAGTAGTTTGTGTTCATGCACGATAATTTAATGTTAAAGTAATAATTTAAAAAAATGAAATATGTGAACATGATCTAGACAGAATGCACTAGGGCTTACATATTTTTCTTTTAATTTTTCTTGAAAAAATATATTTATTATTATTTTTCGAAAATGACCAATGAATATTTCAGTTGCATTTTGCACACATGTGTGTTCGTGCACCAAATATTTTAATTTTTTACATAATTTGAGAAAATGAAAATACCCTTTTGAAGAGGACGCGTTTATCTAGGGCGTGTGTATTTTTTCAAATTTTTTGGATGTCTATTTTAAATTTTGTGGATTTATCTTTGAGCTCAATCGAAGTTGTCGGCATGGTTTTTGAGGGCAAGTTTTAGTAAAAATTTAATAACAAAAGACATATGAAAATAAAAATTCGTAAATTTTATCTATCTGGATAGAGGATTCGTTGACGAATCCAATGGTATCAAGTCCGCTCATTAATGAGCATTTAATGACATGGTTTAACTCTGTGGAAGGCAAACAAAAAAACCATTATCCAGAGAAAAGGGCTCTCGGCCTGTATTTTAAGCCCTCGATCGAGCTATTTGCTCGATCGATATTTTTTAAATACCTCGATCGAGGCATTAACAAACCCTCGATCAAGGGTTTAACAATACCTCGATCGAGGGTTTGACAACACCTTGATCGAGATCTTGTTAAACCCTCGATCGAGGTATTGCTCGATCGAGGGTTGGTGTGTGTAAAAAAATATATATAAACCAACCCGGGCGAAACCGCGAAAGGAGTTGGCAACAATTAATGTTGCCAACTACCCTTCCCTCGTAGAAACATGAACGAACATGTATATAACCAACAAACAACAATTCACAAACAACAATTCACAAACAACAATTTACCTCATTACTATTTTTTTCTCCATTAGAGCTTTGTCAATTTGAGCTTGTTGAATTAGAGATTTGTAATTTTCATATTGCTAAATTAGATCTCATTAGACATGTAAGATTTCTTTATAGGCATAATTCAAGATTCATACTAACATTTTGTTGTTTGTTATAACAATTTGAAAAAAAAATTGTTTGTTTTCATTGTATTTGATTCATATAAGATTTATTTGTAGGCATATTTGAATATTTCATACTAACATATAGTTGTTTGTTATAACATTTTGAAAAAAAATTGTTTGTTTACATTGTAGATTGATGGGGAATAAAAAAAAAGACAAAGAAAACATGCTAGACAACAAAATGCCAATGAAGAACATGAGAAGAGTAGAGAACGAATGAGACAACAAAAAGCAAGGTTGAGAGAAGAAGAATATGCACATTTGGTGCAAAAAATTCCAATGGAGCACAACCAAGGTAAATTATTGAATTACATGCTATCATAATTTAAATATCATGTTACATAATTTACAAAATTAGTAACAATTTTCCAATAAATTTAACTAAATTTCATAATTTAATTCGTTTCATATTAATTTGTAAAGATATTCTTATTTATTTCATCAATTTGTTATTTAAATTTTAAAGTTTGCAACAATTTTTATGTTAAATGAACAATTTTCAAGTGACTTTAAACAAATGTTAAATTAGAACAATTTTCAAATGAAATGAAACATGTAAATTTAGATTCTACTTTCATGTTAATATATGAACATATTTTTAAACTATTTTCAAATTATTTCAAATTATTTCAAAGTTTCTAACAATTTTCAAATTATGCTTCAAAGTTGCTTTAACAAATTTCAAATTATTTCAAAGTTGCTAACAAATTTCAATTTTATTGTCCGACAATTTTCAAATGAAATTTGTACACAAGCAGATTATATTTTCAAGTTTAAAATGCATGTACATATTTACTATTTTCAAATTTATAAACTTTACTAACAATTTTCAATGTTATTAGAATAATTTTCAAATTAAATGTACACTTGGACATTATTTTCAAATTAAATTGTACATATTTAACTAATTGCAATTTTTTAAGTTACTAACAATTTCAAATTAAATATAATTTCAATTCTTGTTTTGTTAGAAAATTCAATTTCAAAACAAATGAATGAATATTTTGAAATGAACATGTTGTGATAGTTATGTATTAGTTAGAATTTATTCAATTTGAAAACAAATGAATAAATATTTTCATAGTTATGGTGGTTGGCAATATTTCTATAGTAATGAATATTTGAATACAAATGAATGTTCAAAGAGCTATTTAATTATAATGTTTACTTTAAAAAAAATTCATCAATCACATGTACTTTTATTTACATATAACATGACATATCACCATGATAAGATTAATGATTAGAATCATATATTTTGTTAGGACAAATTGGAAATAATTATTTGCAATGTTTGCAACCTTGCATTGATATGTGAAACATTATTGATAAAAAAATCCTTAAATTGCAACTTATGATAAAAATTACAATTTCCATAATTGTTTATTGTTGAAATTGCAAAATATCAACTATTGAAATTCTAGGGTAGAAGTGTTGTAATCATTTATTCTTTGTGGTGATTTGCAACTTGTATTTTAAATATTTATTTGTTTATTTTATACCATAAAGTTAAAATAACATTTTTCTTGTAATGTATTTAAGTAAAATGGACATAAATTGCATAAAGAAAATTTGCCCACAATTATGTAATGTGATGATTATAAATGATATTAATTTTTATGCCCACAATAAATTATAACTTACCCCGACTACTGTCATCCGTGGGTGGGGACGAGCGGATGGACCAACCGATGGCTCGCTACCAAAGAGTTGATCCATGAATGGGGTCCCCTGCATGGATCAATAGAATACAACTCCCTTAAGTACTATTGACCATTCAATTTGCGACATTGATATGATCTAACATGAAGAACACATATACATAATTGTACAAAAGTATACATGTCCTATAGTGACGCATCTACGATATAACTGAAAGTATGCATCTCGCGCTGACTCAGCATACCGCAGTAGGG
Organism: Larix kaempferi; assembly: GCA_027924585.1. Taxonomy (NCBI): domain Eukaryota; kingdom Viridiplantae; phylum Streptophyta; class Pinopsida; order Pinales; family Pinaceae; genus Larix; species Larix kaempferi. The sequence continues at coordinate 15,962,476 of BSBM01001334.1, read as the reverse complement.
TCTCTCCATCGAAACTCCTGAGTATGTCACTAGAGACATACTGTATCTCTGACTCTGCAGGTGGAGGGGGTGGTCTAGATGCCTCTCCATGCACAGCAACAACAACACTTCCCATGGCAGTGAACAACGAGTCTGCAAGGTCAGCTCTAGCCTCTGCAGCAAGCTGGGATGATTGTGTCACATCCCCCGACCTAATAACCGCCTTATCTGGAAGCGGTACCAACCTCGGAGCAGGTGGCACGAAGACAGGGTCTCTCCGAGCTCCAGGACGTTGGTAGGAGCGTCCCCTACCAGCCCCATAGAACCGGGACCCTGTGCTAGTGTAATCCAGGTGCACCTGCGATCCAAACCAAAACACAAATGTTACTAAAAATATATATTATAACTTGCTCCTGAAATTTAATGCATTATATACTAAAAATTTACTGAAAATGTGCTAACAAAAAATACGCACCTAATGCACTCGTGTCCTGTTGCACATCCTCCTCTTGGGGATCCACATGTATGTCATCGGGATGAACCGACACACTATCTCTCCTGGTGCCGCCACCAGTGGAAGCCGACCCCGGCCTGGCATCACTCCTTGGTGAACTGGAGCGTTGCCGATGGCTGCCCTGTCGGGCGACGTCAAATCCTCTCGTGTTTCGTGGAGCATGAAGCACTGAATCTCTCTCTTCAGGACTATCTACATCACATTTCAATTTCTAATTCTAATTTTCTTTCAACTTATATTCCAAATTTCACATTTCAATTTCAAATTTTCTCATTTCAATTTCAAATTCTATTCCAAATTTCACATTTCAATTTCAAATTCCAATTCAATTCAAATTCAAAATTCAATTTCAATTTCAAATTTCAAATTCAATTCCAAATTCAATTTCAATTCCAATTCAAATTCAAGGCTACCACTGGACTAGAGTTTGCTCCTATTGATCCTCAACCATCGAGTGAGAGGAAGGTTCCTACAATCATTGTTTTAGATTTTTGGATTCAATTTTGCAAGATTTATTTTTTCAAAAACTAAAAATCCACAAAACTAAAAATCCACATGGTTATATATGCAATTTAAATACATTAAATTACAAGTTACCACAAATTAATTGGAAAACAAAAAACACTCATTATTCATCATTATTCATCACTGTAGTGAGACAACATATGTAATGTAATACATTTAACTTAGTTATTTATTTCTTTTGACATTAACATAAACTATTTATATAGGAGTGAGTTTTAAAGTTGGGTTAAAAATCTTATTCGCAAAATTTTATGATCAAATTCCTCATCAATCATGTTAAACTGTAATTTCTTTTGAAATCCTTATCACATTTGGAAAATAATTTCAATGGAAAAATAATTGAATTTATTCACCTTTTTACCTACTCCATTTTCATAAACCTAAGAATAAACCACTAAGACAACTCTCATAATTGGGACATCCCATATTGATGTGAAGTGACACCCAATACTTTATTATTCTAAAAAAAATTTTGACCTCTTATTTAATTCATAACTTCAAATAATATGAATTATTAACATTTAGAGAATAATTTTCATGGACAAATTACTGAATTTGTTCACCTTTTAACTACTCCATTTTCATAAACTTAAGAACAAGTTCTACTAATACAACTCTCATAATGGGACATCCCATATTGATATGAAGTGATATCCAATAATTTTTTATTATAAAAATAAAGGTTTGACCTCTTACTTAATTCATAACTTTAAATAATAAAAATTGTTAATATTTTCAAAATTAATCATATTATATGGAAATACAAACTCTTCTTTAATGTAAAATTTAAAGCTAAGTTGCATTTTGATCATTTGAACAAATACAAATTGATCTCATAACTCCGAATCAAACCAATAAACATAATATATTAAAGAGGGGATCTATATATGTTATCTTGATGTAGTATTATTTTATATAGAGAGGAATCTACATATGTTATTTTGATGTAGTATTGTTGTACATAGAGAGTAATGAAGTTGGTTTTTTCATGGGGAAATTTGTGAGTTGTATTGATTCATTCATGTGTATATTATTTATGTGGTTTATATAACATATGTTTACTAAGGTGGAGGTGGCAAAAAAATAGAATTCAAATTATTTTTGCAATTGAATAGTTGAATTGAAAATTTTTTAAATACATTATTATATATATGCAATTTAAATATATTAAATTATAAATTAAAAAAAAAAAACCATTTTTTATTACTGTAATAAGATATATGTAATGAAACATAATTGAGTTATTTATTTTCATTGATATTGACATAAATTATTTATATAAAATTTAGCTTCAAAATTGAGCTAAAACTTTTCAATTATATTAAACTATAACTTCTCTTGAAATTCTTACCAATTTAAATCACTAATCTTGATTATGTTGAGAATAAAATGAAAAAGCATGGTATTACAATGCATATAACATAGTGTTCAACACAATATGTAGTGAAAACTATATTCTATCAATGTTAAAAAATAATGCATTGTGTATAGCAATACAATGTGTTATAATGGCGGTAGCTTGCCTCTAAAAAGAGATGTGGAGATGTGGTGATTACACTTATTCTTAAAAATTTCATAACCATATATTGAAAGTATGTCTTTATACTGATACCAACAAATCCTATGAGAGAAAAACCCTAAGATTCAATAACCTAACCCTAACATGAATAGAGGATTGAGGCCACATTCAAAGCTTGATGTTCAACTGATCTTTGCCCCCCAAAAAGGGATCCTTATCAAGACTATAAGATTTTGTTTGTTGCTCAGTTTTAGAATTTTTAGCTCATTTGAAAGGGTCTTTTCACACAGGTTTAAATGTTTTTCCTTTATGTGTCACAATTTTGAAAAACATATGGGAATTAGGCCCTAAAAAGCACGCCAAAAATTCAGGACCCAAAAATTGTGAAAAGATGTGAGAAAGAAATGATAGTTTTTTATATGAACTTAGACAATATCAAATCTCTATTATTTATTAAAATAAACAATTGATCAATTTTAAATATCAATTATTTTAAATTAGATCCCTTTTATATATTTATTTTGTTTATATTCATATATCAATGAAAGAATGAATATGGTTGAAACATCTACTTTTAGATTAACCCAATGATCCTATGGTCTTACAATACAATAGTCAAAGTTGATCTCTAAAAAAAGACAAAATTTCACAAAAGAATCAAACACATAAACAATATCATCTTGTGAGTATGAAAGTGGTTGCAAAAGAATTGTGGATATGTGAAGTTCAAGATATAAATGTGCATGGACAACTTTTTTAAACTTTTTATCATTGGAGAATTAGAGGAAGAGATCCACATGATTTATTTGAAATCATATGTGAAGTCAATAAAATAAAATTTGATTTGTAGGTTATGGAAGGATTCATATGTTAAATGAAACATTCATCCAAAACTTTGTATAATCAGATTTATAGATATATAAAATTTTGATTTTTTTAGAATTTGGATGTGCATCCATGTGTCTACATCAAGAATGAATGCATGTGACTTTTGTGTGCATTTTAGCATTGTATGTAGATGATCCTGGAGAGTCAAATGAATTAATAAGTACATTGAAGAGGTTTGAAATTAGTGAATGCGAACAAATTGTGACCTCAATGGAAGTGGAGTATTCTAATGACATGTATTGAAGGGAAGAGGGAAAAATGGAATCTATGAAGAAACTGTCATAATATATGATCCTATTTAGGACACTTTGGCAAGTTGGTTATGGCTATTATTAATAATATATGATTATATATTATTAATATTCATTTTTTAATTTTTTATATTATATTATTAATATTAAATATTATTTTTTTAAAATAAATTAAGTAAAAATTAATAAATAATATATGATTATATATATTATTAATATTCATTTTTTAATTTTTTATATTATAATATTAATATTAATATATGATTTTTTTTCAATTTTCTTGGCATTGTCAGACGATTGAAAAAATATTGGCAGCATTTCTGCTTGTAAAAACACATTTTAAAATAAAACTAGTAGCATTTATGCGGTGAAATGCTACCGGTTGATATATAAACAAATTTACATACCAAATAATTTTTAAACAAATAAATGCAACATAAATTTAAAATCCTAAACCTATTTCAAATTTCAAATAGTTTTGGTTTTTGTTTTGAAATGGTTTTTTGTTTTAGGTTCAAATGGTTTTTTTTTTCAATCCTCTTGGCATTCTCGGAGGATTGAAAAAAAATGGGCAGCATTTCTGTTTGTAAAAACACATTTTAAAATAAAACCGGTAGCATTTATGCGGTAAAATGCTACCGGTTGATATATAAACAAAAATAAATCAAATAATTTAAACAAATAACTGCAAAATATCTAAAACCCTAAATCTATTTCAAATTTCAAATGGTTTTGGTTTTTTGGTTTGAAATGGGTTTTTGTTTTGGTTTGAAATGGGTTTTTGTTTTATTAAATCAAATGGTTTTTTTTCAATTAGTTTGGTTTCAATGGCGGTTTTTGGTTTCAATCTTGGTTTAGTTTAAATTCCTACATCCTAACCATTTCTAGAAAACCAAATTAAAACTAGATTTGATCAAAAACACAAATTTATACAACAAATACAAAATATATATATTTTTTTAAATAATAAAAAAATGGTGGAATTCTACCCACCTGGTGGAATAGATGACATGATGGCATCCGTGTGGCGAGGTGGTGTCGCTATGGGGAGGTGGCATCGGGCGTGTGCTCAGTCGAGGTCACAGGTCACTGCTATTTCCGTCTTTGTCAAGCCACTGCACAAAATAGGGCCGGTCGGGCCCTGTTTTGTTTTTTTTCCCTGTCGCATTCCCTCGATCGAGCAAACCCTCGATCGAGGTTCTAAATGCTCGATCGAGGGTTTGCTCGATCGAGGGTTTGTCAAGCCACTGCATAAAACAGGACCGGCGAGGCCCTATTTTGTTTTTTTTTCCCCGTCGCATTCCCTCGATCGAGGGTTTGCTCGATCGAGGGTTTGTCAAGCCACTGCACAACTGGCTGGGAACTGTTTTGTTTTTTTTCCCTCCAGATCGAACAAACCCTCGATCAAGGGTCTAACCAAACCCTCGATCGAGAGTTTAAAACACCCCCGATCGAGGTATGTTAGAGCCCTCGATTGAGGTATTTTTAAACCCTTGATCGAGCATTTAAAACCTCGATTGAGGGATTTAAAATACCTCGATCGAGGGTCCGAAAAATGAATTTTTCCCATGCGATCCGCCAAAAATGGTGAACCACATCTGTGGATTCACCCAATGGCATATATCAATATAGTGGGGAAATGGTCATTGTTTGCTCATTAATCATCACTTTTACATACAACCACTTGGTATTTCGACCTGAGACTTTCTGAAGATTAAGAATAGAGTATATTAAGATTATTATAATCAGAAATGGATGATGAGAAGCTCTCCCAAAGAGTACAAGAGCTCACCAAAAATGCCCCCCCTCAAGGAGCGAGAATATGCAATGAAAACTGGAAATGGTTGAGTGAATGAGCTGCAATAGAAGAATCCACGAGCTCCCCTCTAGCTTACACGTGCAAATAAAGACTCCATGAAAGACCTGAATGGCCTTTTCAAACACCAATTGGGATGGGATGTTTCACCATTGAATTTGGCTAAGGAAAGAAACTAGTCATCCACTAGCTCTCTCTCTACACAAATGCAATTTTCTCAAATGATCAAAAGATCTTCTCTTACTTCATTTCTATATTGTATAAACATCCTTACTCTTCTAAGGTCCCCCATGGGTCGAATTCCTCCCAAGAGATTCATGCCAACTCAAGTTGGGAATAAATTCCCAAGTATGTCACTTGTCCTTCCAATTCTAGCCCTCTCCTTCTCCCAATTCGAATTGGTGTCTCTTTGGCTTCCCTAACTCACTTGAGCGCTCTCTTGGAGACTATTTTAGCCCCGACATGTTATATATGTCATATGTCAACCTTCAGGTCTGATTTGTGTCATGGGTGTTATATATTCTTCATCATTGTTGTCATAGGAGTTAGGGAATCTAGCCGAAGTGTCCACAAACCTCTAGTTTGACTCTTCTTCTTCCATGGAGGTTACCACTGCATCCAAATTCAACCTATGATGATAAATTCCATGTGTATGATCCTTCTAACTCATCCTAAGAACCTTAGGATTCCCATGGATTTGAAATTGCAAGAGGAGAATGCCATTTGGCACATCAATTCTAGCTTATGTGGGCCCCCCAACCTCCATGTGTCTTCATGATCAATTGCCACTTTGATTTTCTCTTGCATTTATTTAATTAACTCATTTATTAAATATTTATTCCATTCTAATTGCTAAACATCATTTAATATCTCTCTTATTGCAAATCCCAATGTCTTCGTCCAACCTAGGGAACTAGTAGGATTGATGGAATTTCCCTGTTATGAATTTATTTGAATGGGGACATTACACATTTTTATTTTTTATTTTTTATTTACATTATTTTACTTTTTATTTTTTACATTATTTTGCTTATAAATTTTTCCCACCATTTAAAAATTATTATTAATTTTTTAATTATGTTGGCTCAATAATTACTATGTAATTAACACAAATTGGCCTAAACTTGTTTGTTCTTAAAAATTTTTGTTTTAGTTGTTAAAAAATGAATTTGTTTTCTTTGAAGATATTAGAGATGTCTTAATAAGAAAATCCATTATTGGATAAAAAACTACTCATCATTATCTTGTGAAAACCAAAACAACCCCATCACTAATATTCAGTTTATGATTTCTACATTACTTCCAACATTCCCTTATGGAGAAATGGGTTCAAACTTAAAAACTCAAACATTCTCTTATGGATAAATGGGTTCAAACTTAAAAACTTAATAACCAGCATAGATCCATCTTAAACCTGGATCTATCAAACACCGAGAGGGATCCAATTTCTTGAGGTGTAATTTTTTTTAAAATTTAAACTCAAGAAAGTTTCTCTCTTGATTGACAAATCCGGGTTTAAGTTTAACTTTTTATTTTATAGATGAATATCTATTTTTTAATTAATTTTCATACTATTTTATTTTATGAGTCAGCATGGATTTTTTTAAATACTTTCCATAATTTTTTATTTACTTACAACATCTCCCCCATACTGGACTATAGAGCACCTCCTCAGTGTAATAAATACCATAGTAGCAAGATTCAAGTACGGATTCGAATACGATACGAAAAAAATACGTAACGAAAAAATCAAGTACGGCTAAAATATGGGAGTAGACATCCTATAAATACAAAAAACATGTAATTTTAATTTAAAAAAATAAGATTTATACATAAATCATTCCAAATTTTAACATATCATTCGTTATTCATTGAAAACAACTTGAAACATATCTCAAATTCGATACATGGCATATCATATAATATAACAATGTTTATGATTTCATCATCCCCATTCTCTCACCAATCCTAAGAGAATTAGCATGTAAGAAAACTAAGTTTAACAGGTAAGTGTTAACACAATAGTACAAATGAAGCAACGTGACATCAAATAAATAAGTTCTAACTAATAAGCTAAAGTCTATTTCATTCTATGCTCATGGTCTCAATGCATGTATGTAATTGCATCTTAATCTCCATCACCAACATCACTAAATTCTCCAACTTCGTCGCTACAAACACTCTCATCTGGAATTTCTCTAAGTAGTACATCATCATCCTCATCATCTATATTGTGTGTGGAAATTCCCACATCATCAGCACCTGTGAAACATGGAGGAATCTCTCTTACTCTCTTTGAAGTTGATGTCTTCCCTCCAAAGATTTCATCCACAAGTGTAAATTACAGTGAATATTGGCAAGATCTGCTAATTTATCTGCTAATAATTTATTTCTCGTCTTGCTATGAATGAATTCATGTGTGCTCCAGCTCCTCTCACAAGAAGATGCACTAGTGACCTGTTTTTTTACATGAAAGTAAAGTTAAATTTGTAATTGTCAACAAATAATAATGTAGTATTTTGAAGGAAAAGATACATCAAAACTAAAATTTCGTTGCACAATTTAACTGGCTTAACACCCTGATTGCAATTTCCTTCAACTCTGGTGTCTCATACCCATGCATCATCCACCACTCAACAGGTATGTTATCTAAGCAAGCCATATCCCCTATTGCTCGTTTTGTTGTAAAAGAACGACCAGTTCCATTCATGTATGATAGGGATTGTAAATGTATCTTCTTTTGTATCTCAATATCAGGATACATCCTCTCCACACAAGTATAAAATCCATCCACGATGTCAGCATCCTTATGTACATGAAAATAATTAGGTGCTAAGAAAAAACCCGCGGCATGCAATGGCCTGTGCAACATCGTCCACCTATGATCCACAATGTCCCATATTGGTTGATATTGTGATTGGTCATGATTACATGTAGCTGCTATGTGTTCCTTTGTTCTATCCATGCACTCATAAATAAAACCCATGCATGCAACATCTGAATCAACCATCCTTAATACTTTTACAATAGGCTCACAAATAGACACAATTTTCTCTGCCAATAGCCAAAAGGATTGATTGAAGACAATATTTTGTACCATTTTACCACGTTCACTCTTAGAAAGGGTACTGTTTGTCCACTTTGGATTGCAAACAAGTGATCTCAATGCATTTCTTTGCTCTACCACCCTCTTCAATGCAATGTAGTGAGTTGCAAATCTAGTGTCACCTGGTCTAAGCAAATTTTGAGTGGCAAAACTTCTAAAAATACTTAAGGTCAATCGATGATTAAGGATTAATTTCACCATTTTTCTTGCTAATGTTATATTTTCATTAACCCAAGGTATCTTACCAATGTCATGGAGAGCTAGATCTAAACAATGTGCCGCACATGGTGTCCAAAAATGTTTAGGAAAATGTTGCATCAATAATTCACCAGCACGGACACAATTGGATGCATTGTCAGTAACAACTTGAACTACTTTGTCCTCCCCTATTGACATGATGGTGTCTCTTAATATTTGGAACAAATATTCGACACTCTTTGTTTTGTTCATAAAATTAATGGTCAACAAATGAATAACTCCTTGAGGGCAACAAGCAAGGGTATTCACAAGGGGTCTAGATTGTTGATCTGTCCAACCATCACTCCCTATAGTGCAACCAGTAAGATCCCATGAATCTTTAATAGGTTTAACCCTTTCTTCCATTCTAGATTTGCTCCCCTCAACTCCTTTGGTTCTAAGAGTTTCATAGCTCCGAGGATAATATGTGGGACCAAATTGTGCAAACTTCTTTATCATGTCTCGAAACAAATGGCTTCTAATAACATTAAAAGAGATATTAGAGCCTATGAAAAAATCATAAATAGATTCATCTACCTCCTTTCGCTCCAATGGCTTCCAAGCTTGTGTTAGTGTTTGTTGGGTTGGACTAGGATCTGGTAGAGTAGGCTCTTTTTGCAATCCGTATGGCATAGAGGATGAGCAGGATGAGGGCATCGAATTTGTTGGTGGGGTCGGAATGGCCTCTCGTCCGATTAGTGCTTCTTGCACTCTCTTCCTTTTAGCTGCATGGATTTCACTTGCTTTCTTATGAGATTCAGTTTCTTCAATTAAATTCTCCCTCACCTCTTGCTTAATCTTCTCACATCCTTTGATTCCTCCTCCAAGTCCACCTACAATGTTAAATTTTCAGAATTTACTTCAATCTGATCTAGGATCTTAACTGAGAGAACAACATGTACAGCATATCTACAGCATATCAATCATGGAGACAATAATGCAAGCACACAAGAGACACAAAGATTTACTTGGGGAAAACCATAAAGGTGAAAAACCCCAATAACTTCCTCAGAGATAGATAGAGCAAAGATACAACCAACCAATAGAGATAGCCATAACCTAGCAGCAATCCTCCTCCTCCATAAGTGCGCCTCTCCTCCTTGAGAGCATGTGTGAGAAGTGAGTGAGTAAATAGAGTGCCTCCCGCACTCTATTTATACTTGACTTGACTTGCCTTTTTACCTAACTCATGTAGGCTCGAACTTTACCACATAACATAATGCTGAGTGGGCCGACCCCCAATAGGGTGGTCTAATAACCCTTTGACCCACATGACTTATACAGGGCCGACCCCAAATAAGGTGGTCTAATAACCCATCAAGTATAAGTTACGACACTTACAATATAAATGACGACACTTCCTTATAGAGGAATAATACCATCTCTATAGGAATACAATATACATATACATGTGAGATACATTCCGAAGTTACATATACATCAACACTCCCTCTTAACTAGGAAGGTATTTCTCAGCACAGTTCTTCTAGCACAAGTCATCTTCTCTGGATCATCATCACTAGATAATCGTCATCGAGTCATCATCATCGTCACTACTATTGCTATCTCAATCAATTTCTGAATCTACTCGTCATAGGAAGTTCTACAGAGCCAGTCCTTTTTCATACTGGATGTAGGCCCACCACCTGTAGGTCTTCATCATCACTGGCCATACTGTGGAATCCTCAGGACTTATTACGTGTGTCACAAAACCTGGCTGCAGCATCCCAGGCTATTACGAGCACACAGCTCTACCTGTAGGATCTCCCAGGAGCACATTACATGTGACCCATCACAAAACCATCCCAGGCTGTTACGAGCACGCGGCTCTACCTGTCGGATCTCCCAGGAGCACATTACATGTGATCTCACCACAAAACCTGGCTGAAGCATCTGAGGCCTTTTTCATCCTGTCCAGATCTCCCAGGAGCAAATTACATGTGGTCCACCACAAAACCTGGCTGAAGCATCTGAGGCCTTTTTCATCCTGTCCAGATCTCCCAGGAGCAAATTACATGTGGTCATGGCAAAACCTGGCTGAAGCATCTGAGGCCTTTTTCATCCTGTCCAGATCTCCCAGGAGCAAATTACATGCCATAGGACAAAACCTCGCAAGAGCATCTCAGGATGTTACGGGTACACAACTCCGACCTGAAATCTCCTAGGGCACAAATTACATGTCCTCTCAAGCAAAACCTCGCAAGAGAATTTTTCAGATGTCCCAGGGCACCGAATTACATGCCATAGGCAAAACCTCGAAAGACCATCTGCAAATCTCCCAGGGCACAAATTACATGCTTTCCTGCACAACCTGATCCACGGCCATAAAGTATCATCTGATACTCATCAAACATCATCCTGATGTACACATGATCATCCTGATCATCATCACTGCAACATCCTGCTGCATGTCATCTGGAGAAGCTCGTCATCCACGATCATCCAAGTATCCACCTGATACATACATAGATACATGATCCACACAATGTATCCATCAGCATACATGATCTACCTGATCATACCAAGATACATGATCCACATAATGTATCCATCAGCATACATGATCTACCTGATCATACAACGATACATGATCCACTCAATGTATCCATCAGTATACATGATCTACCTGATCATACAAAGATACATGATCCACACAATGTATCCATCAGCATACATGATCTACCTGATCATACAAAGATACATGATCCACACAATGTATCCATCAGCATCCAACATGATGCGTTCATACAAAAATACATACACATGATCCATCCGATCATATCCAGCATCCAACATGATGCATATACAAAATACAGACACATGATCCAACCGATCATATCCAGCATCCAACATGATGCATACATACATACATATAATGATCCAACTGATCATATCCAGCATCCAACATGATGCATACAAAAAATACATATACATGATCCAACTGATCATATCCAGCATCCAACATGATGCATACACAAAATACATATACATGATCCAACTGATCATATCTAAGCAGAAACCAGAACATCCTCCTGATGTTCATCATCCAGCGCTTACATCCACAGCCATGTGAAGGATCCCCCTTCCAACATGTTTGGAATGGATTCAGCAAATGTGTTCATCACTTCTTCCTCGAAGTGTCCTCGACCTGAACCACACCAAGCTTCTCTCTGAAGTACTCGAACTTCACTCTGGCTAGTGGCTTCGTCAGCACATCTGCAATCTACTCGTCCGTCGCAACATACAGGAGCTTCACAGCTCCTCTCTGCACCATATCCCTGATATAGTGATATTTGATCTCTATGTGTTTCGACCTGTCATGAAACACTGGGTTCTCGGACAGCTTCACACAACTCTGGTTATCACAGAAGATACCAGTAGCCTCCAACGGGAGATCAAATAACTCAGACAGTAGCTTCCGTAGCCATACTGCTTCACAACTAGCTGAACAGGCTGCAACATACTCTGCCTCAGCTGTACTCAGTGCTACACAGGACTGCTTCCTGCTAAACCAAGAGATCACACCTGATCCCATACTGAAGCAGCATCCAGATGTGCTCCATCTGCAGCACTGCCAGCCCAATCTGAATCAACATAACCCTGTAGGTTAAACTTTTGATTTGCTTCATATTTGAGCCCATAATCCACTGTACCCTTCAGGTACCTCAGAACGTGCTTTACAGCAACCAGGTGAACACTCCTCGGATCCGTCAGAAACTGGCTTAATGTGTTCACAGCAAAGCAAATATCCGGTCTCGTGTTCATCAGGTACATCAAGGACCCAATCATCTGACGATACAAAGAGACATCAACCGGCTCAGATGAAGCATCACATAGAAGCTTCAGATTCGATGCCATCGGTGTGGCCATGGCCTTGCAATCCATCATCCCAAATCTCTTCAGGATATCTACTGTGTACTTCCCTTGACCAAGGAAGATCCCACCTGCACTCTGCCACACCTCCATACCTAGGAAATAGTGCATCATTCCCAAATCTTTCATCTCGAACTTGGCAGCAAGCTTCTGCTGCGTGTTGGCAATCAATCTATCTTCACCAAGTTCTGCACACATATAAGACTGCACCATGCTGTCTTGAAATCCATCTGGTGCATCTTCTATTTCATCATTTTTATATTTCTTAATGCTGCCATCTGCAACATGCTTGATCTGATAGTTCCATTTGGAAGTCATAACAAACTTCCCTTCACATCTTGGGACCGCATCCCAAACATCATTCTTCATGATCGACGGATCATGGCATTCTTCCCATATCCTGGGAACTTCAATATCTTCAATAGATAATTTGTTGCTGAACAAATGTTGTAGTTCTTCTTTTGTAGGAGATGGCATATGATATTTCCTACACAACAAGTTAAATTGCATGATTAGAAAACATCTCATAGTTTTCAGAACAAATTCTTACGCATAAATAAATATGTCATACAGTCATGCAATTATCTTAGCCAATGCTTCAATACAACATTTATCCATATCCCGTAACTTTCTAGATGCCTTCCAATCTCTACCAGAACATTGTTAAGAGTGTGCACAACTCTCAACATGTCAGCAAAGAGGTTTCATTCTAGATAAGTAGCAATGGAATGTTGTATAGTGCCATAGGCCACTTACCCATGCATATTAGGAGTATACTGTTCATCAATGCAATTATTCTAATATGCATAATACACAACCTAATTCTAGGAACATCAATATATACATTATTGAACAGTATTATTTAAGAAATGACAATTCAAATACTTATCTTTGTTTGTTCGTTGGGTGGACTCCCTCTGAGTCTTCGCTTCCTTGCAGGAGCTGCTGGAGTCCGAATCTGAAGTAGCTTCTTCTACACCTTTCGGTTGTGGGATGTACAGAGATGGTCAACTCCCTTTGAATATCTGCATCCTTGCATAAACCACTGGAATGTACTCCCTCTTGATCTTTGCTTCCTGGATTACCTGTTCTTGAATCTCATATTCATCCTTGGTCCCTATGCATGCTTATTAGTATCATGAATATGTTATCCTTGTGATCTCATATAAAATCATACATTCATTAGTATACTATTAAAACACAATAATCTCAAGCATGTATCGTCATGATACTTTCAAACAGAAATAATAAGCATTAGCATTCAAGGTTTATGTAGTATTCTTATGGTTAATCAAATCATAACATGTCTAAACCTATAATTACTCAAACCTATGACTCTTTGGGTTATTTGAATCATCAATCAAGATAAGAGATATAAAATGCATAAAACCTGTGATTATTCAAACCTATACCATCATGATTCTTCTGGTTAGTCATATCATCAATTATGGTAAGAAACATAATATGCATACAATCATAATTATTCAAACCTATGACTTCATGAATAATCATTATCAACAACAGTATAAGATCCTAACACAAGGTAGGATTCTATCTTGATATAGAAAAAACATACCTGGATTAGCATGCTAGTTAGTTATGTCTAACATACTCACATGATGTCTTCTTGTTCTTCTTCAATGACTTGTGCTAGTAACCTGTATATCTCATAGGTTATCCATTATAAAACCAAGTTATACATACCTCGTAAATGGATCTTCTATGAGATCCATGACAATGGATGAGTCTTTATCCTCATGTCATCATGATCATATGTTCTTGAACTGGAACATGCTTTGTCTTTCTTGGTGTACCTTTCATGTTAGTAGACAACATAAACCTCATACAACACCATAATGCATTAGTACAATCATAAGTGTCAATACCCTAACCAATGAATATCTTCTATCATGCATTCATAATTTTGTTAAGGTGAAACGACAAATCTAAAATCAAAATTGTACTAACCGTAATAACATGAAGACAAACATACCATAAACTTAATCATGGACAAATATCGAAACATACCTCGATGAGTCATACCTGTCGAGATCGCTTGTAAGCTTCTTATATAAGGCCTTAGCCTCATCTCCCTCTGAAACAGGAACTTCTTCACTCATGCAGATGATCAATCCATCTTCTTCTAGGATTAACCCAATCCACTTGATTTGCAAGAAATGGACCTTGAGCTGGATATGGGTTTGTCAGAGAAACCCCAAAAATTCAAACTTTGAATTTCAAACTTCTGACAAGATAGAAATATGTGTCTTGATGAGTTGATCAAGCTGGTATATTCAAAATTTGAAGACTGCAAAGTTTCACTCCTCAATTTTGTCTTTGAAACTTCCGGATTCACTGGACGTGACCCTGAACTGGGGTTTGATGAAGCCCACTCTTCTTCCCAATCAAAATGTTTGATCCAAAGCTCTAAGCTTCTATTTTTCTGACGAGCTTCCAGCCGTGGTCACAGATTTCAAAAATTCCCATTTTTACAGAAGCCCTAATTTTCCACTTTTCTGATCAAAGTCCCGAACTAGGGTCTAATCAAGCCTGGCCTTCTGCCCAACCAAAAATTCTAATCTTGGTCTCTAAATTTCTATTTTGATGAGTAGCATCCAGCCGTGGTCTCCGATTACAAAAATTCCAACTTTCTCCAAAGCCCTAAGTTCCGGAAGCCATGAATGAAGGTACCAAAAAATAATTTTGTTTTGACAGAAATATGTACCTGATTGTTTCTGGTGTAACTCCAAAATTTTTGATCCACAGGGTCTGAAAAAGTTTTCTGAGATAGCCTGACCTGTTATCTTTCCATCCTGACAGGTCTGACCTCAATTGGATTCTCTGAGAGAGAGTTATGCCAAATGTCGCAACGTGACCTGTTTTGGGATAAAACATGAGAGCGAACTTGTACGGCGTGCCACGTGTCACTGTTTTAACTTCGGCCTCTAAAAACGTTTTCTGAGATAGATCGGCCTGTTACCTTTCCATCCTGACAGGTCTGACCTCAATTGGACTCTCTGAGAGAGAGTTATGCCAAATGTCGCAACATGACCTGTTTATGGGATAATACAGGAGAGCTAACTTGTACGGCGTTCCACGTGTCACTGGTTCAACTTCGGCCTCTGAAAAAGTTTTTTGAGATAGTACAGACTGTGTACTACCTGTCACTTTTTACGAAATTTCATTTGGAGCTTCCTAGCCCAAGTTATGACCTTTTTCCCAAGGTCACCTGATTTTGACTCAGATCTGGAAGAGGCAGAAACCCTATATTGCATAGATCATAAATCACAAAGTACAACGAATTAGAGGTTGTCCTTTGGACACAAGATACCTGGAGATCTTAGCTTCGGCCTGTAACAATTTCAGATCCGAAAACTTCGCCAAAACGGATTTATAGCGAAAGTGCTACGATGACTGGTTTTTGCTATATCAAGCCCTAGCATCGTAAGTGCAACAAGTGTCATACATGCCATATCATGCCTTCTTTCAGGCTAGCTCTCATACCATGTTAAATTTTCAGAATTTACTTCAATCTGATCTAGGATCTTAACTGAGAGAACAACATGTACAGCATATCTACAGCATATCAATCATGGAGACAATAATGCAAGCACACAAGAGACACAAAGATTTACTTGGGGAAAACCATAAAGGTGAAAAACCCCAATAACTTCCTCAGAGATAGATAGAGCAAAGATACAACCAACCAATAGAGATAGCCATAACCTGGCAGCAATCCTCCTCCTCCATAAGTGCGCCTCTCCTCCTTGAGAGCATGTGTGAGAAGTGAGTGAGTAAATAGAGTGCCTCCCGCACTCTATTTATACTTGACTTGACTTGCCTTTTTACCTAACTCATGTAGGCTCGAACTTTACCACATAACATAATGCTGAGTGGGCCGACCCCCAATAGGGTGGTCTAATAACCCTTTGACCCACATGACTTATACAGGGCCGACCCCAAATAAGGTGGTCTAATAACCCATCAAGTATAAGTTACGACACTTACAATATAAATGACGACACTTCCTTATAGAGGAATAATACCATCTCTATAGGAATAATACCATGTTACATCTTTACTTCTATAAATAATTATATAAATGTTAAAGTTAAACAACTTAACTCTAAATAAATTACTAAATAAATAATAAAATCATAAAAATAAAAATTAGATATTACATACAAGTAAAAACTTTAAATGTAAAACTTAAAAATCTATGAAAATCTTTTTTTATACACAATAACCTTAAAAAAAAAAAATGAAAACAAAGAAATTACATTAAAAACATAAATTATTATTTAATAATACTAAAATGTAAAACATAAAAATTTAAATTTAAATAACAATTTTATAAAAAAAAATTAAATAAAAAAAAAATTATAATCGTAAGTCGCGTGATTTAAAAGCCTAAGTTCCTAAAACCCTAAGTTCCTAAAACCCTAAGTTCTATACTATTTCACTAAATTATAATAATAAAATATAATAACACCCGAAACTAATAAAATAACAGCAACATACTCCGGTAGACCATCATATTGAGAACCCAGAGCATTTGTTGGAATGAAACATCTGCTCTCACTGTACTCATAACCATGACTCGGTTCAACATTGTAGGCAGATGCGTCAACATGATTGTCAACCTCAGGATATTCTTTTATGAAATCATTTGCCTCTACCTTTATATTCACTTCATCAAATTTGCATTCAGACCCCGATCTCATTTCCAGATAGCTCGGTCTCCAGATGGCAGCTGCACCTTTTCTTGTTGTGGGATTCTCTCGGGTGCGCAGGAAAAAGATAGTTGAGCGTCCCTTCAACTCTTCACCTTACGGGCGGCTTCACGTTGGATTGACTCTAATCGCAGGTTTCTTCACAGCTGTAAATTCTACGGTTATATGGGACCAGGCTCTATCAGCTTCACGGATTCCCACAAAGATGGCTCCTTCACATCTCTTATAACAACAGCGGCTTCTCAAATCGATTGGCGGCTTCACAAATCAGAGAGCTTCTCCTCTTCCACGTTGTGGTAGCTCTTTCACAGCAATTAAAACTAAGCAATTTAAAACAAATAACACACAGCACTCCCGCAGTGATCTTCTCACAAAGGGTAGGATACTTCAAGCGGCCTCTCACGAGCCTCCTCAAATATACGGTGGCTTCTGCAACTAACGGCCCTGACAAGCTGGCCCCTTCTCTGTGCGGGTGGATCAGAGTCCTCTCACACGTGGGCTCATCTTTCAACAACTTACTGCTCTCCTACCACAGCTCTGATACCAACTTAAATCATGAGCGGAACACAAGACAACAGGCCAGATCCAGAAAAGAAAAAACTGGAGGTGAGACCAACACTCAACACAGCTTAATTAATAATAATTAATCATAGAGAAAACACTTACATATATAGGAGATATTAATCTCAACAAACCAAGAACTAGATCCTACAATATTGGATCAAAAACTACTCATCCTAATCACTTGAAAACCACAATAACCCAATCACTAATATTCAGCCCATGATTTCTACATTACATCCAACATCTATCTCTTCGACTTATGGTAAGCCTCAGTTCCTTCATTGTAACAATGAAAACATGGTTACAAAATATATTTGTCTTAGAAGAAATATATTTTTTTTAAAAATAGTGCACATGTCAATTATTCATTTAGGTTTCAGAATGATTTGATTTAAACAATTACATTTACCTTAAGATGTTATGCTTGAAAATGTTAGAAATAAAGTATTTGTTATACCATTATCAACATAGAAAGTAAAGATCTCATCACAGTCGTAAGAAGTCTTTTTAAGAATGAGGTCTCTTTACTCCCAACCCACACGGATACAAGTGTTTCACATATATACTTTGCACCCACATATTTAATCTCGGTGTCTCAATTTCGCAGAAAACAAGACAAGACCGCGATTATTGAAATTGCTCACATAAAGACTCAACCTGGTTCCTCCTCTCACACACTCTTGATATGCACCAAGTTGGTATGAGAGCCATCACGATTCCCAGGTTTATCATGGACTCTCATATCTCTTATAATGATGCTTTAAAATGCAAATCAGATGATGGTTCTACTTCTTCATCTTCTATGGATGGGTTGTTTCCTAGAAAGATATTCAATGGATAAATCATGGTAGTACTGAGTTTGTTAATAATGATCCTTCCAAACCGTTTGAGCTACCTCGCCTATCAGCTGATCAAACATATAAAGATATGTCTATGTTTCATTTAAAATTTAGATAGTTGTTTAAAGTTCAAGAAGGAGTTAGTGAAGTTACTGTAAATACCAATTCTGTAGGCCAAACCCTTGGTCTGTTAGATCCTGCAGAAGTCAAGTATTACAAGAAAAAATATGGAAAAAACTTTGTTAATTTGGGAAGGGTTCTTATTGGGGTTGAACCTCTAGTTCGACATGGGATTAATGCCACCGCCCTCGTCTGTTGTTTAGACAATCGTCACAACAAATTTATGGATGCGATAATCGAAGGAGTGCAGATGTCACTCTCTAAGGGAATCCAGTACCTGGACATCATCCCCGGTTTTAACATCTCTCTTAATGATCTGTGGATTCACAAAGTTTTATAAGTGAAGATTTTTACCTCTGGTTTTGACATGAAACCTGGAGCTCTTAACCTCCGTATCCATCATTCTCTTGCTTTATGATTCACAAACACTGAAAACCTTATCAATCAGCTCCTTCCATGTGATCAATATACTGTTGCAGTCTTGGTCAAAAGTGATCCCAGGAATGGCGCCCTTGTGCCTTCCAAAATAACATGGAATCAGCTCAGTTTTCCCCCAGAATGGGTAATAGATGCCCCCAAGCAACCTCTTTCCCAAACTATTACCACTTTTGATATCGAGGAAACTTGCTCTTCTGCGGTTATCTCTTTTCCTGCTTCCACAACCTAGCGTAGTGGAAATATTCCTCTTATCAAATCCAGATCCCTACGCGCTAACTCATTAGAACCACCTCTGGCCAGAACTATTTCTCTCAAGAACCAGCACTCAAAGATCCCATATGCCTACATGAAAAGGTTCCTGTAAATATTCCCCTTACAATTGTCTGCCCCGACTGCCAATGCATGGTACCCACTAAACAGCCAAGCAATAATAAACTTGGTGACAATAAACGGTCACAAAAATATCCTTGCCCAAACCTAGATTGTGAGCCATCACCTTTGAGTCAATATCCGCATGAGACACATTTTATGATGGCATCCTCCCCTCCAAGATGGTGGGAAGAAAGTTTCCAAAAAGCATCCAATAGTATAATCATAATCCAAAAGGATGAAGTCTTCGATGCTACCTCCCAATTAGACCAAATCTTGTCAATCCAAAGACCCCATCAAGATCGAACAGGACTTGGGTTTTGTCCTATCTCAAGCCAGACAAAACAACTGCTTGCCCTACCTGCCAGAGAAATGGAAAAGGCTGAGTAGTGCCGGTTGGCTGCAAAAGAAAAAATGATACAACAGAAAATGGCTCTTCCCCCGTCCATATTGAAACCATGTTCAGTCAAAGATATCAGAGAGCCATCTTTAGCCCAAAAAGAGATCTTTGAGACCATTAAGTATGGTCATTCCCCTTTTAATCCCAAAGATAAAATGATGAAAAATTTATTTTATTGGGATTTACATACTCATCCAAAAGCAGAAGAATTCTGGAATCAAGATCTCCCCAAAGGAGAAAGAAGAAGACTGTCTGAAAGATGGCACTTCAAAATGGATTTCCACAACTAATGGATATCCTTTTATGAATGGAGAAAGGAGTTCCAGCAAACTCTTGCTATGATGAAATCTAGTCCGCTACCAGAACCCAAAAGAACAGAATCCAGAGGAGAACAGACCTCAAAAGGACATTTATGGAAAACGCCAACATGAGAAGAAATATATACTGAAGCCAATTTCCTGCCATTCAGACCAATAAAGTTAGACTATGAAGAAGGATTGCGCCTACAGCTCTGGTCATTCTCAATAATGACCAAGTAGAACATGCCAATTGGTCAAGCCTCGCATTGAAAGGACTATCCATACAAATCATAGAACTTCAAAATAAAATGCCACGGGAAAGTCAAATTGATTCCCTACAAATTCTTTGCAAAAGGATACATGATGAGATTCAGCACCTCAAAATTGAGAATCCAAAACATGAACATTCTCCAGTCTCTGCTGAAGAAGTCAAGTCTATATGTGAATCTCTCAAAGATGAACTTACATATTCCATCTCAGACCTAGATAAAAATGTTGGAGATGCATTTTTTTACATAGCAGATAAAGTAAACGAAAATGCTAAAAAATTGGGAAGAATCCAGAAAGATGTGGATAAGCCCAAGCTAGAACTGTCGAAGCTTGGACGCTTTGGAGAATTCTTAGCAGCCAGCTCTTTGGGTATTCCATCCTCAGGATCCAATCCCACTGGTGAATAATTTTCCCTTATGGCAGTAAATTCAGGGTGGGACTATAATAAACCCCACAAATGTGTTCCCCTTGACCTTTATAAAGAAGATTCAGGCTACCAGGAGTCCTACAACCTAAAGAATTTATATTCTTAGAATCTAGATGACAAAAATGAGGGAGAGATTCTTGATATGGTTAATAAAATGATGATTTTTTTTAAAGCTTATATGTCCACAGGAAAATATGAACATGCCGATGTTGTTAATATTATCGTTTCTGGTTTTAATGGTAATCTGGTTGTATGGTGGAACACTCATCTCCCAACCGCTCAAAAGGTTGAAATCCAAAATAGCACCCAACATGACGAGCCCAACATCATTGGTGCTCTATTGGTAGCAATTATTGCAAAATTCTGCGGTTATAGTGCCACCATGATTGATAACCACAAACAAATCCTCCTTCAGCTCCGCATCAAGTCTGTCACTCAATTCCATTGGTACCAAAAGCAATGGATTGGCCGCATCTACCAAATTGAATTTGACCGCATTGAAGAGAAGGTGTTCAAAGAAAAATATTTTGCGGGTCTACCTTCCGGTTTCCGGGACCAACTCAGAGACAAATTCCAGGAATATCTCTCTCGCCACACTCGAGGACAATTTCACGCTACTGCTGAAAAAATCTTTCTCCAATACTGTGAAACAAAAAAGCTTGATAAAGACCTTTCTCACAACACTTATTTTCGTGGTGGTAGGGAGGTTTGCAGAATATTTGGTATAGAACCATAGAAAGCTCCACATAAGAAAAGGCCATACTTCTACAAGCACCATTCAAGCCATAGGCTATTCCATAAGAAGCCTAAAGGATGACAAAGTAACAGATGGAAACCAGAAGAAACCCACAGAAGAAAAGTAGCAGATTATAGAAAAGAACCAAAAAAAAAGGAAAATTAAATGCTTCTACTTTGGTAAAAAAGGCCATACTGCTCCTAAATGTTATAAAAAGAACCAAGATTACCAAAGGAAGCAAAAGGGAGCTAGGACATGGACAAATAGGGAAAGGATGTTTCCCAAGGCCGAGCCATTTGATGACAATTTCAGAGGTATCCCTAGAAGAGAAAATCCCAAACACCAAAATTTGATGCATGCAAAAGTACTAAGTCCAGATACTTCTGAATATGATTCCAACACCTCGGGAGATGCGGAACTCATGCATATCCACCAAATGTATGATAGGCCATGTAAGTGTGGAGGAGTATGCCAAGAATGCTAGGAAGAAAAAGAAACATATGAGTCAGAAAGTTCTCCCCAATCAGATGAGCAAAGGCTACTTGCTGCATGGACCAAGCAACATCCTAAGAATGAATCTCCTTCTGAAACAGAATCAGAAGCAGTAAACTGCTTCATGGCCAGAACAGAAGAAGAAGATCCAAAGGTTATGATGAAGAGAGCAATAACCCAAATGAAATAAGGAAATAGAAAGGATGAACTGGTGAACAGCTTTAATAAAATTTTCCTTGATGATCGAAAGGGAAAAGGAATCTAAGGTACCAGAGAAAAATTTAGAAGAAAATATGTACATGATTAAGAAGAAGAAGAGCAGGAGGATTCAGACAAAGAAGACAACAAGTGGACATGGAAGGAAACAGACCTACCCAGTATGGAGAAAAATGTTTATCCCCTCCTTACAAAGATGCACCACGAGCCACAAAAAATAGATCTGGAAACACTTCACAAGGAACACCTGAAATTAGTACAAGAATTCAAAGAGCTTAGAGTTACAGTTGAGAAGCTGAAAGGACAAGCTGAAACATCTCAACCAGAGGTACCACGGTAGGAACATGAAATGCATCTCATGATGGTTGTCCACCAAAATATAGTAGTAAAGTTGCAAATCAAAGTACATGAAGATGACATAATGGTGCTAGCATTGATTGACTCAGAAGTAGACATGTGTTTTCTCAAGAGGAAGTATGTTGACCCAAATTACTGGGAACCATGCTAAGCCCCAGTTAGAGGTTTTGGAGGAAGAAAGGAAGTAGAATATAAGACCAGCCATGGAAAGGTATTCCTTGGCAATTTTTGTATAAATTGTATTTTCCTACTTGTAGAAGATGATTTTGCACATGAATGTGTAATAGGAACTAGTCTATTGTCAACCACCATCCCTCATGGAGTAAAATATGATGATAAAGGGAAAATTGGATACCATTTTACTATAAGAAAAAAATAGATCTTTCTCCCACTAGTATCTATAGAAGAAATTACACATTCCATATGGAACTTAGAACTTGATACTATGAATCATTTCAAAGCCCAAATAAAAGAAAAATGAGATCAAATCAGGGCCATAAAAAGGGCTGAACACTTACACAGAATTGAGGATGAATTGAAGGCTCCTGAGAAGCAGAAAAAGATTGAGGAGATCATAAAAGAATATGCTGGTAAAGTATGCCATACCACTCCTAATGCATTTTGGCATAGAAAGCAATTTTGGGTAAACCTAAAATATAAAGAAGGATATCAAGGAAATCCAAGCAGAAGCAGAGCAATCCCCATGAACAAGGAATACCGAAGTCTATGCAGAGAAGAAATTCAGGACCTGCTTAGCAAAGGACTTATCAAGCATTCAAGAAGCCCATGGTCCTGTTTAGCCTTCTATGTAAATAAACACTCTGAATAGCTTCGTGGAGTACCAAGAATGGTGATCAACTACAAGCCGCTCAATGACGCCCTAGAATGGGTAAGGTATCCAGTCCCAAACAAATTTGATCTGATCAAGAGGATTGCAGGAGCAAATATCTTCTCTAAGTTCGATCTGAAGTCCAGTTTCTAGTAGATTGGAATCAAACCAGAAGACCAGTTCAAGACGGCCTTCAATGTTCCACACGGACAATATGAATGGAAGGTAATGCCTTTCGGATTAAAAAATGCTCCTTCAGAATTTCAAAGAATCATGGAATCTGTGTTAGAACCATATATGGATTGGCTCATGGTCTACATTGATGATATTCTTGTATTTTCAAAATCTGTTGATGAGCATATGAAGCATCTTGGGACCTTGCTCCATGTCATATATAAGAACGAATTTGTGCTATCTGAGAAAAAGATGAAGCTATTCCAAACAGAGATCAAATTCATAGGGAAAAAGATAAAGAATGGAAAGATTGAAGTTCAACAACATGCTGTTGACTTTGCTGATAAATTCCCAGATGTCATCTTAGACAAAAAACAATTGTAGAGATTTCAAGGCTGCCTGAATTATGTGACATCATATTATGAAAATTGTGCACAAGATAGAAAGCTACTAAATAAACGATTGGGAACAAGTCCTCCACCATGGACACAGAAGCATACAGAAGCAGTCAAGAGGATAAAAGACAAGGTAAAGACTCTCCCAGTTTTACACATAATAGATGAAAGAATTATGAATATCTTAGAGACAGATGCATTAGAAGAAGGATGGGGAGCAGTCCTGAAACAGTGCCGAAGAGATTGCAATGGTACTGATGAAGAAGTAGTCTGGTATGCATCAGGACTATGGAATGATGCCCAAAGTATCATACTATTGACAAAGAGATTAAGGCATGCCTGAATGCCATAAGAAGTTTGAAATACACTTAATGAATAAAAATTTTCTAATCAAAACAGACAGCCAAGCAATGAAATTTTTCCTAGAAAATCCCATCAGAAACTCCACTGCCAAAGCCAAGTTCACCAGATGGCAGGCCATGTTTTCTCAATATGAATTTGAAATTAAGCACATCAAAGAAATCCAAAATTGTATTGCATATTTTCTTACAAGAGAACATCTACAGGATAAATATGGGATTGCAACCCCCAGTTGCATGATGATGATAACAGAATGGCATGAAGGAAGAGACTCCTGTAGATACGTAGATGATGAAATGAGCTGGGAAAATTATACGGAACAATGGAATCCCACTTGGTAGCTAAGGTCCACAGAAGTCTTGGATGAGAATTTACATTAACACCCAAACTTGTTGATAAATTTAGTACCATAACACAGGAGATATCCAACATCAACCTGTGGGGTTCCCAACATGGTTTATGGCCGACAATTGAGACAGGCCATTGATTCCTCACATGTGTTACAAACAAATTTCCAGGACCTAAGACTCATCAACACTGAAGCAGCACTAGGACAAGTCCTAGAACAACATTATTGTATCAATCACATGCACACCTTAGCCTCCTGGCCAGGAAATAACCCTATTCTCAATTTTCCCTTCACTGATATAAATTATGAAAATTACAAAATGTTGTGGTGGAACTTCCTAAAAAGGACAACCGGGACAATGAATGTTTCACAAAAGTAAAGTTGGGTCTGCAAAGGGCACATGTGCTGAATGGAATCCCAGACTAGACGCATTGCTGGTGGAATGATTTTGGCCTAAGAAGAAGCGGAGTGGACCCTGTCATTATACAACATGAGCACATGCAGTACTGTATTCTCTGCTCTAAGGTCAAGGACATGTATTCCAGTGAAGTATGTGATGACACACACCTGCTTCAGACCTTTATATACAATAAATTTCAGTGGCTGGTGAAAGCAAAGATCCATGTACAGACACGACAAGGACAAAGAATCATAATAAGGAGCATGTACACCAAGATGTGGGATCCCTCATATCAGCGAAGATCTGGACACCCGTATGATGATATGATCGATTGGCCTTATGAGAGGTCGAATTACAATTTCTTGATTGATTAAATGGTTTTCGTGGGATTCCCTGAAATCTCCACTTTGTTTACTTTATTTTGGTTTCTGTGGGATTCCCTGAAATCTCCACTTTGTTTACTTTATTTTGGTTTCCATGGGATTCCTTGAAATCTCCACTTTGTTGTACTATCAGCTCTAGAGATACTTTCTGACATTATTGCTGTTTGAATCCTCTTTTGAAGATGTTCTGAGACTCGGGACACTTTCCCGACTTTTGGTGCAGTTTGACCCACATCTCAGACAGCTTTTACGAACAAGCAAACCAAAAGGACGATTCGTTTCCTGCAGATTGCTTGATTCGAGGAAATTCATTGCTTCAGCATGAAGGAACGATCTCTCTCTAAAAAATCTATAAATAAAGAGTTCTTCCTCTCTTATTTCATCGCGCATTCGAGAGTAGAGAGTTTAGAGTCTTAAGTCTTGTTCGAGTATGCTTTGCAAGTGTAGCTTAGTCTGATCACATTGCATCAGAAAGATCTGTTTTAGGAAGTCGAGTCTAAAGGAATTGTAATTATGCTCTGCGAATTTCCCTATGGGTATAATATCGCATCAGAAAGCATTCTGATAATATCCGCTCTGTAATATTTCCGCTACAAAATTAATAAAATTTTTGGGTACCATTCCTAGTTCGAAGTTTGTGTATTTCTGGTCTGTCTAAAGCCGTATCACCCCTTAGCCTGGATCTGTAATTCCCTAGTTATCTCGCAATATTCTTCACTTTGGTCGTGAAAAGCATCCGTTCGCGAAGTAAGTCCCAGGAGAGGCCGTAGCGGGCCGTAGCGCATGTTCGACATTACAAGGAGTGATTGAAGAAAGGTAGCAGGCTCGTGAGTTGCAGATATTCAGCCAGAGAGAAGTAAGACCGACGCTGCGATTTCTATCTAGTCTACCAGGTGTAGAGGCCCCTGCATCAATGTTTTACAATATGTGTCCCATCTGTCACCTACTACCACCGAACCCTACCTCATCGACATCTTCCGCTTTCTGCTTGCAATTCTCAAGATTTTTTTCCACAAATTCCATAAATGGAAATCAAATAAAATGACAGTTGTCCTGGTCATTACGTAGAAAAACACCTGACCTGGTTCCTACGCATCAAAGGCATAATATTAAGTGTTGTATAAAATTATGTACTCTGTGTAAGTTGATATCATGTAACCCCACTTCATCGAATTCTTCCACCCTGCAATTCTCAATAATTTCTTCCACAAATTCAAACTATATACGATGATAAATGCAAATTGAACAAAACGACGCTTGACCCGGTTATTTATGGGGAGAGTTTCTCTTGAATAAAACCATTTTATGAGGAATTAAGTGTACATAATAAAAGTGTTTCATATCTGAATCTTGCGTATGATCACAAGAATGGAAGCAATGACATTAATACTGTAATCTTATTTGTTTTTTTTTTTCGATAAGACAAAAATAGTACTTTTGTTATTCAATAGAAGAATAAAAAAGTACATTGTCATATCAGTTCAATCATTGATCTTGATGAGTCTAATTTGATAAAAAAACAGATAACCTTAAAACAAGAAGTGACCAGGCAATCTACACATTAGCGAAAATTTCAATTTAAAATGGGCCTTCCAAAAATAATACAAATTCCATTTCATCATGTATTAGCCAATCAAAATGCTATAAAATTCAAAAAGGGAGCACCTAAAAAATTGGAGGGAAAAAATAAAAACTACGTTTTTGGATCGTATTTTCAACTTATCCTCCTTGTAGGTTTACTCAAATTTCAAGCGGGAGGACTCATTGGATGCATAATTAAATTCAATGAGTAACCATGTTGCATACTTTTAACAACATCCACACCATGAAAAATTGAAAATACATTAAAAAACTTGTTTTCTCTCACTAGAAAAACGATTTTTCTGCCAATGATACTTTTAACGACACATAGAAGACATTCCATGTGTTTTTTTTCTGCCAATGATACTTCTAAACACTAATACCTGGATTTTTCATATGAAATAAATCTGTGAGGATGTTTTGTCCTAATACAAATTTGAATGTATTTAGAACCAGAAGCGTAAAGCCTCGAAATTAATTCAGAATTTCATTATTAGTCTTTGTCAAGATAGGGATTATAGCGATGGATCGATCGGTCTTCTAGCTATTTTGACTTTCTATTAATTTTTAAAATATTTTACAAAATTTTCTAAAGTTATATATTAATTATATATTAAATTTAATATTCTAAATACAAAAAATATGTAATTTAATATTTAAAAAATTAAAAAAACTATAAATTTCCATCTGTAATGCCGTACACATTCTCATTAATGCAAAGTACAAACTTGTGATAATGCTTGACTAATTCTCATTAATGAAATCTTGCAATTGTACAAATTGTACAGATTTACCAGTGATAGTGATTTTGTGTTTAGTGAGGTTTTTCGAGGGTACTTGAAAGTATTATTCCATTCAACGTATTATTCCACTCAACTTGAATTGATTTCAAGTTCCTCTAGGCTCTGGGTTGTTGGGATATATTAATTGACAATATAAACTATTGCTACCTTCCACGCCAGCTAGTTAATGCATCAACTCTGTATGGATTTTATTATCTAAAACCTTTTTAAAAGAACCTAAGATATTAGAGAGCTCCGATCGAGGTATCTGTAATTGCAGCCAAAATGGCACATAATTTCATTTTAATAAAAATTATTATTTAATAGTATTCATTGTTGTTTTTCATTTGTGCTTTGTGCTTTTATGCTTTGTGCTTTTAACAGTAGGATGCCCATACACGTGTATACACGTGTCTAAGTTTTCTTATTTAATTCAAATCTGTTTTTCAAATTTTATTTGATACTTTGTGTAAAAGTTCATTTGTTTTCTCAAAACACATAGCTAGAAATTAGTAATTTCAATTGATTTTGTTCATTTATTTTTTCAAAATACATAGTTAAAAATTAGTAATTTCAATTGATTTTCTTAGTATTTAGTGTAAGAGTTTTAAGATTAAAATGACACTTGGAGATTGAGAAGTAATTGAATCTAATTTTTTTATGCTTTTTTATATTATTTTTGGATTTTATTTTGATAAAAGATTTATTGTTTAAAATTTTAAAAAATATGTTAATTTCTTCTAAATTAATACAAGGCAGAGATTAGCTGCTTTACAACTATTTCACTTGTTATTTAAATATTGGGTCTTTGTCAAGTGGATATAGTGGAGTAATGTACAAACCATTTATACGTAGTAAACCCTAAACTTGTTCTCAATTCTTTTTCAGATTTAAACATGCAGCAGAGCCCACTCGATTAGAATAGGGGAGAATCACAAAAATTATAGTATTGATTCTCATTGTTACAAGCTCTTTCCATTTTCATGCATAAACAAACATGAGGTTTATCTTCCCCTATTTTAATTAGAACAATATGGACAATATTGTTATTCAAGGGAACAAAGGTCACGAATAGAATGTATCTTACGAATAACATCTTAAATGAGAATTTAAATTGGAGCTTGGGTTGGGCTGGATACGAACATCCAATCAAAATGTGGTGTAAATGTTGTCAACAACTGGACAGCTTTCAAACTCACTTTCAGTTCCAAATACAAAAAAAAAAAAACAGAATCTTCGAATGAATCCTCCAAACTTCAGATAAATTATCTTCGTTTAAATTCAATTTAATATGAAAAATGCAAACTATATAAAACATAAGTTCCAAACTCTATACGTGCTTGGATTAATTGAATAGCATGAACGCTATATCTCACCCTTAGAGGGACATGTAGTAATTCATAAATATTTATAAAGAAAAAATATAAATTATATGAAATAATAAGAAATAAAATAATATTATACTGATAAAATAAAATAAAATAAAATAATAATAATAATAATAGAGGAAATGCTAAAAAAATAAAATAAATCAATATTAAATAAATTTAAATAAATAAGAATATTAGCATTTTTATTTTTATTATTGTTAATATTAATATTATTATATTTTCATATTATAAAAATAAAAGTATGAACTAATATTAATATTACATAAATGAAGAGTTCAATCATTTTTTATCATGGTTTACAATGGTTGATTATGGTTGACCAGATTTAATCATTGTTGAGAATGGTTGATTACCAATAACTATGTTTGATGTTGTTGACTATGGTTGACTACTATTGACCATGGTAGATTATTATTGAGAATGTTTGACTTTGGGTAGATATGTTTTAAGAATGATGGTTTCCTAAAATGTAGAGTTCACTTAGCCAATGTCAAACATAGTTAAACAAGGTCAACATGTTTGATCATGGCTAAACAATTTTAAGTATCGTTGATGCACGTTTGAGCATAGCTAACTATGGTTGACTTTAGTGCATCATGGTTGACTTTAGCGAATCATGGCTAACTATGGGAATAATTGAATTTAGTGGATCATGCTTGAGTATGGAACTGGCTTACTTTAGTTAACCATGGTTGACAATGGTTGCATAATGCTTGACTTTGGTTGATGCTTGTTGCATCATGGTTGACTATGGTTAACTTTAGTTAACCATGGTTGTCCATGGTTAACTATGGTTAACTTTGGTTAACCATGGTTGACTATGTTTAACCGTGGTTGACTACATTTCATGGCTAAACATGGTTGACTTTGGTTGACTATGCTTGGCTGTGGCTTTCCATGGTTGACTTTGGTTAATCATGGTTAAAATGTGGTTGACCATTGTTTGGGCATGATTGACTTTAATACATAGTTGACTTTAAACCAAGGTTGACTTTGAACCATGGGTGACTATAGTTTAGGCGTTGTTGACTTTAAACAAATTTTAACTATAGTAAACCATGGTTGACAATTGTTTAGGCATGGTTGTATTTAGTACATCATGGTTGTCTTTGGTTGACTTTAGTTCATCATGGTTGGCTATGGTTGCATAACAGGTAAGTATGACCACAAGAAACATGGAAAAAAATTGTTACACCATGGTATATCATGTTTGACCATGGTTAGACCATTATTAACCATAGTTGATTAAGGGTGGAAAAAGATAGTTGACTAAGTTAGACCATATTAAACCATGGTTGACCATTGTTTGGGCATGGTTCGACTTATTGTACATCATGGTTAATTATGGTAAAATCAGATTAATCATGGTTTAATATGGTTGACTATGGTTGCATCATGGGTGATAATGGTTGAATTTAGTTAACCATGGTTGACTTTGGCTAACTATGGTTGAATTTGAACATCTCATGAATGAATACCATAGTTGACTTTAAATATATCATGGTTGATGTTCAAAGTACAACATGATTGAAATGTTCAAGTCAACCATGGTCTTCAATCATATTAGTTAACCATGGTTGACTTTGTTTAAACATGGTTGATGGTCAACATCTCATCATTGACCATGCTTGATTTTGGTTAACTATGGTTGACAATGTTAATGTTTGTCAACCATGGTTGAATTTGGTTAACCACGGTTGAATTTGGTTAACCATGGTTAAATTATGGTTGACCATTGATTGGGCATGGTTGAATTTAAACAATTGTTAAACTATTACATTGTTGACACTAAACCAATGATGAATTTAAAGCATGGATAACCATTGCTTAGGCATGGTTGACTTTAAACTAAGTTTGACTATATTAAACCATTGTTTACCATTTTTAGGTAAGGTTAGCTTTAGTGCATCATGGTTTCTTATGGTTGAGTATGGTTGACGTTGGTTAACCGTGGTTAACTATGTTTACCTATGCTGGATCACATCTCATTTTTCACCATGGTTAACTTTCCTTTAGCATGGTTGACTATGGTTGATGTTTATTAACTAGTGTTAACTTTATCAAACCATGGTTGAATTTGGTTAGTTATGAAAGACCATGTTATATCATCGTTGACCATGGTTGACATGACCAAGAGAACCATGGAAAACCATTGTTAGACCATGGTTTATTGTCATATTATAAAAATAAAAATAAAAATAAAAGTATGAATTAATTGATTAATATTAAATAAAATTACATAAATGAAGAGTCAATAATTTTTTATCATGGTCTACAGTGGTATATTATTGTTGATCATGTTTAATCATGGTTGAGAATGGTTGATTACAATTAACAATGTTTGACACTAGTTGACTATGGTTGACTATGATTGTCATTTATAGATTATTATTAAGAATGTTTCACTATGGGTAGATATGTTTTAAGAATGATAGTTTCCTAAAAGGTAGAGTTTAGTTATCCAATGTCAAACATAGTGAAATATGGTAAACATGTTTGACCATGGCCAAATAATTTTTAGTATCGTTGATCCAAGTTTGAACATAGTTGACTATGGTTGACTTTAGTGCTTTATGGTTGATTTTAGTGAATCATGGTTGACTATGGGAATGGTTGACTTTAGTGAATCATGGTTGACTATGGGAATGGTTGACTTTAGTGCATAATGCTTGAGTATGGAAATGGTTGACTTTAGTTAACCATGGTTTACTATGGTTGCTTCATGCTTAACTTTGGTTGACTCTCGTTGAATCATGGTTAACTATGTTTAACCATGGTTGAACACATCTCATGGTTGACAATGGTTGACTTTAGTTAACTATGCTTGGGTTTGGATTTCCATGGTTGAATTTGTTTAACCATGGTTAAAATATGGATGACCTTTGTTTGGGCATGATTGAATTTAATCCATAGTTGAATTTAAACCAAGGTTGAATTTGAACCATGGGTGGCTATTGTTTGGGCATTGTTGACTTTAAACAAATTTTGACTATAGTAAACCATGGGTGACCATTTTTTAGGCATGGTTGACTTTCGTGCAACATGGTTGTCTTTGGTTGAATTCAGTTCATCATGGTTGACTATAGTTGCATCATAGTTAAGTATGACCAGGAAAACCATGGCCAAACATTATTACACTATAATACCCCAGTTTGACCCCACAATTTAAATTTGTAAATATCGATCTAAAAGGATAAAAGCCATAAACAAATGGCGAGGATGACAAAGACAATGTAAATATGTACATTTTGATATTAATATAAAATATTCAAATGGTTACAAAGGAAGAAGGACGAAGAAGAGTTGGGGGGATATGATTCCACAAGTGGGGAAGTGGTAGTGGGATTCATATTATATCCTTAGCCTTAGCAATTTAAACCAAGTTATTAACACATGATAAAGAGCCATGATTTGATTAAGCATTATTTAATTAGATTAAGAAGGTGATTAAGTGGGCAAAAAGTGGTTCCATGTGGGGCGACCACATGGAAATACGACCCATGCTTATAAAAGTGAGAAATGAAGCTTGAGAGGGATTCGTTCCTTCATCCAACTTC
Source organism: Larix kaempferi (assembly GCA_027924585.1). NCBI lineage: Eukaryota > Viridiplantae > Streptophyta > Pinopsida > Pinales > Pinaceae > Larix > Larix kaempferi. Next base: position 15,929,307 of record BSBM01001334.1, on the reverse strand, counting down.
CACCATTCTAATTTGCATTTTTTCACCTTCATCCTTGTTATATCCTTGGATGACCATAGTTTGGTGCCTGTGATAGAGAGCACGAGATGCCAACGCTGAATTTGAATTTCCATGCCATTATCCCAGGGAGACTAGTGAGTTAGAGGATCCTAGCTTGCAGTTTGTTCCCTAGAGTACCAATTTAGAGACTTTATGTCCATCTTGTGTTGGAGTGATAGAAAAGAACTAGAGGCTTCCCAAGGGAATTTTAAATCAAAGAAGGGATCTTGTTCCTGGCATTGTGCAGGTTGATGCGAAAGGATAATTGAGGATTGGGATAGCTATGGAGGGGATTTCCCGCACCAATGGGTTGCATGAGCAATTGTGCTGAGCAGAGTGGCATTGGGAAGAGCTTAGCATTTCTGGTTTCATAGCCCCAGCTCGGGGGTGGCCTTTCAAAGTGAGACTTGGATTAACAATGCTTATGACTGGGAGGAACATCCTTCACATGTAGCCAGTTGGAGAATAATTGCTTCAAATATAAGTCTCTAACTATTGTGATTCCATGGTTAATTATGAGTTTGCATATTTATTCTTTATTATTTTTATGAATGTTTAAATGTAAGAAAATGCATGGCATGGAGTGTATGTTCCTTCTTGAATTGCCTGTTAAATTATAATGGATGCATAATATTATCTGGGTCACCATATTCACTTTTTTTCCACTGTTAAAATTAAATAAAAATGAATTTTGATATAAATGAGTAATTCAAACACAAAATTTGAGTACATCATGGTCTCAATGGTCAAATGGGGCTGCTGGGTATGCTACATACACCATGGTAGACAATGTTTGAAAATGGTTAGACAATGATTGACCATGGTCTATGAAGGGTGGCCAATGAAGGTTGACTAAGTTAAACCATATTAAACCATGGTTGACCATTGTTTGGGCATCGTTCAATTTACTACATCACGGTTAACTATGGTAAAATTTGATTAACCGTTGTTTAATATGGTTTCCTATGGTTGTATGATAGGAGACCATGGTTGAGTTTAGTAACCATGGTTGACTTTGAACATGTCATGATTGAAGACTGTGGTTGAATTTAAACATCTCATGGTTGATGTTCAAAGTACACCATGATTGAAATGCTCAAATTCAACCATGGTCTTCAATAACATTAGTTAACAATGGTTGAATTTGTTTAAACATGGTTGATGGCATCTTATCATTGACCATGTTTGACTTTGGTTAACCATTGTTGACTATGCTCACTAGTAGAAAAATGGGTGATAAATGACAAGGTGACCAAAACCATCGGTCACCATCCAAAATAAATGACTAAACCATCAAAAATGTTGGTCACCATAGTCACGTGTTTTTAAGTGAAATATGAGCAAATTTGAGCAATTTTAAGTGATCACAACTAAAAATGACTAAAATAAATGACTAATTTAGTCATAGGATAAAAAATATGAATAATTTAATCATGGGATAAAAAATATGACTAGACAATCTAAGTTAATAATTATAGAAGATGTCCTAATTATTAAATATTTCCTTATACGCCGCGCACAAATTAAGAGTGTCTATATATAACATAATATAGGATTTTATAATTAATATATATAACATGTTTCTATATGTCTCTAGATATGTCAATATTGTAATTGACATAATAGAATTAATTAGTTTGCATTAATAAATAGAAAGGGAAGAATGATCCATGAATAGTTTGCATTAATAAATAGAAAGGGAAGAATGATCCATGAATACTAGATGCATATCTGAGACAAACATTTATGGTTGAGATAGGAATATCCATTAAGGAGCTCTAATAGGCCTATTAGGAGATCAATTCGTACACATACGTCTAGAGGAAAAAAATCCCTAGAGGACCATGTAGTTTCCATACATTGAGATGTAGTTGAATAGCTAGAGGATTTTAGGATCAGGGCATTTGATGACATGATCTAGTGACAACACTAGTTTACCAGATGCACTGCATATTCCATTTTTTCCTTTTCTATTAAGGAAATGCAGTGAACACCATTGCGCTCGCTATCAAGACTTTGTCTTGAGATGCTGCAATGTATTTGCTCCTTCAGAAAGCAATACAAGCCACATGTAATTAAGACTTCAGATCTCTACAATAAATTATTTTCCAACAGAATATATATGTAGAATAGTATACTTAGATATTTTTCTTCTAAAAACTAACACGTTCTTTGAATCTCAAACATATCCATTGGGAAAACCAATCAATTGCAAATCAATGCATAATATCTAGGTCAAAGATTCCAAAGTTTCATTGCCTTCAAATTTCTTCAAAACACACATGTGAACAATTCCTTGAAGTACAAGCCAAGCCAAATTGGCTTTAATGAATCCCCTTTTGGAATTTCAAATCTTTAAGCTAGGACCATAAACAATGAACATAGTTTCTAAAGGGTTCATAAAGTATGATAGAATATCATGATATCATTAGTATAGAGTGCTCCTTTTGCAATGGGTCTCATTTATTGAAACATTTCATCTTCTGTCAATGGGTGTGAGAGAGGTATGGATCTGTATTCACTTAGATGGTACATTTATCGCATGATATAGGATTATATTTAAGGCTGTTATCTCAATGGAAGAGAACCTTTCTTACAGGTAGGAGTTTGGTGGTTTGATTCCTTCATGTCCTATCTACATAAATTAATGACTAATTAAATGACCAATTAATGACAATCATTGACTAAATAAATGACCAATTAATAATAATCAATGACTAAATAAATGATCATTTAAAAAAAATCAATGACTAAATAAATGACTAAATGTACTACCAAACATCGATAATTAATGACCAAATAAATTACTAAATAGTGACAATTAATGACCAAATAAACGACCAAATAACAACAATTAATGACCAAATAAATGACTAAATATATGACCAACACTTGAAGCAATTCAAGAAATTTATAACCAAGTGATAAATGACCAATTTGGTTGGGTGATAAATGACTGTTAATTTAAGACTAGTGGTCACGTGACCAAATTTAGTCATTTATCACCCATTTTTAGTAATTTTTTAGTCACTTTTCACCCATTTTGTACTAGTGGTTAATGTTGGTCAACCATCTTTAAATTATGGTTGACCATTGAATGTGCATGGTTGATTTTAAACAATTGTTCATTTTATTATATGGTTTACATTAAACCAAGGTTGAATTTAAAACATGGTTAACCATTTCTTAGGCATGGTTGACTTTAAAATAAGTATGACTATATTAAACCACGGTTTACCATTTTTTAGGCAAGGTTTACTTTAGTGCACCATGGTTGAATGTAATACTCCCAATTTTATGTTTGGAATTATCGGCTTGATATGTAAATATTGTAAATATGTGGTGTCTGATTCCCAGCATGGAGCTCAAGGCCAAGGCCCTGTTAGTGAATACTCATCTTATAAGGGCAAGTATTTTCTATTTTTTTGACATGTGCTACTCAGCCATGGAAAAATGTAAAAACCATGTAAATATTTATAATAGAAATAAAAGTCCAAGAGTTGGATATGGAGGAAACGAAAATGAGGGGGTTGTGTTTATTCACTAGGGAGAGGAGAGGGGGTTTGTGGGATTAAATCCTTTGTTTCCAAGTGTCATCTTGAGAACACATGTACCATAAATGGTAAGAAGCCACCTAAATGGAATTCTTTGCTGATATTTAATTCTGATGTAAAAATATTGTTGAGAAATCAACTCATGAATTTAATGGAGCATGTGATGAACCCATAAATTCATATTGTTGAGTATGGGATCTGTTTTGTGTACCAAAAAGTCAATTTCACTCATGGGGATTTGTTTCTCTTTATTCCCATTCTAGAGTTGGGAAACTAGACTCCAATTATCAACAAGCTATGCATTCCTAGCAAGAAAAATAACATAAATCGTAACTTGAGAACAAGCCATGTTTTAGAGTGTCAAAAACGCCCATAAATTAGTATGGGCTATGAAATTTAGTGGGGAATCCATATATGTCAACCTCGGGGAAAATTTGAGAGGGTAACAATCCCAAAATATGTGGTAGAAACGGTTGCCTACTAAGTCATAATTAGTTGTATTTCAAGTGAGCCGACAAAGCTTGAACATGTCAAAGTGTTCATTATCAGAGTTCAGAAGTCCATCAGGCCTTCTAGGCCCTTTTTATTTTTTGCACCACATGTTCATACCCCCTTGGGGGAATTGTAATAAAATGTGTTGGCATTGTATCTTTGTGTAAAGGACTTAGATTCCTAGGACCTGAATATTAATCTGACTATCCCATAGTGTTTTTTTCCTTGTTAATTATTTATTGTTGAACAAACGACTAATAATTTTCAATTTTTTCACTCATGCTTCCTGTTACTGGGAAAACTAGCAGGGCTAGTTTCCCGATAAGAAAATATGAGAATAGTGACCCAATGTCACCTTGATCACTATTTTGACTTCTTCGGAGCATCAAAACCTCTAAGGAGAAGTACCCTTAAGGGCCCTATAGAACACTAGTACAACCAGAAGGACTATATCTTTTATGGAATTAGTTCGACTAGTTCCTATATGGAGTCAATATGAAGTTTAGAACTTTAGTATGCAAGATACAAAATATGAAGGAAAATAATGATCAAGATCACCTAATCCAAGTGTCAATCTACTTATATCATGTATCATAACAATATGTAACCAACTTCAAGAGATCATAACCAATGAAATATGAGAGTTCTTGTGCAAAGATCAAATAATTTTCATGTAAACATTTATCATCTAGAGAGTTAAGCAAGTTCAAATGTTAGTGCTCTATATCCAATTCAAGGTAGGTTCAAATATCATTCAATAGAAACTTTTCACCAATAATTAGTAATCAACCATACAAAGATCAAATCAGAGTCAACTTAGTCTACTTCAAACAAAACTTCAGATCTATAAATGAATGTACAGTACATCAAAGCTCATCCACATAAAAGTGCAATAAAACTAGACCTCCAAATATTAATGCATTAACTTGTCAAACAAAGGAGGAAACACTCTCTAAATAGTATTAGATTACTAACTAACACCTCTACTAAAATTTATGTTTTGTGTTGTGTAGAAAAGGAAAGGGGATGTAAGGGTAGAGAAGGAGAGGGTGCACAAAGTCTGCCATATTGCAAACCTATGCTAGATGGGAGAAAGGGTTAGGATAGCAGTCAGAGGGGAGGAAAGGGAAGCAAAGAAGGAGAAAGGAGAGAGGATATGGTGGAGGGAGCTGCGAGGAAAGGAGGGAGGCAGTAAAGGAGGCCACGGGTAGCAGGAAAAAGGGAGAGATGGAGGGAAGGAATAAGGGATGAGGGTAGAGGAGAGGAGGCATATCTGAGGGTAGGAAGAGGAGGATGAATGGAGAAGAGGGATAACAGACCCAATATTTGGAGGGAGGCCAGGGAGGGAAGGAATAAGAGGACCGAGGGTGTAAAAGAGTGCAAGGAGTGGAGGAGAGGTAGAAGGAAGGGAGAGCGAAGTCAGGAAGATAGTGTACAGGAGGCCTCTAGGGACTGAAATCTTCTGTAGCTAGGGTTAGGGTATAAAAAAGGGCTTTAAATTAATATTTTAAATGATGTAAAAGACTAATTTAGAATACAAAATCCTAAAAAAACTAATCTCTAATCTAGCATAATATGTACATAAAAATAAACTTAGAAGTTTAGATAAGAGAAGAAGATCAACCTAGGGTTTGTTAGGTGATCCAACATAACTCTAGGGAATCCAAGAGGGTAACTTTATCCTTGAGATGGTACTTGCCAAGTTTGGAAAGCCAAGGAATCCTCCAACAACCTCAAAGGTTGGTTGAGAGAAGCTTGGCCAAGACAAACCTTAGAGACCTAAATATCAATATTTTCCTTGCTAGGGAAATAAAATACTGAAATTTCACTTAGCTAGGGAAAAATGCAACTTTAGGAAACTACCATTCAACCTTAGACAAACATAGATCCAACATTTAACAAAAATACATCAAGAGAAAGACTTAGATACCTTCTTGTGCATGTATCAAACAATCAACTCTTAGCATTACCCAAGCAAAGCGCAAGAACAAAAGATACTTCAAAGATCAATCCCCAAACTAGCTTGTACTTTCATCCTCAATAAGTGCGCATCGCTCAAAATGCCCAAGGAGGGTCAAAAATCAGAAAAATAGAGTGTAATCCCATAAGTTGATGTTTAAAATGAAATGAGGAGAAGGTTATTTATACCTTTCTCACACTCATTTTACAAAATAAAATATATCCATGCCGACATGCCTTTTTAAAATGTCAATTTGAAATTATAAATGTCAACTTAAAATTAAAACAAAAATAAGATAAAATAGTCATAAAAGTGGGTAAATTGGGGTATTTTCCCCAGATTTGACCCATAAATGAGAAAAAAGGATAAAAATAATCATATCGGCTTGATCTGAAGGCCATAAGGTGGAGGGGTGGGTCGTCATGCCCCAATTAACCCCAACAGTGATGAAAATCCCTCAATTCCCACCCTTTATCAAGCATCATAGTCTTCTCTCAAGGATGATGCCATCATCTAAAGAAGGGCCCAGAGAGAGGGAGCTGGTGAGCTAGAGGGATAGGAGGGTACTGGAGGTTCTATGGAGGATAAAAATGTGCCTCATTGCTAAACCATCTGTTGTTGGAGTGACAAATCAAAGTCGGGGTTATTTAACCCAATGATCCACCCTTGGAAGCCCCAGACACCAACCTCAGGGCTTCAATCCCTTTCATGAGGTAGTCAACAATGCCACTAATCCATAGTACTTCCAAAGGAGAAACCACAGGGTATAGAAATAACCCCTACCTCAAAAAAAGCTGGGTAAATACCCCTCATGGTTAGAAAAATGACACCCTCTCCCTGGGGTACCTCTGCAGGTGCATTGGTACTAGTACCATCATATAACTGACTCCAACTATGGGACGAGTAATGCTCCTTAGGGTGCTCGAGAATCCAAGAATCATATGGGTACCTATAGACCTACACACATGTTTAAATAACCAAGGACATTAGAGTACCAAGAGGTAGACACTTCTGTCCTTCTTTCCTCATCAAATAAAATAATAACTAAGAGACGAACAATAATACAATGACTAATAAACCAACGAATGAAACTACTAATAAATGAATAATAAATCAACTAACAGAAATATATGGAAGATTAGATATCACATGTAAAGTACCTCTTCAGTAACCGTCCAGTTACAGGAAGAGAAACTATTTCTCCATCCATGTGGCTCTACCGGAATTTACTTGGACCTGCAATGTTAGTAATATGGTATGGACCTAACCACGAACTTTCAAATTTTCCATGCTTACATGACTATTCTCCTCTTTTGTTCCACAAGATTACCAAGTCTCCTTACTGGAATTTGCGCTTCCCTTCTTATCAAATTTTCCTTTAACCTTTTCTTGATGTTCTGTCAGGTGATAAAAATCCTTCCTTCTGTTCTCGTCCAGTTCTATCAAGTTGTTGATTCTTCTTTGGTACTTGTCTGGATCGTCCATATTCTGCTGGAGCGTATTGTATACAGGAAAATTCAAATTGATTGGTAGTGTAGAATTCAATCCATAGACCAACTCAAATGGACTCTTCTTGGTAGATTCTTTCACGGTGATTATGTTCGCCCAAACTGCATACTTCAGTTTACTATCCCAGGATCTTTTATTGTCACCAACGGTCTTCTTTATGATGTTCATCAAATTCTTATTACTTGATTCTGCAAGTCCATTCCCTTGAGGATAATAGTTGGAAGAATGCGGAAATACAATATTGTAGTCCAAACCAAAATTGGACAATTCTCCTCCTATGAAGGCAGGGGCATTATCTGTCACAATATTTGTTGGAGTATCAAAGCGAGTGATAATAATGTCTTCCAAGAAATATATGATCACCTTGGTTGTGGATCTCTTTGTAGGAATGGCCTCGACCCATTTAGTGAAGTAATCTATAGCTGTTAAGATCCATTTATGACCATTGCTCGAATTTTCTTTGAATTCACCGATAAAGTCTAGGCCCCGTTGCTGAAAAGGTGCTTCAATTATGACTAGTTGAAGCGGAAAGGCTGTGAGTTTATGTTTCGCTGTAAACAACTGACATGGATGAAGACTCCGTACATGCTTGTATACATCCTGAAAGATGTTGGGGCAATAATACCCTGATATTAGAATCTTATGCATGCTTGTAGAAGTTGTGTGATTCCCACCACAAAGTACCTCGTGGAATTCCTTCATTAATTCTTTCACTTTAGGAGGTTCAAGGCAAGTGAGAAGAATTCCATCTGGATTCTTCCATCCAAGTCCTTGAATCCATCCATTGTCTGCATAAATGTCCACAAAACAATACTTGCATGCCTTCAACTTCAGAGCTGTCTTCGTGTGGTCTAGTAAATGACCAGGGCATGAAAGATTCTGCAGATAGTAAAAAATGTCTCTGTACCAGTCGCACTATGATATGGCCTCTTTGACCACTGAAACCATAGGAATCCTTTCTTTTGTTAGGTACACTGCCTTCTCATTTCCTTCTTCCAATAACTGAGCTAGTTCTATTCCTTTGATCAACTTGGTAGGCTGGATCTCCAAGTCATATTCTTGTATATTCATAATCCTTTTGGCTCGATCATCTAGACCGTCTTGTTGCTTCAATATTTATTTCACTGCTGGATGAAGAACATAATCCATAATATTCGAATAACCAATATACACTCTGAAGTGTTTCAATGACATCACCAAAGCATAAGCTTGTTTTTCCATAATGTGATATTTTGCTTCAGCGGTGCTCAAGGCCTTACTCATAAAGGAAATTGGTTGTTCTTCATTCTTTTCATTCTTCTAAAGGAGGACTCCTACAAAGGTGTCAACAGATGCAAAATAAAATATTTGGAAAGGTTTGGAATAGTCAAGACTTACCAATATCGGAGCTCAAGTGATTGCATCTTTTATGTCTTCGAAAGCTTTCTTTAATTCATCTTTCCACCTGAACTCGGCATCTTTCTTAAGCAACTGTCACCTACCCAAATTTCTGAAATTATTATTTTATTAGCAAAATACTTTATGTTAAATTTAATTACAAAGTTTTGTAATTATGATCAATTTTGATCAAGGATGAATGTAATTACTGATTATTATTATTTAAATAAATTAATTAGGAGACAAACACCCAAGGGAACTGTTAAATGAGTGTTCACTGACCCACTAGGAGGAATGGAAGCTGTTGGAAGGTATGGGACGGATGGCAGCAATTGCACTTCACCACTAGCTATTGGTCATGGGACAACTACCCCTAAAAATGTGGCATTATCCCCCAGGTGGTGGGAGTGGGTAGGCAGCTCATTTAATGACCCAGTAACAACTGAAAAGGCCTAGGCATCCTACATAAGGCAAATTCGAATTGATCAGGCAGCTCTTACACAATATTTCTGCAGAAGTATTTCCTCATGTGCATCAGGTGATCATTGAGAGATTCGAATAGGGAGGCTAGTTGTGAGTGCAATCATAAGTCTTCAAACTATTTTGATAAGAGAACCAGAGGTGCTGGTGCAGGTCCTTTGGACTGCTAGTTTCAAAGATTGGACAACTACTGCTACTATAAGTGGAGAGCCTAAAATTCTAAGTTTCTTCCTCCTGATGGTTCAGTGAACAGGCTCGGGGGTCCTAAGGCAAGTAACTTGGCTGTCTTCAGGAATTGGTTGGGTGGAACAAGCTCCTTTGGCTGTTTGTTTCCCTAAAGTTAATCAGGTTTTGTTGTTTCCTATTTTGTTTACAGTTTAATAATTATGTTTAGTGAAATCATCAAACTCTATTTGTAAATTAATTTATTTCTGATCCTAGTTTAAATTTGAATGATAAACTTGTTTAAAATCTGATTAGAAAATCAACTCTATATTTTTCCACATGCTGTTATATGCATCGTACTCCAGTATAGAGAATCAAATTAAATAATAGATTAGAGATAGGCATATTGCCATTTTGATTGGATAAATAATTGTAGTAAGTGATTGTTTGCCATTCTGACCTGTATCTAAACAGAGTAATAATTTACTGTATAACTATAGATAATGTTATAGGATTCCGTTGTTATCTCAAAATGTAATGTCCCCATTTTGACCCCCCTTCGCATTAAATCATAAATGATGTAAATATTGATATTTAATCATGGTGAGGAGCTCAAGGCCAAGGCCCCACCATTGATTTAGCGTTTTATGTATCGGCAATTAAAAATAGATGCATGTGGTTCTTGTGCTAGATAGGCACAATGTAAATAAGACATCATGTAAATACGAATTTTAAATGAAAAACCCACAACTAGCTATGCAATGCAACAAAGAGATGGGGGCATGATTCTACAAGGAATAGGGAGAGAAATTATTCAAACCCTTGAGCCAATGGTGTTAATCCATGTGTCAATGAGAAAACCCATAAACCACCAACTACCCATTTTGGGTTATGGACCCAATCATTTAATTCTTCTAGAAATTGGTTGAGGCAGTTAATGCCTTGGGAATGAAGAGGTATGGCAGCCAATTTCGTGTATGGGAAAGCCATCAACCTGAGAAATCGTATTTTGTCTCCTTGGGCAAGAAAACACCCACGAAATGGTGCCCAAAGCCATTCTAAACCTACAGTCTTTCCTCTCTCACGTAGTTTGAACTACTGGGTCTTTCCCCATCATGTTTTTCACCATTTTTCCTGCATTTTCCATGCCTAGGAGCTCGTTTTTGCATTGTACAACAACTGGGAGAGGAGGGCCACGATTTGGGACTGTGAGGGAGGTCATTTTTTCCCCAAAGTACCCATGGGCGTTTTTCTGAAAACGGTTTTTGCTCTCCAAGGTCGAATCCCCAATTTCCATTTCGTTTTGGGTCTTCCCATGTTTTTCTGGGCTGGTAGAAACCCCATCTTTGGGCATCTCATTGTAGAAACATTTTATCATGCCCAATAAGTGTGGTTCTGCTGTTATGTGCATCCCTGTTTTGATTTGAACCTGTGAGCAAGAAACTTGGAGTGGTAGTGGACAGAATTGGCTTGATAAACCTAGTGGAGGGAAATAACCTCTCAAGAAGATCAAGAGGGCTGGCTACTCTTCTATGCACACCTTAGACACTCTAGATTGGAAGGTATGGCCTGAGAGACTGTGCATTGGTGAAGGGAATACTTCCTTGAGTGGGGTGTGTAGGCATTGTGGGTGCCAAGCTAGATAGATCTTGTAGAGGTATCCCTGGCTCTGTGCTTGAGCTCACTAGCTTAGCAATTCTTCCTTTCCATTTCCTAGCAGCCTAATAAACCCAATTGTAGATTGGCTTGGCTCATCTTGGTGTATGCTTGGCTATGTGTGAGTCTGCTGTTCCCTGATTCCTTCTAGAGATCATGCCCAACTCGGGGGTGGCAGTGTGTGGAGATATTGATGATCACAACTGGCCTATGGTTGGGTGGAATGTTGCAGTTGCATAGCGGGTTGCTTGGGACTACTTTGTTATAAGATAAGTACTCTCTTGTGTTAACTTTGCAATTATTTATTTATGAATATCTTGAACGTATGATGGATGTGTTATTGAAATTACTTCCGCTGTGTTTTCTTATAATTATACATTCCATATGTCTTTTTATACTATGTGAATGCTTACTTAAAAGTTCATGGGGCTAGATGCCCATTTTTAGTATCACGTCTTCTCTATCATGCTGGTATGATAGGAGGGGACATTACAAAAAAATATAAATCTAGTTTAATTTCTGAACAGTCATGTTTTCTCCTCATATCTCTATCCTATTCAAATAGCAAGCAAATGCATTTAGTATTAAACATTGCAAATTTTCATAGTATAGGTATTTTGCAAAAATATAACAGCTACAAATTCATTCCATACAAAATTGGTCATAAGTAAATACATTTCATTTTGTCATAGAGCATTTCTATTGTAATTATAATTGTTTTAATAATTAGTTTCATACCAGTCTAATACAAGCATTCATGTTTTATCTTCATTCGACATGACAAACAAATGCAATTAAAATCATATATATCATGTTTTCCAAGTAATAGTGATTCCAATGACTTTAACAGCTGCTAGAATTGATCTTTAATTAGAATTCTTATCTTTACATGTACAGTAATTCTTCACTATTATTCATGTTGATTTCATGTATCAATCATTTATATCAGTAGCATCAAAACCCATTACATTATAAACCCTAACTAGCATTCGAGACTACTACATTACTGTAAAATTCATTTAGTAGGATGCATTCCCTATAAATTTTACTTGAACGACAGGTTATAACTCTAGTAAGAAAAACATAGATAATTCTTGAAACATTCGCATTTTACAAGTGAGGAACCAGTTTCTCGGTCTTAAACATTTCTGTTTACACAAGGAATTTATACATCAATTAATTATAGCCAAAAGTAAAAAGTTGGACAAACCCTAGCATAGGCCGATAACAATTTTGAAGGTCGTATGTAGGGTGTCTATTGTAAACGAAAACCAAATTGTGAAGGCAAAACCTTCACAATAAACTTCTATAGTACAAACTACATCCACTATTTCCTATATCACGTTTAACCAACAACAAAAATGATGTACATGCATTTATTAAAGCAAGCCATAAGCTATCGGTCAACATTCAAATACTAAAACATTAACATTGTTGTTTTGTTGAAAAACCACAGTCCATCTATTCGTTTACAGAGAATGAATTCACTATCATAACATTTGTCATTATAAACACTGTTTTTTTATATTATCATCAACGTTTGAGAATCTCAAAATTATACAGTAAACATGGTAGTTTTAAACCACTATAACAACCAAATGACAAATGTTTATTCCGTAGAGTTACAATACCAAAGATGAGTCACTTATTCATTAAAATCTTACAATATACACTGTATTGAACTACTAGCCAGCACGATAGTGGAGCTAAGAACATAGTATCACTGTTCACAAAGTTCTTGAACAAAAATAATGTCAAATTCAAATACCCAGAGCTGTGTCAACATCTTTCACAGACTTCAATTGACAAGATGTCCAATGAGGTAAGGAAACCACCAAAGCTTACCGGTGAACACGCAGAAATCCCCCTTCATCTCCAAGAGAATGGTTCTCTGACAAAAGCTAACCTGCCACAAGAACAACGCATTGATTAAAACAAGGTTCCACATTGCATATGTAGGTTTATAAAACAAAGAAAAGGGTAAGAAGGATTCTTACCTTTGCATCAAGAAGACTTCCTGTAGAAAAAGATGGACAAAGCCAACATCCAGCCCAGAAAAACGAGATGCCCAGTTCTGAGAAACAACAATGATCACTACTTACAGAGTTTCAAAAACCAACGCCCTTACTCAATAGAGACCCTAGACAAACACCACTCAAACTCTTACAGTGAAGAAGTTGCAGACTCAAACCCTTCAATAAGTAAAACATCGTGACATTACAAAACCATAGCTCGGCCTCTTAAAAACAGAACTGTCAGTTACAAGATGAAATCGAAGAGGTCACGGGTTTGAATATAGAGAACAAACACTAACAAATCCTAAAACTCCTCGGCTTGTCGGCCTCCTTTCTGAACCTTAACCCAGCAAAATGAATGCCGAGAAACACGATTCAAAGTTGATGTAGTATGCAAATAGGGTTTCTCATTACAATCTCAAGATTTCACAAATAAACAGTGGAGATCATTGCCAACCGGACATATTGGAATATGGACAACCACCACATTTATTTCTCTATTAAATGTTACAACCATGAAGTGCCATATCAACAGATCAATGGGTAAGGATAGTTACAGGTAAGACTAGAATCACTTGTTTAACAAGCTCTTACACATATCTTTCTCCACGGTGGCTTACACTCGTGCTTCCATTAATTACCACTGTCAAGAGACTTAAATACCAAGACCAGGGCTGACGTCGTGATACAACCCCTCTGTACTCAATACTCATTACGATGGCAACACCTACCAAATCACCACCTCGACGTTAATGCAATACATAAAAATCCATTGTTTTAATAATATCAAAGGTATGATGAATGATTTTCTTGTATCGGTTGACTTTGGAATATATTATACATTTCATAATTTTCATAGCTTGCACCATCATTTAAGGGTGAAAAAATGAAGATGGGTGTCTATTTTGGGGGGTCTCGTGAGAAAATAATTCTGTTTTTTTCATGTCTTCCAACTTCGGGCGAACAAAAGTGATATTTTTATTTAAAATTTCACTTTGCCGTAAAAAGAAAACTTTTGTAGAATTATGTTAGCTTTCTACTCATAATTTTTTCAATTTTTTTTATTAAGATTTGATATGTCGATTTCGCAAATGTTTGACAGTGTGTTCTTATAAAATGAAAAGACTACAAAAGAGTTATGATTTGTTGCACCACTAAAATCGTTGTTAGACTTGTGTTTTGCAAAAACTGAAAATGCTACGACAATCTACACACAATGTACTAACGTCTGACTATAAGTTTGCATCCAATGGACCTCTATACTAATTATTATATTTTTTTAAAGTCGATCCATGGGGAAACTCAGTCGATTTTCAACAACCTTTTTGTTGCACCACTTTTCTCTCAATCCGCTATAAAATCAAAAAATCTACGACCACCCTTTTGAAGTAGACACGTCAATGAATCGACCCACATTTTCTTCGATTTTTTTGGTGTTGTATTTACAAAGTTATGGATTTTTCTTTTCGTTGTTTTTTTAAAGAGCTGAATCATAACTCGACACATGTTACAAATATAAAACTTAAAAAATATCAGTTCTTATCTATATACAACAAAATTTATACCCTCGTAAAGTAGATTCAATGATGAATCTACTGGTATGAAGTCCGACATTCGTTTTGTTGTGTAAGAGGTGGTTTTCTCCTTCCGAAAATGGAGAAACCTGAAATTTTTGCAGAGATCTGAATCGGTCATGTTTCAGAGATTATTCGGCCGAATAACTTTTTTTCGTAACGGCGCCGTAACTTATGGCGAAGGTTATTCGGCCGAATAACTAAACGGAAAAAAAATTACGTCGGCCGGAAAAAAAAAAAAAAATAAAAAAAAAAATTTATACTCATATAAATAAACGTAAAGTTAATTCATTATTTTCGCATGTTTGAACTTCGCATTTTTTTGTCAAACTAATTTCGGAAGGAGGAGATAATTTTTGCAAAAGGAGGTTTTTACAAGGTATGTTTCTTCTTCTTCTTTACAAAAGGCACATTGAAGGAGTTTTTTTTTCTAAGGCATATTTGCAAGGAGTTTTTCCAAACTATCTCTTTTCTTATTGCATTTTTACAAAGAAGACATTTTTTGCAAAATGAGATTTTTACAAGCTATGTTTCTTCTTCTTCTTCACAAAAGGCACATTGAAGGAGTTTTTTTTTCTAAGGCATATTTGCAAGGAGTTTTTCCAAACTATCTCTTTTCTTATTGCATTTTTACAAAGAAGACATTTTTTGCAAAAGGAGGTTTTTACAAGCTATGTCTTCTTCTTTTTTACAAAAGGCACATTGAAGGAGTTTTTCCAACATATCTCTTTTTTATTGCATTTTTACAAAGAAGACATTTTTTGCAAAAGGAGGTTTTTACAAGGTATGTTTCTTCTTTTTTCCAAAGACACATTGAAGAAAATGTTTTTCTAAGGCATATTTGCAAGAAGTTTTTTCCAAATATTTATTTTCTTGTTGTATATTTGCAAAGAAAACATTTTTTTGAAAAAGAGATTTTTACAAAGTATGTTTCTTCTTCTTTTTTCCAAAAGACACATTGAAAGTGTTTTTTTTAAGGGATATTTGCAAGGAGTTTTTTCAAAATATTTCTTTTCTTAGACATGTTTGCAAGGAGGTTCTTTGCAAGGATGTTTTTTTTTCAAAGTAGCTTTGCACTTTTTATTTAATTGAAAGAGGTTTTTTCAAATAGTTGTTTTGCTAAGGTATTTTGCAAATGATTTTTTTCCAAAGTAGTTTTGCACTTCTTATTTATTTGAAAGGAGTTTTTTCAAATAGTTATCTTATTTTGCAAAGGATTTTTTACAAAGTAATTTTGTACTTCTTATTTCTTTGAAATTGGATTTTTTTCAAAGAGTTGTTTCTTTACAATGATTTTTTCCCAGATATATTTATAAATAAGTTTTTATTGAAAGTATTTTTTTCTAGTGGTTTTTTTCGTAGATATTTTTTCAAAAAAGTATTCTTGGAATGAATTTTACAACAAAGATTTATTTACAACGTGTTTTATTTTCTTCCTTGGCACAAGGTGTTTTTATTATTTTCCAAAGAAGATTTTTGTTCAGAGAATTTTTTCAAAGGAAAGTTAATTCCAAAGAAATCTTCTTCAAAAGACTCTTACAAAATTTTTAAAAGGTAAAGTAAATTTCAGTTCATGTTTTTATAAATTCCGTAAATGTTTTTAAATCTTAATTTATTTGTTTTTACTATAAAGTAACATGATTCTTTAATTTATCGTCTATATATTAAACAACCATGGGCAATAAGAGAAATCGTAAAAGAAAAGCTGATCGTAAACGTGATGATGATGATAATAGAGAGAAACAAAAACTCAGATATATTGCCAAAAAACAAAGGGTTGCTGAAACGGAAGAGAGAACTATTGAAGATATAAATACAGATTTACATGACAATGTTGAAGAAATGGAAATTGAAAATAGAGTACAAGAAGAACAAATTGAAGTTGAAAAGAACATTGTAGAAGATGTAAATAGTGATTTACATGCTAATGTCGATGAAATCAATATTGAAGATCAAGTTCAAAATCCAGAAATTGAACCTGGTATGTATATATCATATATTTTCCAAATTCATTTTTTTATAATGAATTTTATTTTTTGATATATGTTAAATTAAATTTAACTTGATGTATAGGTACTTTTACTATTGATGATGAAATGTTAGAAGACATTGATTGCGACAAATATGGAGAAAAACTACCAATACATGTTGCACGATATCGTGCTACAAAATTTTATGATGAAGTTCTCAAAGATTACTCAATAGCAGGACAAGCACAAATTTTGAGATGTTTATTAGTGTCCAATAAATTAGAAGGTGCTACATCGTTATTGGGTATTCACAAAGTAACAAAAGAGTCGAAATTGAAACAAAATGTGATGGAAAATATAGGTGATGCAATAAAAAAATTTGGAAAATCCAGGAAGAAAGATATCAGTGCTGCACGTAAAGCAATTCATACAGCAATTCTTTCAGCTAGTACTAAACAAAAGCGTTTGACAACAGAACTAGCAAAAGCAGTTGGAACATCAAGAAAAACATTATACAAACATAGCAAATTCAGAATGCAAATAGATGAAAATAATGAACTTGCTTGTTGGGCAATTATTTGTAGACAACCTTACAAAGATAGATTAGGAGCAGGGGTTAAAGATATTGTACGAGAATATTGGTTGGAACATGCTCGAGTTTCACCAAATGCAAGAGATGTGATACGCAAAAGAATATCAAGAAATGTATATGAAAGCCAACCAAAACATATAATGGACATGACACAAGTACAATTGTTCAATAAATTCAAGGAAGATCATCGTGGAATTAATATATCAATCACTACATTTGTGCAACAAAAACCATGGTATGTTCGACCTATAACTATACGTGATACATGTTGTTGCCGTTATCATGTGCAATTTCAGTTATATTATGACACGTTTCTTGAATTTGGTAAAATGTTTTGGACAAATTCACCACCTCCGCCGACGATACGTGAATTCATATCTCAAATTTTATGTGAGAGAAATCACGATGAAGTATTTTATTCAAAGAAATGTGTCAATGGAAAACATTGTCATCATTGTAGAAATTTGGTGTTATTCCACAATAAATACCCTATCGATAATGATCAATCGTTGTCAAATGTAAATGTTGATTGGAAGAGATACGAATACATCAACTATAATACAAGTTCTAGTGATTCACGTTCCAAAAGAATTGATTTGCTAGAAGACAAGATATGCGTCACAGATTTTCTCAAAAAATTTGAAAACGAAATTTATAAATACACCCAGCATTCACATAGAGCACGATGGCAAGATCTTCAATTCAAACAGTCTCGTGAAATTTTTCCACCGGAACAATTTTGTCGGTGGTTGATTTTGCTGAAAACTATACATTTGCTGCACAAAACGAAATACAGAGTGAATACTATCACTCTGACCAAGTTTCGATATTTGTCCATGTTGTATATAGACATTCTCAACAGTATATCGATGGCATTGAAAGCACATGTGACAATCGAGATGTGATTAAAGAATATCACTTCTATATCAGCGATGATCGTACACATGACACACATTTTGTCCAACATTGTATAGAAAATATTTTCTATGACTCACTGAAAAAACGCGAAGTCAAATTCAAAGAGCATTGGATATGGTCTGATGGATGTGCGGGTCAATTTAAATCTTCACGATCATTTTTTTGGTTATGTCGACTTCATAAAGCGCTGAACATTAAACATCGCTGGAATTTCTTTGAAACTGGGCATGGAAAAGGTGAGCATGATGGTGCAGGAGCATGCATGAAAAGAGCACTTCGAAGATGGCAAATGAACTATTCTTCAGCACGGTTTCATTCAGCTGCAGAGGTTGTCCAATGGTGTCAATGAAATCTAAGCCATGATTATAATCAACAATCAAAAGACGTGCGCAGGTATGTCCACTATTTTTTTAATTTATATTATTTCTTAAAATTAAAAAAAATGTATATGTACTAACATTTAAGTACACATGTACACTATTTATTGTGTAGGTTTTTTTGGCTTGTTGGGGTCCAAGATATAAATAGATCAATACCATATGACGCTAGCACCATACATGGAACTAGAGATCTTCACTCTATTCAAACAAAATCATTTCACAACGTGTTTGCATTTGACAGTAGAAAGCAATCATGCTTTTGTCATATTTGCATTGAAAATGTCGAGTCTACAGAAGTTTGTGAAAACATAACAAACAACTACGTAAAAGCTTGGAGACACACAGAGATTAATCCAAAAGGAAAAATGCCACTGGCAAGTGTTGAAGAATTAGAATCAGAAGAAATAGCAATATCGTCTGATGGCGATAGAATTTCAGATCTCGTAAGAGAAGGTAATAAACTTGTTTTTGACTTTTTAATCAATTGTTCATTCTAATCCTTCGCCATAAGTAGTCAATTCAATTCATTTAAATACGCTAACACCAATCATAACTTGCACAGGAGATGTTTTCGCTGTGATTGCACCTGTAGACAACAACGAAAATGTCAAATATTATTTGATGCGATGCACTGAAGGAAAAATGAAATTATTGGAGGACTACAACGACAACGGATTTACATACGAAAGAGGATCCATCATTTTAAAAGGCTATTTTTTTCAGCAGACGCATATGACTAAAAATTATGTCTACTTTCAAGATTATGAACCCGATGTTATATGTTGTCAATATAGTCATTTAGTATGTGCATCTCGAATAAAATTGATACAAGTTCCATCAAAAAAACAGTTAAAAACCAAAAAATGGAAACTATCCATATGTGACCATGAACGGATAGTTGAAGATGGTATTCCATTGCGATGTTTTTAACTACATATCAAAAATAAATTGATCTATATTTTTGTCCATATCAATTGTTGTGTGCAATATATTTTTTGTCCAATTATCAAAATTGTTGTGCACAGTATATTTTTTCATTGAGATTTTATGAATATTTTCTTGAATGACAACTAACACAAAAGCTTAAATGGTTTATTTTTTCATTGAAATTTTATGAATATTTTCTTGAATGACCACTAACACAAAAGCTTAAATGGTTGTACTTTAACATGCTTAAAAATGAATTCAAATATAATTTGAAAATTCAAAAGTACTTTATTCGGGTCCCCATATGTCTATTAGACCACTAAGGGATGAGATAACGGATGTGGCTATCCCCACTCCGCCCCAAATTTTTACTTTTGATTGATTGATACTAACAAAAAATCACAAAAAGACCTATTAAATTTTGTATTATTTTAATCCATCGAACATGTTTCTTTAATACATACTTCACCATAAATATGATCTTAAATAGATGTCTTAAAATTGTCACCAAGTTCTCCGTCCCAAATCTTTAATTTAAAATATCGCTTGTGCAAATTCACATAACTGAAATCATGGCAAATGGAGATAACGATCATTTGATTTTTAATCACAAGCAAGGATTCCAGGATTGTGAAGCTTATGCTAAATTAGAGAAATGATTATTTACAACAAATCAATGAAAATTCATCAAATTGTTGTTTAAAATCATTGCTCTAATTTAGCACAAACTTCACAATCCTGGAATCTTCGCTTATGATTAAAAAACAAAAAACCGTTACCCCCATTTGCCATGATTTCAGCCGCATCAAATGTACCTGAACATTGTAAATAAAAATTAAATTAATTAAAAATCCATTATATCAAAATTTGAACTTAACATATATTTGCTTTAAAACTTCCTAATCCATCCATATTTTCTATCAAAACTTATATTTAACATTCCTAAACTTTCTATTTTTTCCATATTTCTATCGACTTTCTAACATTCCTAAAACTTCATAACATCCTTGAAGATAACATTCAAACTTACTTAAATTTCATTTTTAAACTTTATATTTCATCCATGTATTTTCATCAAAACTTCAAACATTCTTGAACTTCCTAACATCTCTAAAGTTTAATGTAATCACTTTTAATCTTCCTGATTCATCGATATGTACGAAAACTTCTAACATTTCTAAGCATTCTAACATTCAAAGACAATATTTTTATCAAAACTTCTATTATTCTCTAAAACTTTATATAACATTCTTAAACTTTCTATTTCTTCCATATTTCTATAGACTTCTAACATTCCTAAAACTTCATAACATCCTTGAAAATAACATTCAACCTTACTTAAATTTCATTTTTAAACTTTATATTTCATCCATATTTTCATTAAAACTTCAAACATTCTTGAACTTCCTAACATCTCTAAAGTTTGAATGTAATCACTTTTAAACTTCCTGATTCATCGATATGTATAAAAACTAACATTTCTAAGCATTCTAACATTCAAAGACAACATTCATTTTTAAACTACCTGATCCATATAACTATCAAAACTTTCTAACAAATTATTAAACTTCCTAACATTCTTGTTCTTAATACACTCAATCTTATCATTCATTCATGTCGAACAATTATAACTTCCTCATTTATAAACTCTAAACCTATATGTGAACATCCACTTTTAAAAATTTCCTAAATAACATTTTTTAAACTTCAATCAAAACTTCCTCATTTATGAACTTTAAACCTAATATGTTTATCCATTTTTAAACTTCCTAAATAACATTTCTTAAACTTAATAATATTCAAGAATGTCATGTTTCTTAACATTCAGTTTTACATATATTCATTCATTCAAACATTCATTCAAACATGCAAATACATATTTTAAACTAAATTTAACACCAAATATGTCAAATAAACAAAAATAAACTTAGAAATCATTTAAAAACCATGATTCACGAAATATGTAAGTTCAAAATTTATATGTATATAATCTCCAAAAAAATAATCATGAACATGCAAATTCAATGTACATCCATATATGTATATATCTCGTCCAAAAATAAACCTCCTCAACATGTCCAAGACAAATGTTTCCAATCTAAATGCATATCAACAACAAAAAATAGTGGACACCATGAACTATAAAATTAAAATGTATGTGCTATCCTCCACTCGGGCCTCCCCCTCCTCCACTCAAGCCTCCCCCTGGACTCAACCCTCCCTGCAACATGTGTAAAAAAAAATTATGTTCATATCATTTAAATTACTTAAACTATAATAAAAAAATTAAAATATTAAACTAATATATCAAAATACAATTCAAATATTAACAATATTACATCAAATTCTCCAAATGCTTGTCCACCACCATCCTCCAAAGGACTTT
Organism: Larix kaempferi; assembly: GCA_027924585.1. NCBI lineage: Eukaryota > Viridiplantae > Streptophyta > Pinopsida > Pinales > Pinaceae > Larix > Larix kaempferi. The sequence goes on along the minus strand of BSBM01001334.1, from coordinate 15,907,313 downwards.
TTCCTTTGCCTCCAAAAGATTTGAGAGACCCAAGCTGCAATCCATATATAAAATCAATTTATGAATCTCATAAATCTAAATCCACAAAAATTAAAATATTAAAACAGTAAACAAAATTAAAGCAAAATTAAAGCAATCAATGAAATTACCTCTCTACCAATATCTGCATCATTAAGCAAAGAACCTATATCTCCACCCTAAAATTTAAATTGTATTAATAAATAAAACATATAATACAAACCAAAAAAATTACTATACCAATTAAAACTTAAAACTAAAACAAAAAATTTAAAAAACATTAGCTCACAATAGATGGTAAATCATTTATAAAGTTGGTATCTAAAGAAACCTGCATGGATGAGTCAAATTAACAATAAAATACACAGTTAAATTATCATTCAAAAAATAATAATTTATATATATATATATATCAAATTCAAACATAAGTACAAATATGTTGATAATAAATATGTACCTCTCTCCCTACATTTTCGCTAGTTGAAATGTGAAAAGAATGTTCGTTCATCATTCTTGAAAACTGCAACCAATTTAAACATTTACATAATGTACCTATGATAAGGTAACAAAAAAAATAAAATCAAGATAAATAAAATATTTAATTCAAATCAAATCATATCATGTAGTCAACGAACCTCTCCCAAACTCGATGTGTCGTTGGATATAACATTTGCTGCGAAGTCACGACAAATCTTTGCATATGCCCTGAGATCTTCAATGCTCATTCCATCTATTTCATCATCAGTTTTATAAACAAACTTTTGACGAATAGCAGAACGAGCCCTTTCTCTAACCAACCCCACATCTACTCCCACTAATACTGATGATAGCCCATCACCAACAAAATTCCTTGCTGTCGTCCCAAGTTGAGATGTGGGCTCCATCTCTGATTTTAATGCCACCAACCTAGGTGGACGAGATATCTGGGGCAGAGGTCTAAGAGTTGCAGGATCTCTATGTGCACCCTCTCGATCATATATTCAACCCTTCCCAACTCCATAAAATTTTGAATGAACATCAGTATAATCTGGCTTCATATTTAAAAAAACTCAGCATAAAAAAATCTAGCAAAATACTGAGAAACCTCATCGTTCCATGGAAAACGACCATAGGCAGCAAGAAACCGATCATAAAGTAAGTGTGCCAGATGAGGATGTTTGAAATATTGCACTTTCAACATTTCTTTTTTCAAACCTTCTTTGAAATTAAACATTGATTTGGCCTGCTCTCTTGTCACTCTTTCTTTCATAACATCCCATTTGTCTCGACCCATCACTTGATCCCTTCGTCTTCGCATCAAATCTACAAAACCATCTGTAGTCGGCCCAAGATTCTCATATGCTTGAATGAAGTTTTGCAATGATCCCAAGACAATCTCCAAACTTTGTTTACTCTCCGGAGGAAGATCCATAGTAGACAAATCATTTTGCAACTTTTCATAGTGAGATCTACATCTTTCAAGAGTCATTTGATGATTACCACCTTCCCATGGAAGCTCCCGAGGTAGATCAGATGGATATGTCGTAATGGGTGTACAACCCTCAGTTAATTCAACATATTGTGTCCTAGCTCTACCATCATCACCTCGTGCCGAATGGTGAGCCTCTTGAGAACCTTGCTCTGCACCGTCATCCGTCTCCCTTGTTTGCCCTGTCTCCCTCCCTACAGAATTAGGAGCATCTTCCGAACCATGCTCTGCTTCAAATGACAAAGTCTAGTTTAAACACAACTACAAATTTTGCACTCTCAAAAAAACAATTTGCATATATAAATGTTAAAAGATTGATATTCATATGTACCAATAGAGGGTCGAGATCGACGTTCTCCCATAGAAGATACAGGGGAATCATTTGTACCCCTTTCACCTTGTCGGTGTGAACTATACAATAAATTAGAGTCCCGAGGAGAGGTTGACAACCTCCGATTATCACTCGTACCACCTACGCCAGAAGATTGTGAAGACCTCCTACGCTTTCGCCTTAAAGAATCATCTCTTTCCATTTGATATATAATGCCTACACCTAAAGACGAATCAACTAATTACATATTCAAATCCTACAAGTTAATTCTATGAACTCTAAAAACCAACTACTTAATAGACTAAGTTATTTAACAAGTACCTAGATTTACCTAATTTATCATCTAACAATTTTCAAAAAAAATATAGCTAATATTGTTAGATGATGAATTAATGTACCAATCTTTTAGGTGTTTTTGATGTTTAAAATGAATGGAACCAATATAGTTAAGTACTAAATAATGGGTTTTTTTTTTATGTGTATGAGTTCATGAATCTCTTTTACCTTCTTCATACATAACTTAATACCTAAAACATAAATCATGAATCTATTTAACCTTTTTACTACATAACTTAATACCTAAAACATAAATCATGAATCTCTTTTACCTTTTTAATACATAACTTAATACCTAAAGCATAAATCATGAATCTCTCTCACCTTCTTAATACATAACTTAATATCTGAAACATAAATTAAGTCTTGAAAATATTTTCATTATTGACAATAAAATAAAAATTGACAATTCATGTTTTATGTTTTCAAAATTTGCCATTTGATAATCGTTTTCAGTTTCTTAAACTACAAATTTAAACCAGAAATTTTATTACTCTAGACATAAATTATATCTACAAATAATCTCATTGTTCCATAGAACAAAAAAAAAATTACTGTTCAAGTATTATGATTGAGTTAAATGTCATGTTTCTCAAATTGGCCTCGTTTGACAATGATCTTTAATTTCAATCTAATAATGGTAACAATTCTTGGTATTATGTTCTCCAAGTCAGCCATGTTGCAAACAAAAGAAAACACAATACCAATTTACCACCTTTACTAGAATAAAACTCGAACCATTCTGACATAACATCACCTAGTATTTTATAAAACTTACTATAGTACATTTAGATTAAAGCCTATTCATGTCTATAGTTCCCTTTTACATAAAATCCATTTAAATTATTGTTTTATCAAAAATAGACTGTGTATCTAAGCTAAACTAAAACATGTTGACAGAGTTCATGAACTCTGTCAACTAAGACATGTTGACAGAGTTCATGTCATCATTGTTAAATTATATAAGACTTACTATAATACTTATAAATTAAAATCTATTCATGTCTTTAGTTTCCTTGTACCTCAAGTCCATTTACATTGTTGTTTTACCAAAAATAGAGTTGAACTATCTGAAATTTGTTTGTATCTGAACTATCTATTGCCAAAGTTGGTAATATAATTAATATCTTAATCTCTGAACTCTGTCAACTTAGACGAGTCGACAGAGTTCATGAACTCTGTCAACTTAGACGAGTCGACAGAGTTCATGAATTCTGTCAACTTAGACGAGTCGACAGAGTTCTTAAGTAAAACAAGCCTACATACAACTTAGAAATGTTCTTTCAAATTAAAATTAATGTTAATTTCTTTTCTAAACACAGCCAAATACAACAATTTAAAAAAGTACTCAAAAAATTTCTTTATATTTAAATTTAAATACTCCTCTTCATATTTTAATTTAAGACATTCTGGACATTCAATTCGACCAACTCCAAGAACTCAATCAACTGTACATAGTCCATGGACTCCGTCCTACTGTGCATAGTCCATAGACTCTGTCCAACTGGGCAGAGTCCATGGACTCTGTCCAACTGGGCAGAGTCCATGGACTCTGCCCAGTTGGACAGAGTCCATGGACTCTGTCCTGTTGCAGCCCATGGCCTCTGCCCAGTTGGACAGAGTGCAATATACAGAGAATATGGGAATTACAAAACGATCGAAAACAATTTATATAAACGGGAATTAGAAAGATTTATCCACCTTACCTCTAAAACGCAGCCAAAACAAATGAGCGCGACCTGAAATCTTTCGGACGACAGCGCAGATAAAATTTCTTCCACCCGAAACAGAGCAACCGTAGCAGACGAACTGGGAGACCTGCGTAAAATCAATAACATTTTAGCAACAAAAAATAGCGATAACACACTTCAATAAAATACACATCTACAAAACAGAAAAACGAAACGATACCTTCAACCACTGCAAACGCCGTGTCGATCTGTCACCACCCACAACTTCTCAATGACGTTTGACCCCGCGCTGTGAAGCCCTACAAGCCCAAATCTGCTACATATGTTACCAGCAGCAAGCAGCAAACAATATTGCATACCAGCCGACACGATATTACATACCAGCAGCAACGTCTTTGCCGAATCCTCCCTGCGCACCAGAACACCACCACTTACCAGCAGCAAGCAGCAAGCAGTAGACAGTATTACTTACGTGCAGGTGGCTAAACAACGAGAGGCGAAACAACGACGAATGCTGGACTTACACGCAGGCTTACAGGTCGACAACACACGCCGTCGACCAATAGGGTGGCTAACGGGCGACAGGGCAGCGGGGTGACGGAGCAGACGGGCCACTACCAACACAACAGGGGTCCACGAGATCCCACGAAAGTGACGGGAGAGGGGCCAGGACAGAGCTTTTATGCCGAATAATTGTTCGGCCCGAACACTTGTTCGGCCGAACAAGTGTTCGGCCGAATAATTATTCGGCCGAACAAGTGTTCGGTCGAACAATTATTTCCACCGCCGTGAGTTTGCTCCGTCCGGCTAGCCCATGGCACATATTCCGAGGCCTCCGTTATGTTTAACGGTGGCCCGTTAAAGATTATTCGGCCGAATAAATACTATATTATTCGGCCGAATAACGTTAATTATTCGGCCGAATAATTATAATTATTCGGCCGAATAATTAACGTTATTCGGCCGAATAACATACGCTAGAGTTCTTACCCCGCCGATTCTCACCAAAGTGTTACCCACCTTTGCGTTTCCACCCTTAATTCATATAGTTCTTGTGTGAGCGATGCCTAGGATTCATATTTGACATTGTATTGTCTAGTTAGGATCGTATATATATATATATGTTTCTTTTACATAGTTTAAATTGTTACCAAAACTTCAAGTAGAGTTAAATTAAAAATCTAAATGCATCATAATCTTTCATATGGTATTTTTGGTATAGATTCAAAGCCTACACAAAGTCAGGTATCTTTATATCGATGCATAGTACATTAACGATTAAAATATATAGTAGAAGTATCATCATAATGTTCAATTTTGTATTCTAGCCTATATCATAACAAGCTTTAGACAAAAAGCATTTTGTTGACATATTCATTCCGAGAGAAGTATCGATTAAAAACTATGCTAATTAGGCAAGTTGTTTTCATGTTTAAAACATCATATTTTTAGAACAGATAAGAGATCCATACTTACAGCAAGAGTCACATAGATTTCTTTATAAACATTGACGACCATTGGAATTTTTAAATACTCTTAACACCTGTTCGGTCGCTTTTGCTCTTACCTGTGGATCTGTGCATGAAGGACGGGTACAAATGCTTTAGCTAAAATAGGTAAGTAAGCCTCGAGGCACCTCGAGGGACCCCTTTCATCATCATTAAGAAAACAAGTCGTTAGTACCTTCTCAAAAGAATTCTGTTTTAAAAGAAACATTACAACGAAGATAATTTAGCATCTTAACCATTATAGAAGTATGACGTGTCACTATATTAAAATGTCACGAGTTAAAACGACACAAAAGTTAAGTTGTTTTCTACATTAATGATTTTGTTATTTAATGTTGATTGATAAATATTTATTACTTCCGCATTGTGTTTTTATTATTAATGGATGATTTTAAAAGTTTTAAATTTTTACGAAATTACGGGATGTTACAACAACTTATTCAAAGGTTTAGTAAGTTCAGCAAAATTGGGTATAAACCTATGAATGAAATTAATTTTTCCAAATAAATACCTCAAAACATTAAGATGTTTAGGGAATGGTATTTCTTTGATATCCCTCACCATTTCATGATCAATTTTAACACCTTCCTGAGTAACAATATGACCTAACGATTTACCTTCAATAACCCCAAAAATAGAATTTTTAGAGTTCAAAGAAATTCCATACTTGCGACAACGTTCAAATACCTATTGTAGATGCTTGATCTGGTTCTTTCTTTCTTCGGAGTAGACTATCAGATCATCTTTGTATATTTCCAATATTTTCTGCATGATATCCCTGAAAGCATAATCCATGGCTCTCTGGAATGTGTCCCTGCCATTCATCAATCCAAATGTCATCCTCAAATACTGGTAAGTTCCCCAAGTAGTACTAAAAGTTGTCTTGGATCGATCTTATTTCTTAACTGCCACTTGGTTGAAGCCCGAAAAACCATCAAGAAAAGACATCATCCGTGAAACTCTAATTCTTTGTAGCAAGAGATCCATATTCGGGAGCGGGTAGTTGTCTTTCTTTGAGACCATGTCCAAATTTATTAAATAAACAGACACTCGGACATCTCCCATTTTCTTTTTGGTAGGAACCAGATTATATAACCATTCTGAATATCTGATTGAAGCTATTATCTTGTATTCAACCATTTTCTGTAATTCTTGTTTCACCAATGGAGCTAGCTTCGGATTTATCTTTCGTAACTTTTGACGATGAGGTTTCGCATTTTCTTACATAGGTAAAACATGTTGAATTATGTTCTTGTTGTACATCTTGAGATCATCGTATGACCAAGAGAACACATATATGAATTCACGAACTAAATCGATAACTTCTCTTCTTTCCTGGGAGTTTAGTACTTTTCCCACCTTTATTGAGCGAGGATCTGCTTGCGAACCGATGTTTACTTCTTCATAACCAGGATCCAAAGTTTTTTCCATTTTCTATTTTCACCGATCATCCCTGTCAAATATTCTTTCTAAAGAGACCATCTCAATCGGGATAGGATTATAATCTGGCTGCTCTGTGGATCCTTCTTCTCTCCAATCGATATAGTTATTTGATCATTCTTCTGTGTTGGCCGTGAATTTGCAGATCTGTTTGTTGTCATCAAATACTTCCCAATCATCGAAGTTGTCAGGTACAAAAGGGCAGAAAACCATATGAAATTTTCTTGTATCGTGCACTGTATAGGTGGGATCGAATGTAGATGCAAGAACCACAAGTGCATCAGTTGTCTGGTTTTGTAGTCTCAAGACTACCTCTAATGAAAAGGCATTGATTTATTCAGTATCCAACCTAAATGCATCCCTGTACCTTTTCAATTGTGTCTTTTTTCAAGAAAATATCCCTTTTACTTGGCAGACAATCAGATCAGAATTACCAAACACATGTAATAAGTTTATACCATAATATTTAGCCACCTTAAGGCCCAGTAGCAAAGCTTCATATTCAATAGTATTGTTAGTACCATCAAATTCTAATCGAAATGAAAAACAATGCTCTTCATACATGGGAGATGTTAGTACAATACATGCACCCATACCTTCTTGGCATTTTTCCTCGTCGAAGTGTAAAGTCCAGAATTTTTCAATGTTTGTCTAAGGAGCAACTTCTGTAGTAAGTATTGAGTATGACCATATGTTGTTTTGAATAATGTATTCATTTTTTTGTTCTTCAGGATCCTCTACGTGGTGTTTTCTTGTTGATGTATATGTATTTTCGGAATGTATTTCATCTGTGTATTATATATATATTTATTGTACCCTTATAAGAGATGTGTTATTCCTCTATAAGGAAGTGTCGTCATGTGGATTGACAAGTGTTGCAAGTGTGTGTACTTGCATATGGGTTATTAGACCACCATATGGGGTCGGCCCTGAGTAATATATATTATAATGTGGATGTACTTAAGTAGACAAGTCGGCCCCAGTAAGTCACTGGGAAAAAAGGTGAGTATAAATAGAGATAGGAGATCTCTATTTTACTCACTCGGAAAATGTAGTAACCCTCCTCTAGGGTCCCCTTGAACTGAACCTGAAACTTTAATAACTTCATACAAACAAATTAGCCATTATAGTTATTGGAAAAATAAAATAAAAGAGTGAATAACTTAACAAAAATAAGCAAACCTTAACCTGTCAACCCGATCCAGCTGGTCCATTGTTGTCTGCGTCTTCCGTAGGATCCCTCCAGTAAAGCTCGTTTAACCATAGGCGAAGCAAACGTTAGCTTCGCCACCCAACCATAGGCTCATGCTTCCAGTCGCATGGCCTCCCCCGAGCTTTGGGTCGTAGAGCTCACACAAGTATTTCAGAAATTCAGCTTGGGCTTCCCTTCCCACCAGGATTTCTAAGCCAAACCCTTAGATAGCAGCAAGTCTTTGAGGCATTCAAAAATTACGACAATCGTCCAAATTATGGGTCCTTTACCCATTCCCCAAGACTTCCTTATAAAGGAAAATCTCATGCGACACATGTCGCTTCATGCATAATTAAATATTTTTAATTAATTATTTAATTAAAACACTCACCCATCCAAGTGTCAGTTTCTCTAGGAAGTGCACCAACACCCCTAAGTTTGCTCCAGTTTGTCCCCCAGATATTTTAATTAACTCCTAGCTTTTAGTTGACTAGGTGTCTAATCTTAGGATTCTATTTTGCTCCTAAATAATGATTTCTATTATTTTAAATGCTCAACAAAAATAACTATTCATGTGCAAATGCCTAAATTATTTTTATGCATTTGCTAAGTAATAATCTAGAGTTATTCTCATAAGTTTTTATGTAGTTAAATTTAACAATCAAACTCACTAGGATCACGGTGCCGCGTCGTTGGGATCCTAGTTCCTTAATTTTAATTCCCTGACATGGCACCACTCCGTCGGGTCCAGTCATCCATGGTTTCCATTCCTTGGCATGGTACCGCATCGTTGGGTCCTTGCATCCATTCTTTCCGTTCTCGACAGGGTACCGCATCGTCGGGCCCTTCTGCCACCATCTTTCCGTTTTGACTTGCGGGAACTCTTGTAGGGATTTTAGGAATCGTTACCATCCATCCTCCGTCTACATGCTATCTAGGGACTAATGGCGTTGAGGAGTGAGTCCGTTCTCACTGCGCGCCCCCCAACTCGTACGTGACCAGCTTCGTCGTGGCCCACCTCGTACGCCCTCACGCTTTCCTCTTGAGCAAGCGGATCAGTGCTTATCTGCTCAAGCGTGGTATTCCGTCGGAAGTCGACATCGTCGTCTCTCTCCCTGTGTGTGATTTACTCGTACTCTACGACCCTTCATATTTCTTTGTGTGTCCGTTGGTGAACCGTTTCACCTGTCGCTACACACATTTCTCACAAACGTAAATTAGTAGCGCTATCCTCAATAATCACAATTTGGTTTATAAATCTGTTGCTTCATTAAGCATCTATAATTTACTTAATCATTACTCTTTCGTCTAATCACATAATCAATTGCACAGCTAGTCATTAAACATCATTCATATGTACAGTTTTCATATCAGAGTTAATCGTTAAACAACATGAAATTGTCCATTCACAATAACTACCCAAATGCACATATATCAATCAATCGTAATCATAAATATACTCAAAATAAAATCATAGGGTTATTTTATTAATGTTTCAAATAGTCAGGTGACTCAGCAGGTGCCCTCAGTGTCTATAGTAGTCTAGGGGCACTACATACACCCCTACTTATTTAGAACTTCGTCCCGAAGTTCAGAATAAAAAAATGGAAATCTATGACGCATCTCAGTTGCGTCCTCCCAAGTTACAGAGCTAGGACTGTAACTGTCCTACTGCACTTTGACTTGATCAATCCAGGCTAATCATTAAGCAAGAACTAACCAATCAATTATACCACTCCACACATATACTTTAATTCTTTAATTCATTTATCAATTATTGTCGTCATTCTTATCTTCAGGCTTTCCTCAATCATTTAAGACATAACAAGTCTCAAGAGACCATTACATCGAAGTTGTTCAGCTGGGTCACTCGACAGGTGCCCTTAAGGTCCACAGTCATTCTAGGGGCATTACATACACCCCCTCATAAATAGAACTTCGTCCCGAAGTTAATTTTTGTTCTCATAATTTCAATGCTAAGCTTTACCTTAATTTCCTATTATCATCTTATTTCCATTCCCTTCTATTTTTCTCCAGCAATCATGGCCACACGCACAAGTGGTTCTAATCATTAGTTTTCTTTTTCATCCAACATGGTTCCAATGCACCCTCGGGACTTAATCATAATTTCACGCAATGCAAATCCAATAATACATTTAATAATTGCTAGTGCCAACTAGATCTCCTATATCTTCTATTCGTCTGGGACGATCTGTGATATCCAAATTAAATAAAGGTTATATTTCATCCATAGCCACACCATAGTTACCTAATCACCAATTTGCACATCAAATCCAATCATGAAGTCAAATTCATTGGCTATCCGTTCCTTCAAAACGAGAAGGGAAACGCCATACAGTATTAGGTAAAATACATACGGGTAAGTTATAATTACAGATAAATAAGTTAAGAGTGTCTATCAAATAGTCCTAAATCCCATTCCCATAAGACTACTTCCAAATCCTTACATGTCAGTTCTCAATTCGATAGGATTGCAAGTGTCGAGACATAGCGACTTAGTCGAACATCTTAAACTTTAACTTCTAGTCATTTCTTCAGTAATATCATGTCTTGATCAATGAGCTCATCATATCCTTAGCTCATTTCATCCTTTTTGTTGTCCTAGGACCACTTCGACATACCTATCAAGTCGCACTATGTGTGTTTTCTTAGACTCATGAAGTTTGATATTGAGGTCTAGTCGTCCTTTCATCAAGGTTTCATGGCGACTTAAGGTTTAGCTTTGTTGCGTTCAGTTTGTTATGCTATTCGTCTTTATACTTCATTTTACGAAAATTATCTTCATTTGTCCATTTTGATACCATGGTTAAATTTCAAGTTCGTAGTCTTTAGTTTTCATAAATGGTTTTGTCATAATGCAAAATGCATGTCGTTGAGTTCAGCTCGTCATACCGATCACATTTGATATCTTGTTTTCAAATTTTAAGTCGGTTTCTCTTTCTCGATAATCCGACAAATTCTTTTCAACCTAAGCATCTTAGTGTCTTGTCAGTTAAAGTTCTTCGATTTAGTAACTTTACCAAATATATCCATTGATGTTGTTCCCACTACATATAGGCCCATGAAGTGGCGAAATTTCCGTTCAAGGAACTTTGTCTCAACTTTAATGCAAAAATAGTGTTGTCCATTCCATTTTCACATCCTTACTTATTTAGCATTAGTATATCAATCACCCTTTTCCTTTTAGATCAACATCTTGTATTACTTCCCTAATGTACATGTGCTAACATAATCATATAAGTTCCAGATAATTTGCTTTAAAGCATAATATAAACCATGCACGTGTATGTATTAACCCTTTTATATGTCCTTTTCTATATACAAAACATATTATATATTTTGTTCTATTCTCATACTCCAATCTATATATAGATAGATATAGATAGATATATTTCAAACCTTTATATTTTAATTCATATTCTTTGTTCTTGGTTTACTTAATCATATAACATATAAATTGCATGTGAAATCAATATTTTAAATTAAGTATCCAAAATACAAACTTTAATAAGATATATTGAATCCCTTTCATATGCTAACTCTTTCTTTCATGTAAATCTTATTTATTTAAATATATATATATTATATATATAAGTTTTAAATAAATCCAAAGATAACCTTGGATTATATTATTTGTATGAAGCCCTTCAATACAATATATGACTTATGTATATAATGCAAACTCCACATAATATATAAATATATGAAAAACCCTTTCTAACTTTCTTTATACGTTCTATTATATGCCATGTCATTCCAACATATATACATAATATTAAAAGTAACTACCATTATAATTCATTCACCTATCCAATACTAAATCATGATTTCATGAACCGTAATAAGTTGGCACGCAATTTCTACATTTATATTTGAACTATGCGATATGTATTTATTTAGATGAATATACTAATGACCTTATCCTTTCTAAGTTTTATAATGATAAAACTATACCATCCCATTTAAAATGGATGATAATTAAATTTATTATCCTTTCATCTAGAATAATGTGACGCCTTTCTTGCAAAACAGGGAATTTTTTATTTTTTTTATTTTTTAAACATAATTTTATCAATCCCTTCTCTTCATGACATAAGTATAAAATTATTATATATATATATATATATATATATATATATCTATATATCAATCAATATTTAGATACAATAAATAATATTCTAATTTTAAATTTCATTTATATTATCTATAAATATATATAAAACAATTTAGAATTTCAAATGAGAACTTGAGTCACTAGCCTTAACTCTCCCATTTTCTACCTAATATAAGTATCACTTATTCTTATCAAATAAGTCAAATGAGAATTAGGATAGCTAATTTTAAATTCTTTATTTTACAAAACATACATCACTTAATGTAAAAGCTATACTAATCAATTTACTAATCCTCCCTGTATTTTGAGTAACTTAGGCATTTTAGAATTCAAGGTCGATAAATAAGATATGTTATCCCTTATCGATTGAGTCGTTCCATTAAACGTATTAATTCAACAATTCGATGTGTACAAGAAGTAAATGGAAAATAATCACCATGAACTCATGGGAGATTCTCATGTGAATGATGTATATATATAGAGAGAGGGTATAACTATATGATATATGGTTAAGCACTATGTGAATTTCAACGTGACTCCTCCTTAAATATGCGTCTTGGAGAACTTATATATGTTTACATACATATGATCCATAGTGCTGGCAGGTTACACCTATTCACTCTAGTTAGCATAGTTCCTTCTATTTGTCTTAACGCATATCTCATGTAAGAGTTCACAACCTCCGAATCCATGTAATTCCCCTGTTGTAAGGCAGGGAATTTAAATACATTCCGATAACTTGCTTACTGCACTGTAGTTACACATGCAAATTCTGTTTAAAATTCCCATCAGATGATCGCCTTGGATTACTCGCCCGAAGGTCGGAGAAGAAATGGAGAGACGTTACAGTAAGAGATTATGTGATAGGTGGCAGCTGTCACCCATAACCTTGCCGCATTCTCGGGATGTAGAGTTATAACTCCAAGTAAAAGTGAATACTCATCGGAGTATAAAGTTTAGGAAATCTTTCGATTTAAAGAAAAGAGATAGTGAAATTCGTTCTATGTTAGTTGGACAGCAGCGATACTTTCGTAGTCAAGAAGGGAACCTAAACACAGAGTTAAGAGATCTCTTTCAAGGGTTATACGCATTCTTTGAAGGGAATCATAGAGGATCCGCTACTTACAGTAGTTTAAAATAACTAACAAATCAGGTTGTAGATTGATCTCTTGCGAATCTCATATTCATCTTTGGGGAAGATTAAATTATTATTATTTTGGGGAAGATTAAATTATTATTATTTTTAAAGGAGATATGTACTAAGTTTGCAATGAAACAGTATCTGAAAAGCCAAGAATATTTATAGGTTTGAAATTTCAATTCATAACACTTTTGTTTCTTCTACAGGTCTGCAGGGTTATACGCATTGAGGATGAACGCGAGGATAAAAACCAAAAGAAAAGAGGTCCGTTGCTAAGTCATCTGTTGGACTGAATTGATATTCAGTTGACCGACGGCATAGGAAAACAAGATCTTCTGATGGTTAACTGGATTTTGGAGGAAATTTTTTTTTTTTTTTTTTGCCTGTGCACATCCTCCTGTGCTGAAGTAAATGTAAATATTTGCAAATCAAATTTTACGAATTTACTGGACAGATGTTTCAATTATTAATTATGAGGAACATCATGAAATCTTCGGTATGGCAGACTCTTAACCACTTAACATCTACCAGAAAAAATTAAGGCATAAACGTTCAACATAACTACCTCAACATTTAACCATTTGTGAACGGTCATATATGGAATATAGAAACAAGGAAGAAGGATTATCTCGATGGGATTCGAGCACCGACTGAGTATTAAAAGAACGTGACAGGTATATTAATTAAATCCACAGAGTGTTCACCAGAAACACGACAGACTGGTAGATTCATCAATCAATTAAACATAAGGAAGGGATCGATCTACGAAAGCTTCGATCAATGTTATTGTAACATCTAACCGAACGAGCTTAACAACTCCAGTAGGGATTTGATCACAGCGATGAGGGTAATAACTGACAGGGCGGTTATGCGATCCAAGAGTTGAATCCCTTAATCCAAGGCCTGTAAAAAAATTACCTCAAGGGAAACAGAAATGTCAAAGACGCAGAGAGAGAGAGAGTGTGTCAGACGCAGTAAAAGTCGCACGATGGGATCGCAGCTTCACATGCCTAAACAAGTTGTTCACAGAGTCGAAGCCAGGAAACTCGCCGAGGATGGATTCGCCGATTCTCTCTAAGACTGAGTGTAAAAGAACTAATACTCAGATTTTAAATCGAGAATACAAACAAGGAATTTTAGTCATGAACTCTTCATTCACAACAGATTACAAAAAGGTCATCATCAATGAAGAATGCGATCCGAGGATAGATCTACGATTTCTTCCTGTAGCATAGAGTTTTATAGATCGATCATCAGCACTGCAATAAGGCATGCAATTTGAGAAAGGGTCTACAATTTCTTCTTTGAGAACAGAGTTTAATAGGTTGGTCATCATAATTGCAATTGGGCCTGCAATCTGAGATTGTATATAATTTTAAAACAAACTTTTATGCTATCATGAGTCACAGGAATCCTATAGTGTAACTTTACAATATAATTCCTGTATGTATTCAGAGCTAAAAAAAATATAAGATCAAATTTAGAATCTATTCCTGTGTAAAATCTACAGAGTTTAATACTCTATCTGGAAAATATTTACAAATTAATTGTTTTACAGTAACCTATAGAAGACTGATTTCAATGACTTATTGACTGTGTATATGTAGGATTATGTCTTTTGATAGAGATCTGATTCATGTAACCTTAGAGAATTAATATAGTTACTGAGATCTATCAAAGACCCGTTCTAAATTCAAGATTTTGTATAATATATGTATATATATAACCTCTGTAAAAGAAAACGCAGAGGCTCAATTCGCCCAGTTCAATATCATGATCCCTTCAATGCATACATTGCATCGGAATAACAACAGAACACAATTTTTTTTGAGATTGGAAATCTTTTTAATTAAACTATTGAACTATCAAGCAGGTACAGGGATCTATCAAACTGTCAAATACAATACATAAGCAGAGATTGAAATTATTTTAATAAAATGATTTCATCTACGGGATTATGCAGAGTTTAAATAGGATGGATTTCATAATCGTTCTTGACCCAGAAACCTAAGTATTGCATTACTCAATATCGTAACAGAAGTAAAAGAAATTCATGGATCTCAAAACTAATGATTTCTCAATACAATAAATAAAGTAAGGGATATTTCAATTAAACTATTGAACTATCAAGCAGGTACAGGGATCTATCAAACTGTCAAATACAATACATAAGCAGAGATTGAAATTATTTTAATAAAATGATTTCATCTACGGGATTATGCAGAGTTTAAATAGGATGGATTTCATAATCGTTCTTGACCCAGAAACCTAAGTATTGCGAAGTAAAAGAAATTCATGGATCTCAAAACTAATGATTTCTCAATACAATAAATAAAGTAAGGGATATTTCAATAGATATGAACCTGGAGAAATAGCTGCTCTGGTCAGATGTGTATTCCCACTAAGATTGCAGCTCCAACTCTGTTGTTTATTCATCCGGTGCCCTCAAGGCTCGACCAGAGTACGACAATCTAGGATATACACAACTGGTTACGGGACACAGCTCTTACACTCCATAAATGTGCACACAACTTGTATCTACCAGATCGACCACCAAAATCAAGTAAGACAGCAGTGCATGATTCAACGAATTGATCATAGAGAAAGCAGCAGGGTAGAACACGATTGTGGACAGGATTCGAGTTGATTTCGTGTTATCTTAAAACATCATTATGACCACGTTAAATCAGTTTCGACTACAGAACTCGCCTGAGAAGGGGAATCGTCCATGCAACAAAGTTTACACGGGATTGAACCTTTTTTTTTATTATTTTTATTTTTTTGTTTAGATCAAGAGGAACCATACTTAAAGTGGCGTTTATGTCGATCTATTTAGATAGATCGATTGGATCCAGGTTGAAGAAGCACCGTATGAGAGATGAGAGGTCTACACAAATGGCGGTTGAAAAGTTAACCTACAGGTAGAAATGGATTAAGTGGCACTGAGTAGCCTGTGCGATTCAGGTGAAACTACAAGGATATTTGAAGATCATATCGTAACAGGTTCTAACTTCTGCGCTTTGACAAGTGGAACTATAAGTTCCAGGGTTGGTATGTTCCGTGAGAACTAGATGGAGATTAGGTCCAGGCCGAAATGTTCTGATCGGATTCAGCGCGCATTGGTAGATCTCCTACGAGAACTACATTTTCGATTTTTCCCATGCCAAGGATTCAAAGAAATGTTTAGATAATAAAATAATTGCATGTCCTAAATCAAATGCAATACCCAGAAATTTTGCATTTAGATTTTTTTTTTATTCGTATACCATAGATTCGAAATATAATACACAGAAATTGACAATCTACAGTAATATTTCCGATCTACATCATTATTTATGTTAGAGATTCAGATCCAACACATAATGATATTTCTGATCTACATCATTATCTATGCTAGAGATTCAAATGTAATACACAGTAATATTTCCGATCTATATCATTACGTATGTTAGAGATTCAGATGCAACACACAGTGATATTTCCGATCTACATCATTACGTAAGTTAGAGATTCAGATTACAAAGCATAGTCCCATTGGGTGTGCAGTGACTACCCAGTCATATAAATCAGAAATAACTATATTATACTTCATAACCAAGTAATTACAGAACACGTACTGGAACTAGTGCGATCTTCATATCGAACGAAAATAAGGGAGGGAAAATCTATTTACCTCTAATTTATCCGAGATGCTTGAAGAAGTCCTAGTTGAGAAGAAGAAGAAATTGTAGCTTCACTCCACCGCCGACCTCCACAATTCACCGACAAACCCATAAATAATATGAGTCTGGTGCCCTCACTCAAGGCTCGACCGGCTCTGATACCAAATGTAGTAACCCTCCTCTAGGGTCCCCTTGAACTGAACCTGAAACTTTAATAACTTCATACAAACAAATTAGCCATTATAGTTATTGGAAAAATAAAATAAAAGAGTGAATAACTTAACAAAAATAAGCAAACCTTAACCTGTCAACCCGATCCAGCTGGTCCATTGTTGTCTGCGTCTTCCGTAGGATCCCTCCAGTAAAGCTCGTTTAACCATAGGCGAAGCAACCGTTAGCTTCGCCACCCAACCATAGGCTCATGCTTTCAGTCGCATGGCCTCCCCCGAGCTTTGGGTCGTAGAGCTCACACAAGTATTTCAGAAATTCAGCTTGGGCTTCCCTTCCCACCAGGATTTCTAAGCCAAACCCTTAGATAGCAGCAAGTCTTTGAGGCATTCAAAAATTATGACAATCGTCCAAATTATGGGTCCTTTACCCATTCCCCAAGACTTCCTTATAAAGGAAAATCTCATGCGACACATGTCGCTTCATGCATAATTAAATATTTTTAATTAATTATTTAATTAAAACACTCACCCATCCAAGTGTCAGTTTCTCTAGGAAGTGCACCAACACCCCTAAGTTTGCTCCAGTTTGTCCCCCAGATATTTTAATTAACTCCTAGCTTTTAGTTGACTAGGTGTCTAATCTTAGGATTCTATTTTGCTCCTAAATAATGATTTCTATTATTTTAAATGCTCAACAAAAATAACTATTCATGTGCAAATGCCTAAATTATTTTTATGCATTTGCTAAGTAATAATCTAGAGTTATTCTCATAAGTTTTTATGTAGTTAAATTTAACAATCAAACTCACTAGGATCACGGTGCCGCGTCGTTGGGCTCCTAGTTCCTTAATTTTAATTCCCTGACATGGCACCACTCCGTCGGGTCCAGTCATCCATGGTTTCCATTCCTTGGCATGGTACCGCATCGTTGGGTCCTTGCATCCATTCTTTCCGTTCTCGACAGGGTACCGCATCGTCGGGCCCTTCTGCCACCATCTTTCCGTTTTGACTTGCGGGAACTCTTGTAGGGATTTTAGGAATCGTTACCATCCATCCTCCGTCTACATGCTATCTAGGGACTAATGGCGTTGAGGAGTGAGTCCGTTCTCACTGCGCGCCCCCCCAACTCGTACGTGACCAGCTTCGTCGTGGCCCACCTCGTACGCCCTCACGCTTTCATCTTGAGCAAGCGGATCAGTGCTTATCTGCTCAAGCGTGGTATTCCGTCGGAAGTCGACATCGTCGTCTCTCTCCCTGTGTGTGATTTACTCGTACTCTACGACCCTTCATATTTCTTTGTGTGTCCGTTGGTGAACCGTTTCACCTGTCGCTACACACATTTCTCACAAACGTAAATTAGTAGCGCTGTCCTCAATAATCACAATTTGGTTTATAAATCTGTTGCTTCATTAAGCATCTATAATTTACTTAATCATTACTCTTTCGTCTAATCACATAATCAATTGCACAGCTAGTCGTTAAACATCATTCATATGTACAGTTTTCATATCAGAGTTAATCGTTAAACAACATGAAATTGTCCATTCACAATAACTACCCAAATGCACATATATCAATCAATCGTAATCATAAATATACTCAAAATAAAATCATAGGGTTATTTTATTAATGTTTCAAATAGTCAGGTGACTCAGCAGGTGCCCTCAGTGTCTATAGTAGTCTAGGGGCACTACAGAAAAGTAACTCTCTCTCTCTCTGAAAAGTGGCGCACTAGTGAAAAGGAGGAGGATCATCTGCTAGGAGACTATCTCAGTGTTATTTGGTTGTATTTTGGTTGAGCCATTGCTCTCTCTATCTCTGAGGAAGTTGTGGGGTTTTTCACCTTAGGGTTTTCCCCACGGAAACTCTGTGTCTCTTGTCTCTATGCTTTTGATTCTTGTGATGCTTGTGATGCTTGTCATATTATGATTGTCATGCATTGATATACTATAGATGTTATTCTCTCAGCAAAGATCCTATAGTATTGTGATTTAATACTCAAAATTTAACATGGTATCAGAGCTAAACTGAGAAGAAGACATTTTGCAGTGACGAAAGCTTATGTTCCTTGTTTATTGGATTTCTCTCCACAGATTTTTGAAATTCAGTATAGTAGATTGGATCTACTCATCAAGGCTCATCTATCTGTTCAATCAGAATTCAGTTCCGAGCATTTTCAGATTTGGCCCTAAAAATTAGGGTTTCCACAAAAATAGGAATTTCTGGAAACTGAAGGCACAGCTGGAAGCTCCTTGCAAAAATCAAAGGTTAGAGCTTTGGATCGAGATTTTTGGCTTAGTAGATCTCCGGGAAACTCAAACCCTTATTCAGGGCTCTCCCTAGTGAACCCAGGAGGACAAAAAGGAAATTTTGAAGGGCAAGACTTTGCTGATCTCAATTTCTGAATGTACTAGGCTGATCAGCTCTCCAGGGCGCATCTTTCTATCCTTTCAGAATTTTGAAATTCACATTTTGAATTTTTAGGGTTTCTCTGACAAATCCTAATCCGGGACCAGATCCAGTTTTCAGCACTTCAAGTGGTAAGTCCTAAATCTTTTCTATTTCCATTTGAAGTGCTCTTAAAGATGTCTCTCCACACCAAGCTTGAGGATAAGCTTGAAGGGGCTGATAACTTCCGAGCCTAGAAGTATAGGATTGGGTTAATCCTGGAAGAGAATGAGTTGGACTCATATGTGAAAGAAGACATACCTATCCCAGAGGATGAAGAAGCCAAGGCATTACACAAGAAGAACTTGGTCAACGCAAAGAGAATCATTGCTGATTCTATCAAAGACCATCTCATACCTCATGTGTCTTCTCTTAAGACACCCAAAGAGATGTTTGAATCTTTGACCAAGCTATTTGAAGGAAAGAACATAAATCGGAAGATGACCCTGCGGAACCAATTGAAAGCAGTGAAGTTTTAGAATGGAGAAACCATTCAATCTTACTTTTCAAGGGTCTCCCAGATCAAGGTACAATTAGAAGCAGTAGATGAAATGGTGGATAATGGTGAAGTGGTGATGACCACTCTAAATGGCCTACCCAGGTCATGGGATTCCTTTATTCAAGGAATTTGTGCAAGGAAGAAGTTGATCTCCTTCAACAGATTGAGGGAAGAATGCTCTCAAGAAGAAGCTAGGCTTATAGCTCGTGAGGAAAAGATGGGAGGAGAAGATCAAGCTCTTGCAGCTCACACCAAAAGAAGCAAAACCAAGAAGGATCACTCTCACCACAGAAGAACCCATCAAAAGAGTAAGAAGGACCTAAGATGCTTCACATGCAATGAGAAGGTCACTTTGCTTCAGATTGTCCCAAGAACAAAAGGGATAATAACAACAACTCCAGTAAGAAGAAGAAGGGTAGCAAAAGAAGGTTTCATGCTCATGCTGCCAAAGATGATGAACCTCCAAAGAAGAAGGCTAGGGCAGAAAGTAGTAGTGATGATGACTCATCAAGTGAAGAAGAATATGTTCTAATTTCTGCTCTTACAGGTACCATCTCCCATGGATGTAATGATTGGTTGATTGATAGTGGGGCTTCCAAACACATGACTGGGTTTAAGAAATCCTTTGTGAACCTATCTGAACATGAATCACCTCATAAGGTGAAACTTGGGGATGATTATCAATATCCAATCAAAGGAAGTGGTGAAGCCTCCTACAACCTAGATTCTGGAAAATCATTGAAGATGAAAGAAGTACTTTATGTACCTAGACTCAAGAAGAACTTACTCTCCATCTCTGCATTGGATGCAAAAGGTATGAGGGTTGCATTTGTGGATGGACAAGTCCTAATGTGGCCAAAGGGAAAGACCATAGATGATGCAGTAGTGATTGGAGAGCAAGAGGGAGGCTTGTATAAATTGAAGGGACAACCTGAACATGCCATGGTGCATGAATCCATGGAGCCAAGTGAACTTTGGCATAGAAGACTTGCTCATATGCACTATAGGGCACTTCCAATTGCAAGCAAGGCAGTAGAGGGTCTTCCTGAAATCAAGACCAAACATGAAGGTGTTTGCAAAGGATGTGCAAAAGGTAAGAACAATAAGAAGGCTTTCCCAAGTAGTGAAAGCAAGGCAAAAGACATTCTGGAAATCATCCACTCAGATGTATGTGGCCCTATGTCTTCCAGCTCCCTAAGTGGGTATGTTTACTATGTATCATTTATTGATGACTTCTCTAGGAAGACTTGGGTATACTTCTTGAAGGGAAAAGATGAGGTGCTTGATAAATTCAAGGAATTCAAAACCTTGATGGA
This sequence comes from Larix kaempferi, assembly GCA_027924585.1. Taxonomy (NCBI): domain Eukaryota; kingdom Viridiplantae; phylum Streptophyta; class Pinopsida; order Pinales; family Pinaceae; genus Larix; species Larix kaempferi. The sequence goes on along the minus strand of BSBM01001334.1, from coordinate 15,885,958 downwards.
GAATCAAACTGACAAGAAAATCAAGACATTCAGATCTGACAATGGTGGAGAATTCACCTCAAGTGACTTCAAGAAGCTTTGCAGTGATTCAAGGATTAAGAGGGAGTTGACTGCTCCTTATAATCCTCAACATAATGGAGTTGCAGAAAGGAAGAACAGAACTATCATGGAAGCAGCAAGGGCAATGTTGCATGACCAGGATCTTCCTATGCATCTATGGGAAGAAGCAGCTAGAACAGCTGTATATGTGCAGAATAGAACACCCCACAAGATATTGGAAAACAAGACACCAGAAGAGGTCTTTTCTGGTAAGAAACCTGAAGTCAGCCGTCTTAGAATATTTGGTTGTCTAGTATATACTCATGTCCCAAAAGAGAAGAGGACTAAACTAGATCCTTCAGGAAAGAAGGGCATCTTTGTGGGTTATAGTGAAAGCTCGAAGGCTTACAGAATACACTTTCCAGGGTTCAAGAAAATTGATGTCAGCAGGGATGTAACATTTGATGAAAACTCAGCATTCATCAAATCAAGGAAGGCACCTACCGAAGTTTATGAAGAACCTAAGGAAACAAGATTTCAGGACACTACCATGACTGAAGCAGTTCCAGAAGTTGTTTGTGAGTTTGAAGATCCACAAGAACCTGTAGATCCACCCCGTGAGGATAAATCTCACAAGAGGAAACCTGTATGGGCTAGAGAGCTCATTCAAGATGCAGAAAGATTTGGCATTCCAGAAGAAGAACACAGAGCAAAGAAGAGAACCAGATCACATACCAACTATGTTGCTTTACTATGTGACATCATGAACAAAGAGCCTTCCAGTTATGAAGAAGCAGCGGAAAAGAAAGAATGGAAGGATGCTATAATCGAGGAATACCAATCAATAATGAAGAATGATGTTTGGGATGTTGTCCCAAGACCTAAAGAGAAGTCTGTTGTGACTTCAAAATGGATCTACAAGATCAAGCATGCTGCAGATGGCAGCGTGGAGAAGTACAAAGCAAGATTCGTAGCTCAAGGATTCTCTCAGAAAGAGAGAATAGATTATGAAGAAACCTTTGCACCTGTAGCCAGGTATACTTCCATCAGAACAGTACTTGCCCTGGCTGCAGCAATGAAATGGAAAATACACCAGATGGATGTCAAGACTGCTTTCCTGAATGGTGTAGTAGAAGAGGAAGTATATGTGGAACAGCCACTCGGTTTTGAAATACATGACAGGGAATCATATGTATGCAGATTGAAGAAAGCCTTGTATGGCTTGAAGCAAGCTCCTAGAACCTGGTATGGTAGGATGGACAGTTTCCTATCTAGTTTGGGCTTTACCAAGAATAAAGCAGATTCCAACCTTTACTACAAGGTTGAGGAAGGGAATCCAGTGATTCTACTCCTGTATGTGGATGACCTATTTGTGACAGGAGATGACAGACTAATTGCAGATACTAAGAGGAAGCTTGCAGCTGAATTCGATATGAAAGATTTGGGAATGATGCACTATTTCCTAGGTATGGAGGTGTGGCAGAGTGCAGGTTGGATCTTCCTTGGTCAAGGGAAGTACACAGTAGATATCCTGAAGAGATTCGGGATGATGGATTGCAAGGCCATGGCCACACCGATGGCATCAAATCTAAAGCTTCTTTGTGATGCTTCATCTGAGCCAGTTGATGTCTCTACGTATCGTCAGATGATTGGGTCCTTGATGTACCTGACAAACACGAGACTAGACATTTTCTTTGCTGTGAACACATTGAGCTAGTTCCTAACGGATCCGAGGAGTGTTCACCTGGTTGCTGTAAAGCATGTTCTGAGGTACCTAAAGGGTACAATGGATTATGGGCTCAAGTATGAAGCGAATCAAAAGTTTAACCTACAGGGTTATGTTGATTCGGATTGGGCTGGCAGTGCTGCAGATAGGAAGAGCACATCTGGGTGTTGCTTCAGTATGGGATCAGGTGTGATCTCTTGGTTCAGCAGGAAGCAGTCCTGCGTAGCACTGAGTACAGCTGAGGCAGAGTATGTTGCATCCTGTTCAGCTAGTTGTGAGGCAATATGGCTACGGAAGCTACTGTCTAAGTTATTTGATCTCCCATTGGAAGCTACTGGTATCTTCTATGATAGCCAGAGTTGTGTAAAGCTGTCCGAGAACCCAGTGTTTCATGACAGGTCGAAACACATAGAGATCAAATATCACTATATCAGGGATATGGTGCAGAGAGGAGCTGTGAAGCTCCTGTATGTTGCGACAGACGAGCAGATTGAAGATGTGCTGACGAAGCCACTAGCTAGGGTGAAGTTCAAGTACTTTAGAGAGAGGCTTGGCGTTCTTCAGATCGAGGACACTTCGAGGAAGAAGTGATGGACACGTTTGCTGAAGCCATTCCAAGCATGTTGGAAGGAGGATCCTTCACATGGCTGTGGATGTAAGCGCTAGATGATGAGCATCAGGATGATGTTCTGGTCTCTGCTTGGATATGATCAGTTGGATCATTTTATGTATGGATGTATGCATCATGTTGGATGCTGGACATGATCAGTTGGATCATTTTATGTATGTATGTACGCATCATGTTGGATGCTGGATATGATCAGTTGGATCATTTTATGTATGTATGTACGCATCATGTTGGATGCGGGATATGATTAGTTGGATCATTTTATGTATGTATGTACGCATCATGTTGGATGCGGGATATGATCAGTTGGATCATTTTATGTATGTATGTACGCATCATGTTGGATGCTGGATATGATCAGTTGGATCATTTTATGTATGTATGTACGCATCATGTTGGATGCTGGATATGATCAGTTGGATCATGTGTATGTATTTTGTATATGCATCATGTTGGATGATTGGACCATGTATCTGTATATGTATCAGGTGGATAGATTGTATGATCAGGTGGATCATGTATGGTGATATGTATCATGGATTTGCATTTGTATCAGGTGGATACACTGTATGATCAGGAGGATCATGTATGATGATATGTATCAGGTAGATACTTGGTATGCATCAGGTAGATGCATTGATGATCAGGATGATCATGAGTACATCAGGATGATGTATGGTGAGTATCAGGTTGATACTCTGTGGCCGTGGATCAGGTTGTGCAGATGAGCATGTATGGGATATCCTATAGGTCGGAGTTGTGTACCCGTAACATCCTAGGATGCTCTTTCGAGACATTGCTCTGGGAGGACATGTAATTTGTGCCCTGGGAGATTTCAGGTCGAAGTTGTGTACCCGTAACATCTTGAGATGCTCTTGCGAGGTTTTGTCCTATGGCATGTAATTTGTGCCCTGGGAGATTTCAGGTCGGAGTTGTGTACCCGTAACATCCTGAGATGCTCTTTCGAGGTTTTTCCATGACCACATGTAATTTGTGCCTTGGGAGATTTCAGGTCGGAGTTGTGTACCCGTAACATCCTGAGATGCTCTTGCTAGGTTTTGTGGAGACCACATGTAATTTGTGCCTTGGGAGATCCTTCAGGTTGCAGTTGTGTACCCGTAACATCCTGGGATGCTCTTTCGAGGTTTTGTGGTGGGGTCACATGTAATAGCGCCTTGGGAGATCCTATAGGTCGGAGTTGTGTACCCATAATATCCTCGGATGCTCTTTCGAGTTTTTGTGACGCACGTAATAAGTCTTGAGGATTCCACAATATGTCCAGTGATGATGAAGACCTACAGGTGGTGGGCCTACATCCAGTATGAAAAAGGACTGGCTCTGTAGAACTTCCTATGACGAGTAGAGTCAGAGACTGGTTGAGATAGTAGCAGCAGTGACGATGCATCGATGACGATGATCCAGAGAAGAAGACTTGTCTAGCAGATATGTGTCGAGAAATACCTTCCTAGTTAAGAGGGAGTGTTGATGTATATGTAACTTCGGAATGTATTTCATTTGTGTATTATATATATATTTATTGTACCCTTATAAGAGATGTGTTATTCCTCTATAAGGAAGTGTCGTCATGTGGATTGACAAGTGTTGCAAGTGTGTGTACTTGTCGATGGGTTATTAGACCACCATATGGGGTCGGCCCTGATTAATATATATTATAATGTGGATGTACTTAAGTAGACAAGTCGACCCCAGTAAGTCACTGGGAAAAAAGGTGAGTATAAATAGAGATAGGAGATCTTTATTTTACTCACTCGGAAAAGTAACTCACTCTCTCTCTGAAAAGTGGCGCACTAGTGAGGAGGAGGAGGATCATCTGCTAGGAGACTATCTCAGTGTTATTTGGTTGTATTTTGGTTGAGCCATTGCTCTCTCTATCTCTGAGGAAGTTGTGGGGTTTTTCACCTTAGGGTTTTCCCCACGGAAACTCTGTGTCTCTTGTCTCTATGCTTTTGATTCTTGTGATGCTTGTGATGCTTGTCATATTATGATTGTCATGCATTGATATACTGTAGATGTTATTCTCTCAGCAAAGATCCTATAGTATTGTGATTTAATACTCAAAATTTAACATTTCTCATAGTTTCACTTTGTAGAGTAATGTATCTGCCTTCGGGAATGGGTACCATAGCATATGATAGATCCAATTGTAAGATTCCTTCCAAATCCGAACCGAATTTTCTGGATAATAGCATACCCCAGGACTCCGGTAGATCAATAAAAACAATATCCATCTTTATCATTATAGTATGATGCAACGCCAATCGAACTGGAACATCTACCATCACCTCGCATACTTTCACTTCTCGAGAATCCATAGCGAAAATATTCCTGTATGGCATTGATATATTCATACTTAACCTTTTCATCACAGCTAAAGGAATTAAATTAGTGGAAGCACCAGAATCAAACATACAATTATGTAAAATTAAATCACCAATGCTTAAAGAAATGAAGAAGGGTTTGTGTCCAAGATTCTTACTCTCAGTTGGTAGCATGTTGGACAATATATATGATTGTAGTTTCCTCTTCTTCATCTTGATTGACAAATGGTTGCTTGTCCCGAATTTGATCTTGAAGGCGAAAAATGTTATGCAATTTTTTCTCTAACTGATGGGATCTTTGCTAACACGGAAATCGGCACTGGTATCCTCATGGAGCTAAGAGAACCTATAACATCAATCTTCAAAGGCTCATCAATGACTAAATCAACAATAGGTCTACTTACCTGTGGTGGAGAAGCAATGTTTTCCCTTTCTTCATTTGCTGGAGGAAACCTTCTTCTTTAATAAGCATCCCCTACGGTTCTGTTTTCATACCATTTCTTAATATTTTCTCGAGGAGGCATTTCTACAAGAATCTTATTCACTTTGTCCGCGTCAATAGAACCCTTTCTGATCTCTTGCATATGCTCGTTAGATAAATTAAATTGATTTATTTCAAACAAATTACATACCTTAGAGTCATCATATTCGAAAGGAATGTTGTTCCTTATATATTCCATATAGTAGGTGCAACTCTTTTCGTCGTGGAAGCTACGGCATTCCCTACAATAATATGGAAAATGACTTACTGCATTGGTAGGCTCCAAAGATGAACAAGATCTTCGTTGTTGTGAAGGAGATTTGTTGAAATTCTTTAGCGCAAAGCGAGGCTGACTGGGTTGTTGATTCCTTTCTAACTGCACAATTCAATTTTGCATGGTAGTAGCTTGTTGAGTCATGTCAACCCGTAGTTGCCTCATTTCTTCGATCAATATGCTCATCGGATCAGGGCCTTCATTGGGAGAAGAGGCCTTGTCCTTTGGTTTTGGTTTAGCATTTGAGTGGCTAGAAGTATCAGGCCTTCCAGCTTCCCTCCAACTGTTATCAAGAATTCTTACCTTTTGTTTAACAGTTGCAAGATCCCTTGGTCGGTCCAGACTGAGATGAAACATGAAATCACCCAAGAAATCCTTTAAGTAGTATGATAAGATCATTAGATCTTGAGGCTTGCAGTCGAAGGGAAATTATTTTATAATCCTGTCAAATATGCGATCAAACTCATCAATAGTTTCATTCTCATTTCTTTTTATAGTCATCAAAGAATTATTTAACATTACCGGATCTTTCTTTTCTTTCCATCTTTCAAAAAATTTAGTCTTTAAATCAACATAGTTAGCAATATTGTTAGCAAGAAAATATTTAAACCATTCAACAGCTTCATCAATTAGACATGAGGAAAAAGCTTTAAATTTAACATCCATATGAGTCTATCAATAAGCATAAAACATCGTTCAATAGCATCCTAGTGTTGGGCATTAGTGATAGCATTTGATCCAGAAAACAACGAAAACTCCCTCAGATCTTTAATTTTAAAGCTTGGTTAGGATACCCAGGAATAGTTTTGAAATCAAAAGTAGCGAAAGCCATATTAACTTGAACAAAAGGAAAAACAAAAATATTATGCATATCAAGTAAAGATGTTAAATTTTGAGCATTTATTCACAATACTCTAGGATCTTTACTGAGAGAATAACATATACAGTATATCAATACATAACAATCACAATAAGCATGACAAGCATCACAAGAATCAAAAGCATGAGAGACAAGAGACACAAAATTTCCATGGGGAAAACCCTAAGGTGAAAAACCCCACAACTTCCTCAGAGATAGAGAGAGCAATGGCTCAACCAAAGTACAACCAAAATACACTGAGATAGTCTCCTAGTAGCAGATGATCCTCCTCCTCACTAGTCCGCCACTTTCTCAGTGAGAGAAGTGTGAGTTTCCAAGTGATCAAATTAGAGATCTCCCGATCTCTATTTATACTAACCTGTTTTCCCAGTTACACTATGGGGCCGACTTGTCTAGCTAGGTACATCCACAATATAATATATATTTCAGGGCTGACCCCACACATGGTGGTCTAATAACCCATCGCCAAGTACAAACACTTGTGACACTTGTCAATACACATGATGACACTTCCTTATAGAGGAATAACACATCTCTTATAAGGGTACAATAAATATATATGAAATACATAGATGAAATACATTCCGTAGTTACATATACATCAACACTCCCTCTTAATTAGGAAGGTATTTCTCGACACAGTTCTATTAGACAAGTCTTCTTCCCGGGATCATCACCATTGATGCATCGTCATCATCATCGTCACTGCTGCTGCTATCTCAATCAATCTATGACTCTACTCGTCATAGGAAGTTCTACAGAGCTAGTCCTTTTTCATACCGGATGTAGGCCCACCACCTGTAGGTCTTCATCATCATTGGCCATACTGTGGAATCCTCAGGACTAATTACGTGAGTCAACAAAACCTAGAAAGAGCATCCCAAGACTGATTACGAGTACACAGCTCAACCTATCGGATCTCCTGGGATCTTTTACATGTTACTGCACAACCTGTCCACGGCCACACAGTATCACGAAGCACAACCCAAATGCACACACACAACACTTACACTCAACGGCATGGGAGGACCAACCTACCACCATCCGTGAAGGTCTCACAACACTTACATCAACGACCATGGGAGAACACATCTGCCACCATGTCGAAAAGGCCCTGCACTTACATCAACGCACATGGGAGAACATGTCTACCACCATGTTGGAAAGGCTCTACACTTACATCAACGCACATGGGAGAACACATCTACCACCATGTCGGAAAGGCTCTGCACTTACATCAACGCACATGGGAGAACACATCTACTACCATGTCGGAAAGGCAGTGCACTTACATCAACGCACATGGGAGAAAGCATCTACCACCATATCAGAAAGGCACTGCACTTACATCAATGCACATGGGAGATCTCATCTACCACCATGTCGGAAAGGCACTGCACTTACATCAACACACATGGGAGAATGCATCTACCACCATGTCGAAAAGGCACTGCACTTACATCAACGCACATGGGAGAACGCATCTACCACCATGTCGGAAAGGAACTGTGCATCTGTGTCTTCGGAACTCATCACAAATAATCCAACTGATTATGTACTGTATCCACCTGATACATATGATCATCCTGATCATCATCACTGTACCATCCTGGTACATATCATCTGGAGCAACATCCTGAAGCTCGTCATCATGATCATCCTGTTCATACAATGCATCTACCTGATGCATACCAAGTATTTACCTGATACATATACAGATACATGGTCCAAGCATCCAACATGATGCATACATACATATATAAATGATCCAACTGATCATATCCAGCATCCAACATGATGCGTACATACATATATATAAATGATCCAACTGATCATACAAAGCAGAAACCAAAACATCATCCTGATGCTCATCATCCAATGCTTACATCCACAACCATGTGAAGGATCCTCCTTCCAACATGATTGGAATGGCTTCAACAAATGTGTCCATCACTTCTTCCTCGAAGTGTCCTCGATTTGAAGAACACCCAACATCTCCCTGAAGTACTCGAACTTCACCCTGGCTCGTGGCTTCGTCAGCACATCTGCAATCTGCTCGTCCGTCGCAACATACAGGAGCTTCACAGCTCCTCTCTGCACCACATCCCTGATATAGTGATATTTGATCTCTATGTGTTTCGACCTGTCATGAAACACTGGGTTCTCAGACAGCTTCACACAACTCTGGTTATTGCAGAAGATACCAGTAACATCCAGCGGGAGATCAAATAAATCAGACAGTAGCTTCCGTAGCCATACCGCCTCACAACTAGCTGAACAGGCTGTAACATACTCTGCCTCAGCTGTACTTAGTGCTACGCAGGACTGCTTCCTGCTAAACCAAGAGATCACACCTGATCCCATACTGAAGCAACACCCAGATGTTCTCTTCCTATCTGCAACATTGCCTGCCCAATCTGAATCAACATAACCCTGCAGGTTAAACTTTTAATTCGCTTCATACTTGAGCCCATAATCCACTGTACCCTTCAGGTACCTCAGAACATGCTTTATAGCAACTAGGTGAACACTCCTCGGATCTGTCAAGAACTGACTCAATGTGTTCACAGCAAAGCAAATATCTGGTCTCTTGTTCGTCAGGTACATCAAGGAGCCAATCATCTGATGATACATAGAGACATCAACTGGCTCAGATGAAGTATCACATAGAAGCTTCAAGTTTGATGCCATGGGTGTGGCCATGGCCTTGCAATCCATCATCCCAAATCTCTTCAGGATATCTACTGTGTACTTCCCTTGACCAAGGAAGATCCCACCTTCATTTTTCCACACCTCCATACCTAGGAAATATTGCATCATTCCCAAATATTTCATATCGAACTCAGCAGCAAGCTTCCTCTTAGTATCTGCAATTAATCTGTCATCTCTTGTTACAAATAAGTCATCCACGTGCAGAAGTAGAATCACAGGATTCCCTTCCTCAACCTTGTAGTAAAGGTTGGAATCCGCTTTACTCTTGGTAAATCCCAAGCTAGAAACTGTCCATCCTACCATATCAAGTTCTGGGAGCTTGCTTCAAGCCATACAAAGCTTTCTTCAATCTGCACACATATGACTCCCTGTCATGTATTTCAAAACCGAGTGGCTGCTCCACATATAATTCCTCTTCAACTACACCATTCAAGAAAGCAGTCTTGATACCCATTTGGTGTATTTTCCATTTCATTGCTGCAGCTAAGGCAAGTACTATTCTGATGGAAGTATACCTAGCTACAGGTGCAAAAGTTTCTTCATAATCTACTCCCTCTTTCTAAGAGAAGCCACGAGCTACGAATCTTGCCTTGTATTTCTCTACACTGCCATCTGCAACATGCTTGATTTTGTAGATCCATTTGGAAGTCACAACAGACTTCTCTTTAGGTCTTGGGACAACATACCAAACATCATTCTTCATTATTGATTGGTATTCCTCAACCATGGCATCCTTCCATTCTTTCTTTTCCGTTGCTTCTTCATAATTGGAAGGCTCTTTGTTCATAATGTCACAGAGTAAAGAAAAATAGCTGGTATGTGATCTGGTTCTCTTCTTTGCTCTATGTTCTTCTTCTGGAATGCCAAATCTTTTTGCATCTTGAATGAGCTCTCTAGCCCATGCAGGTTTCCTTTTGTGAGAGTTATCCTCATGGGGTGGATCTACAGGTTCTTGCGGATCTTCAAACTCATGAACAACTTCTGGAATTGCTTCAGTCATGGTAGTGTCTTGAAATCTAGTTTCCTTAGGTTCTTCATAAACTTCGATAGGTGCCTTCCTTGATTTGATGAATGCTGAGTTTTCATCAAATGTTACATCCCTGCTGACATCAATCTTCTTGAACCCTGGAAAGTATATTCTGTAATCCTTCGAGCTTTCACTGTAACCCACAAAGATACCCTTCTTCCCTGAAGGATCTAGTTTAGTCCTCTTTTCCTTTGGGACATGAGTGTATACTGAACAACCAAATATTCTGAGATGGATGACTTCAGGTTTCTTACCTGAAAAGACCTCTTCTGGTGTCTTGTTGTCCAATATATTGTGGGGTGTTCTGTTCTGCACATATACAACTGTTCTAGCTGCTTCTGCCCATAGATGCATAGGTAGATCCTGGTCATGCAGCATTGCCCTTGCTGCTTCCATGATTGTTCCGTTCTTCCTTTCTGCAACTCCATTTTGTTGAGGATTATAAGGAGCAGTCAACTCCCTCTTAATCCCTGAATCACTGCAAAGCATCTTGAAATCACCTGAGGTGAATTCTCCACCATTGTCGGATCTGAATGTTTTGATCTTCTTGTCAGTTTGATTCTCCATCAAGGTTTTGAATTCCTTGAACTTATCAAACACCTCATCTTTTTCTTCAAGAAGTATACCCAGGTCTTCCTGGAGAAGTCATCAATAAATGAGACATAGTAAACATACCCACTTAGAGAACTGGATGACATAGGACCACATACATCTGAGTGGATGATTTCCAAGATATCATTTGCCTTGCTTTCACTGCTTGGGAAATCCTTCTTAATGTTCTTACCTTTTGCACATCCTTTGCAAACACCTTCATATTTGGTCTTGATTTCAGGAAGACCCTCTACAGCCTTGCTTGCAATTGGAAGTGCCCTATAGTGCATATCAGCAAGTCTTCTATGCCAAAGTTCACTTGGCTCCATGGATTCATGCACCATGGCATGTTCAGGTTGTCCCTTCAATTTATACAAACCTCTCTCTTTCTCTCTAATGACTACTGCATCATCTATGGTCTTTCCCTTTTGCCACATTAGGACTTGTCCATCCACAAATGCAACCCTCATACCTTTTGCATCCATTGCACAAATGGAGAGTAAGTTCTTCTTGAGCCCAGGTACATAAAGGACTTCTTTCATCTTAAAAGATTTTCCAGAATCTAGGTTGTAGGAGGCTTCACCACTTCCTTTGATTGGGTATTGATAATCATCCCCAAGTTTCACCTTATGGGGTGATTCATGTTCATATAGATTCACAAAAGATTCCTTAAACCCAGTCATGTGTTTGGAAGCCCCACTGTCAATTAACCAATCATTACAACCATGGGAGATAGTACCTGTGAGAACAGAGATTAGAACATATTCTTCTTCACTTGATGAGTCATCATCACTATCATCACTTTCTGCCCTAGCCTTCTTCTTGGGTGGTTCATCATCTTTAGCAGCATGAGCATGATATCTTTTCCTACTACCCTTCTTGTTCTTGGTGTTTTTGTTCCTTTTGTTCTTGGGACATTCTGAAGCAAAATGCCCTTTCTCATTACATGTGAAGCATCTAATATCTTTCTTATCTTTATGTTGATGATAGTGTGAAGATTTATTGGTATGAGAGTGATCTCTCTTTGACCTTTCTTTCTTGGTGTGTACTGTGCGAGCTTGATCTTCACTTCCCATCTTTTCTTCTTGGGCCACGAGCCTTGCTTCTTCTTGAGAACATTCTTCCCGCAATCTGTTGAAGGAGATCAACTTCTTCCTTGCACAAATTCCTTGAATAAAGGAATCCCATGACCTGGGTAGGCCATTTAGAGTGGTCATGACAACTTCACCATTCTCCACCATTTCATCTATCGCTTCCAGTTGTTCCTTAATCTGGGAGACCCTAGAAAAATAGGATTGAATGGTTTCTCCATTCTGAAACTTTACTCCTTTTAATTGGTTCCGCAGGGTCATCTTTCGATTTATGTTCTTCCCTTCAAATAGCTTGGTCAAAGAGTCAAACATCTCCTTGGGTGTCTTTAGAGAAGACACATGGGGTATGAGATAGTCTTTGATAGAATCAACAATGATTCTCTTTGCCTTGACCAAGTTCTTCTTATGCAATACTTTAGCCTCTTAATCCTCTGGGATAGGGATGTCTTCATTTACATATGAGTCCAACTCATTCTCTTCCAGGACTAACCCAATCCTATACTTCCAAGCTCGGAAGTTATCAGCCCCTTCAAGCTTGTCCTCAAGCTTGGTGTGGTGATTGGACAGATAGATTCTCCTTGATGAGAAGAGTCAATCTACTATACTTCTTTTCCAAAAACTATGGAGAGAAACCCAATAAATAAGAAACTCAAGTTTCCGTTACTGCAAAATGTCTTCTTCTTAGGTTAGCTCTGATACCATGTTAAATTTTGAACATTTATTCACAATACTCTAGGATCTTTACTGAGAGAATAACATATACAGTATATCAATGCATAACAATCACAATAAGCATGACAAGCATCACAAGAATCAAAAGCATGAGAGACAAGAGACACAGAGTTTCCGTGGGGAAAACCCTAAGGTGAAAAACCCCACAACTTCCTCAGAGATAGAGAGAGCAATGGCTCAACCAAAGTACAACCAAAATACACTGAGATATTCTCCTAGTAGCAGATGATCCTCCTCCTCACTAGTGCGCCACTTTCTGAGTGAGAGAAGTGTGAGTTTCCAAGTGATCAAAATAGAGATCTCCCGATCTCTATTTATACTAACCTTTTTGCCTAGTTACACTATGGGGCCGACTTGTCTAGCTAGGTGCATCCACAATATAATATATATTTCAGGGCCGACTCCACACATGGTGGTCTAATAACCCGTCGCCAAGTACACACACTTGCGACACTTGTCAATACACATGAGGACACTTCCTTATAGAGGAATAACACATCTCTTATAAGGGTACAATAAATATATATGAAATACATAGATGAAATACATTCCGAAGTTACATATACATCAACAAAAGAGTGAAGTGTTTGTTGATCACTTACCAATTTATCATGTAAACGATCTTTCCTTTTTAACAATATATGAATGACATCGGGGATAGAAGTACCTTTAAAATGATCCCTTGTTGAATACCTCTTTGAAGTTTGTCTAGGTGGAGTAGCCAGGAGAGACCTGTGAAGTTAAGGTTATGTAAATCTCACCAAGATATGAGAAAGGGACATACCTGAGTTCTTAATGGAGTCGCCAAATGAAACTGCCAAGTTATTCCTTTCAAAATAAAAAATTCTTTCAAATATAAGGACATAACTTGATTTCACCAAGTGTCGATGTGCCAAGGGTGCGTAAATGACTTGGGATGAATCACAAAGAAACGTCCTCAAAAACGGTGCCAAAAATGTTACTGGGAAAACTAACAGGGCTATTTTCCCGATAAGCAAATATGAGAATAGTGACCCAATGTCACCTCGATCACGATTTTGACTTCTTCGGAGTGTCGGAACCTCCAAGGAGAAGTACCCTTAAGGACCCTGTAGAACACTAGTACAACCAAAAGGGTTATATCTTCTATGCAATTAGTTAGACCAGTGCCTAGATGGAGTCAATATGAAGTTTAAAACTTTAGTATGCAAGATGCAAAATATGAAGGAAAATAATTATCAAGATCACCTAATCCAAGTGTCAATCTACTTATATCATGTATCATAACAATATGTAACAAACTTCAAGAGATCATAACCAATGAAATATGAGAGTTCTTGTGCAAAGATCAAATACTTGTCATGTAAATATTTATCATCCACATAGTTAGGCAAATTCAAATATTATTTCTATGTATCCAAGTCAAGGTAGGTTCAAATATCATTCAATAGAGACTTTTCAACAATAATTAGTAATCAACCATACAAAGATCAAATCAGAGTCAACTTAATCTACTCCAAAGAAAACATCAGATATGTAAATGAATGTACAATACATCATAGATCATCCACATAAAAGTGTAATAAAATCAGACCTCCAAGTATTAATGCATTAACTTGTCAAACAAAGAAGGAAACACTCTTCAAAAAGGATTAGATTACTAACTAACACCTCTACTAAAAATTTGTTTTGGGCTTGTGCAGAAAAGGGAAGAGGGTGTAAGGGAATAGAAGGAGAGGGTGCATGGAGTCTGCAATATTGCAGACCTGTGCTAGGTTGGAGAAATGGTTAGGATAGCAATTGAGGGGAGGAAAGGGAATCTAGGAAGGAGGAAGAAGAGAGGAGATGGTGGAGGGAGCTGTGAGGAAAGGAGAGAAGCAACAGAGGAGGTCGCGGGTAGTAGGAAAAAGGGAGAGATGGAGGGAAGGAATAAGGGTTGTGGGTAGAGAAGAGCAGGTAGATTCCAGGGTAGGAAGAGGAGGTTGAATGGATAAGAGGGATAGCATACCCGTGATTTAGAGGGAGGCCAGCGAGGGAAGGAATAAGAGGATCGAGGGTGTAAAAGAGTGCAAGGAGTGGAGGTGAGGTAGAAGGAAGGGAGAGCCAAGGTAGGAAGAGAGTGTTGAGGAGCCCGCTAAGGCATGAAATCTTCTACAACTAGGGTTAGGGTATAAAAAACAGGGCTTTAAATTAATATTTTAAATTTTGTAAAATACTAATTTAGAACACAAAAGCCTAAAAAACTAATCTCTAATCTAACATAATATGTACATAAACATAAACTTAGAAATTTAGATAAGAGAAGAAGATCAACCTAGGGTTTGTTAGGTGATCCAACCTAACCATAGGGCATCCAAGAGGATAATCCTCTCCTTGAGATGGTACTTACCAAGTTTGGCAAGCCAAGTACTGCTCCAGCAACGTCAAAGGTTGGTTGAGAGAAGCTTGGCCAAGACAAACCTTGGAGACCTAAAAATCAATATTTTCCTTGCCAGGGAAACAAAATACTGAAATTTCACTTAGCTAGGGAAAAATGCAGCTTTAGGAAACTACCATTCAACCTTAGACAAGCATAGATCCAACATTTAACAAAAATGAATAAAGAGAAATACTTAGATACCTTCTTGTGCATGTGTCAAACAAACAAATCTTAGCATTACCCAAGCAAAGTGCAAGAACAAAAGATACTTCAAAGATCAATCCCCAAGCTAGCTTGTACTTTCATCCTCAAGAAGTGTGCATCCCTCAAAATTCCCAAGGAGGGTTGAAAATCAGAACAATAGAGTGTAATCCTATAAGTTGATGTTTAAAATGAAATGAGGAGAAGGTTATTTATACCTTTCTCACACTCATTTTACAAAAATAAAATAGATCTAGGCCGGCATGCCTTTTTAAAATGTCAATTTGAAATTATAAATGCCAACTTAAAATTAAAACAAAAATAACATAAAATAATCATAAAAGTGGGTAAATTGGGTTATTTTCCCCAGATTTGACCCATACATGAGCAAAAAGGATAAAAATAATCATATTGGCCTTTTCTGAAGGCCAATATGTGAAGGGGGGGGGGGGGTCGTCATGCCTCAATTAACCCCAATAGTGATGAAAATCCCTCAACGCCCCCCCCTTTATCAAGCATCACAGTATGGTCTCAAGGATGACGTCATCATCTAAAGAAGGGCCCAAAGAGAGGGTGCTAGTTAGATGGAGGGTCAGGAGGGTGTTGGAGATGATACGGAGGATAAAAATGCACCTCAGTGATGAAGCACATGTCGTTGGAGTGATAAATCAAAGTCGGGGTTATGTGATCTAGTGATCCACCCTTGGAAGCCCCAGGCACCAACATCAGGGCTTCAAACCCTTTCGTGAGGCAGCCAGCAATGCCACTAAGCCATATCACTTCCAAAGGAGAAATCATAGGATTCGGAAATAACCCCTACTTAGAGAAAGCTGGATAAATACCCCTCCTTTTCAGAAAAATGACACCCTCTCCCTGGGGTACCTCTACAGGTGGAGTGGTACTAGTACCATCGTAACACCTCCAAAGTCGGGGTGGTCACCATGGTGTTTATTCCTTAGAAATTTATTAGAGCCTAAGTTTCAATGTATTTAACCATGCTAGCCATTAATTTTTATTCGTATGGACATGTGTTAAGTACCCCTAGTTTTTTTTTAAAGTTCCGAGAAAACAATATTTTTCCGTAAAAACAAGTCATTTTTTAATGGTTTGATTAAAAAATTGAAAATGTGATAAATGTGTGGTATAGGGGTATTTTATTCCATGGGGGTGCTCATATTCAATCTTAGATCACCCACTATACCCAAAAACCCACTTTCCTAAGTGGTTAGGTGCTTTATTTTTCACTTATTTTCAAAAAAGTAAAAAAAGTGGAAAAAATAGCAAAATAGTGAAAAATATGAAAAAATCAAATTCCTAATTTGGTGGAATTTGTAAGAGTTTTGGATCGAAATTAGTTAAGAGGATGTAAGAGGTGATTTTGGAAATTTTTGGGCAGCACTTACTAAGGGAATCAGTTCCCTATTAGTAGGCCGCATTTCCCCATGAAGGGGGGCACATTTGCCAAGAGAGGGGCCCATAATTAATGGAGTGTGCAACTATGTTTTAGGCATTGTTTGGGATGAATTTTGGGCAGACCAAATAGAGGAGTCAACCCCCTAATAACGCCACCAGTTATGGAATAACTCCCTCAACTCATGCGCCCTCCCCTCTTTCACCGAATGCACCCCCCTCTCTTCATTTTGCTATAAGCAAGGAATCCCCCTCATTCCAAGACTAGTTAGAGGTGGATTGAGAGGAAGCTTTCCATTTTGTAATTGTTCTATTCTTTTTCATTTGCTAATAAAGAAGCTTTGGAGGATAAACTACGTGGTGCGTTTATGTGTGGATCACCATTGTCATTATTTTATGAGGTAATCTGTTTCTCATTTCAATTTTCTGCATTATGCTTTGTGTATCTGCTTTAGAAGTAGAGTAATGTAAGTAATTTTAATTGATTTTTCTACTAATTTGAATACATATTTGTAGAGATCTAGATCTAACATATTTTATAAGATTATATGCATGTTGTTTTAATCTCAATTTATATGCTATCACCAGATCTCACGGGTTTTGTAAGTTTCTTGAGTGGTTTTCAGGTTTCCAAGCTTGGAGGAGTTGTGGATATAGCTTGACTCCATTGCACTTCCAACAATATCACAAGACATTGTCCCTCGACACTCCACGAAAAAAAATCCTTGGTTTATATTTCCGGCAACAAGCTTCTTTCACTTTACTCTTTCTCCCTTCTGAAATTAAATTCTTCTTGGTTATCGGTTCTTAGAATTTTCAGATCTAATTTATTCATCAAGCTTATTAAAAGAATAGATCTTATTTTATGCATAGATCTAAAGTTATTTTAAATGGTTATCATTTTTCCTTTGGATCTGGCTTTGAAAAAGTGTCTTTGAGTAAGTAATTCAAGTAAAATTTAGAGCTTGTTTAAATGATTCTTTCTGAAGTATTTTAAAGGTTAAATCAAGCAACTTAAATGCTTCATTGGCTTCCTTTTTAAGGTTGTCCAAGACCTTAATAGGGTTGGATTTTTGGCCAATCCATCTTAGTTCTTTTGCTTTAGTTAACTAGTTTCTTAGCTTAGAATGTTTTAGCATTTTTTATTTTTCCCAAGTCACTTTTAAAGTGATTCTGGGCACCTTTTCCTACTAATTTGTTTGCTGGTTTTTGTTGCATGACAACAGAAAAAAGTCTTTGGAGCACTCATTTTGACCAGATTGGAAGATCCAAGACTTTCTTGAACCTTACCTTTCCTTCTAAACTTTGCCTCAATTATTTGTAACCTCTTTTCTCCAATATCTATAAGGAGAAAGAGAAGTTCTATCACTTCAAGGTTGGCATTGTAATCTCGTAATAAAAGTATTTTTGGAAGCAAGCTCACAAAGCTCGCTTCTCATCCCCCAAGGGAGGATTGGTGTCGGTTCCTTTTCTGTGGATGTTGTCATTTTTCATCCTAATAATCCTTAGATTAGATTAGTTTAACTAAAATCAACCAAGAATAATTAAAATTTAACGTTGTGGTCCAATCCAAATACTGGGCCATTGATTCATTCGGGACTTAGGAACTTTTTATCTTGTTTTTTGTAGATCGTATAATTTTCAATACAATTTGTTTTATCTTTTACAAAAGTAATCGGATACTAACCCACTACCTCGGTAGTGTACTAATTAGATAACATTTTACTTTTTCAGTCTTTTACTTTTAATTAACCCCCCTCGCTTTCCAAAAGTATGGAGTTTCGGATAAGGGCTTTCCCGAGTACTGGTCAGAAAAGAGACTCTTGGGGTTTTTAATAAACAAGAAAACCTTGTTCAAAAACTTATAAAATTAACAAGGATTTGTCTTGAGTATTCTCTAGATCTTTGCAGCTTCGAATGAACAGATCGATCATACCAGAAAGGGACTTAGCGACTAGCAATTAGTCTCACTTGTTCAATTAACCTCCCATATACAAAAATACGACGTATCGATTATTGTTATTCTTTGCAGAAATTCCTCAAAGGAAGCAGGAACCACTAGGTAGAGACCTTGAGATACCGTTAGACTGCACCCTCGTATGGTGTAGTGATGAACACCTCCTAGAGAGTCCGATCATGCCCACATTTCCAAGTGAGGAGCTACCTTTTCCATAGTCCAGACATATTTCCAGTACCTCACGGTATACCGAAAATCCCCCTCCCTAATAATCCACTCATCTCCATATTAATTCAAAATTGACCAAGAGCATTTGCACAACATTTCATTTCAAGCATCACAACATCACTTTATTTGAATCCATTATCAGAATTGCTATTTTTGCTTTATCATTATAATATGTATTTAATGTCTATCATGTGTTGAATGGATTGATGAAGATGTTTAATCTTTATGATGTTATGCTTTAATTTTACATTGCAAATCTCTTGTACCAATTTCATTGTTGAAAAAATCCTAAAAAACTTACTCATCCACCATAACTAATTAGCTTAATTAGCCTTAGTAACCTTTAAGGTCGACCCCCTTGGCTTGGTTAGGAGTTTTCCTAGACGAAGGGGTCAAAAATCAAGTGACAGTACTTGAATCAAGGCTTTCTACCAAGGACACACTTAGTGGCTTGAATATTTATGCCACGTTAACCCCAGGTGTGTTTCCGGTGACAACATAAACCATATTTGAAAGCCTGGAAATTGAATTTCGTGGTTGCAAATTAGTGTGACTAGAAAACAAATAATCTAAGAGACAATTGAAGTTTGAGAGGGATAAGAGTTTGGAATTGCTTGATAAACCCAGTGAAGGAAAAAATATCTAAAGGTTTATCATATTGGACTTTTCTATGCCAACATTGAATAAAATTGGAGGGAAGGGGTTCCTGAGGGACTATGTAGCAGAGAAGGGTACCTTCCTTGTGTTGGGTGTGGTAGGTATTGTGGGTGCCAAGGTTGGATGAATCCAATTGAGATTCCTATAGCTTCTTGGTTGAGCTCACTGGATTATCATTCACCTTCCCTGTGTATATGCATGCTTGATAAAACCAATTGTGCTATAACTTAGAATGAGTGTATGTGTCTATGGCTATGAGTGAGCCCACGTAGTTTCTCCTTAGTGGATACATAGCCCATCTCGATGTGGCCTCTCAGTAGAGAGATAAAGTGATGAAAAGAGTTCCTTCGATTGGGTGGAACATTGCTCTTCCATAGCCAGTTATTTGGTAAACTTCATTCAAATGATAAGTGTTCACTTGTTAAATTACTATTGTGTTTGAATGTGCTTGATTATGATTCTTACACATGTGATGAGTATGCTGGTATATGCATGGTGTGTGTGTGGAATGAATTTCTTTTCCATTGTGTATTTTCATTATGCATTTTCACATGCATTTAAATACATATGAATTTCATAATATGGCCATGGGAGTGAAATTTAGAACCCCATAATTTGTTTATGTCCCCTCTGTTGGTCAGATTGATGGGTGGGGATGTTACATTAAATATGGTTGGATTTAGTGCATATTGGTTGCTTATGGTTGGATCATAGTTGACTATGGTTGACTTTGGTTAAACATGGTTAACTATGTTTAGTGATGGTGGATGAGATCTCATTTTTCATCATGGTTAAATTTGTTTAATTAACCATGGTTGACTACGATTGATTTTCTTTAACCAAGGTTGAATTTAGTGAACCACGATTGACTTTGATTAGTTATGGAAGACCATGTTAGGACATCGTTGACCATGGTTGACATAACTAAGAGAACCATGGACAACCATTATTATACCATGGTTTATAGTGTTTCGCTATGGTTAGAATATCACTAACCATGGTTGATGAAGGGTCTCAAATTATGATTTACTAAGTTTGACGGCCATATTAAACCATGGTATACCAATGCTTTGATATTGTTGAACCATTTTTAATGCATGGTTGGCTTTAATGCATCATGGTTGTCTTTTGTTGACTTTAGTGCATCTTGTTTGACTATGGTTGCATCATAGGTAACTATGGTTGATTTCTATGTAAACTATTATTTATTACGGAAGACCATGTTTGTGGAATTGGTTCATTGACCATGGTTGAAATAACAAGAAGAACCATGGACAACCATTGTTAGAACATGGTATACAATATTTGACCATGGTTATATCATTGTTGACGATGGTCAATGAAGGGTGTCAAATGATGGTTGATTAAGTTTGACCATATTAAATCATGGTTGACCATTGCTTGACTAAATTTCATCATTGACAAAGTTTGACTTTGGTTAACCATAATTGACTATGTTAGTCTTGGTTAAACATGGTTGACTTTGGTTAACCATGGATAAAGTATGGTTGACCATAAATTGGGAATGGTTGACTTTAAATAATTGTTGACTTTATTACATGGTTGACATCGAACAAAGGTTGAATGTAAACCATGGTCTGCCATTGTTTAGGCATGGTTGAATTTAAACTAAGTTTCGCTATATTAAACCATGGTTTACCATTTTTTAATCTTTGTTGACCTTAGTGCACCATGGTTGAATGTGGTTGAGTTTAGTTCATCATGGTTGTTTATGGTCATGATATGGTTAAATTTGGTTTACCATGGTTAACTATGTTTAACCATGGTTAACTATGTTTAACCATGGTTGATGACATCTAATTATTAACCTAGTGAACATGGTTGACTTTGGATAGTTATGGAAGACCATGTTAGACGATCGTTACCATGGTTGACATAACCAGGAGAACCATGACTAAAAACCATGGTTTATAGTGTTTGACCAAGGTTAGACCATCACTAACCATGGTTAATGAAGGGTGTTAAATAATGATTGACTAAGTTTAACCATATAAAACCATAGCTGACCAATGTTTTGACATGGTTGACTTTAAGGTAGCATGGTTAACTATGGTTGATTATGGTTGCATCATGGTAGACTATGGTTGATTTCAAACCACGGTTAACCACTGTTTATTCCTAGTTGACTTTAAACGATGATTGACTATAAATAGTGGTTAACCATTGTTTGGGCATGGTTGACTTTAGTGCATATGCTTGATTATGGGAATGGTTGACTTTAGTGCATCATGCTTGGCTGTGATTAACTATGATTGTATTTAGTTAACCATGGTGGACTATGGTTGCTTCATGGATGACTTTGGTTAACTATGGTTGCATCATGGTTGATTATGGTTGAATTTAGTTAATTATGTTTAATTATGGTTGAATTTAGTTAATCATGGTTGACTTTGTTTAGCGACAGTTGACCACATTTAATCATCATTGACCATGTTTAACTTTGGTTAACCATGGTTGACTATGTTAATGTTTGTTTTAACCATGGTTGACTTTGTTAATGTTTGTTTAACCATGGTTGACTTAGGTTAAATGGTTAAATTATGGTTGACCATGGATTGGCCATGGCTAACTTTAAATAATTGTTGAATTTATTACATGGTTGACATTAAACCAAGGTAGACTTTAAACCATAGTGAACCAATTTTTAGGCATGGTTGAATTTACACTAAGTTTGACTATATTAAACCATTGTTTACAATTTTTTAGGTAAGATTGACTTTAGTGCACCATGGTTGAATATGGTTGAGTTTAGTGCATCATGGTTGCTTATGGTTTCATCATGGTTGATTGACTATGGTTAGCTTTAGTTTACCATGGTTACTTATGTTTAACCATGGTTTATGACATATCATTGTTGACCATGATTGACATAATGAGGAGAACCATGGTCAACCATTGTTAGACCATAGTTTATAGTATTGGATCATGGTTAATCCATTGTTAACCATGGTTAGTGAAGGGTGTCAAATTATGATTAACTAAGTTTAACCATATGAAACCATGATTGACTAATGTTTTGACATGGTTAACTTTAGTTAACCATAATTAACTATGGTTGTCTATGTTTGACAATGGTTAAGTAAGTTTGAATATGATCTAGTAAGGTTGACCATCGTTAACCAAACATGACTATGGTTTCAACGTGGGTGATCAATGTTGACTATGTTTGTCCATAGTCAACCATGATTGACTATCGTTTGACTTGGTAGACTATGGTGAACAATGGTTGACTATGGTTGAATTTAGTTAACTATGGGATTTATGGTTGACTTTGGTTAGTTAACAATGGTTGACTTTTGTTAACAATGTATTTTTATGGTTGACTTTCATTGTCTAAGTTGGACCATGTTTGAGCATTGTTGATTAGTGTTGATGATGGAGGCGAAATTATGATTGACTAAGAATAACCAAAGGTGACTATATTTTGACCATGGTGATCAAGGTCGACAAAATTTCCATGGTTAACTAAATTTGACAATAGTCAACCATGATGACTATTGCTTGTAAAGTCAAACATAGTTGTAATACCCCAATTTTGACCCCATTGCATTAAACATGTAAATGATGTATTATCGCTATAAAATCACGGCAAGGAGCCCAAGGCCAAGGCAAAAAATCAATTTAGTGTTTTGTATCGACAATTAAAAATTGACACATGTGGATAGCGTGCTAGCATGGCACGATGGAAATTGTAAATATGATGTACATGTATTTTAATAAAAATACCCACAACTAGTTATGCAATGCAACAAGAATATAAGGGTATGATTTTTACAAGGAATAAGGAGTTCCAAATATTCAAACCCTTGAATCCAATAGTGTCAAGCCAAGTGTCAAGAAGAGAACCCATGAACCATTAACTACCCATGTTAACTTTTGCACCCAATCATTTATTTCTTCCAATAGGTGGTTGAGGCAGTTATTGTTTTGGGAAATGAAAGGTATGGATGTCCAAATTTCATGTATGATTAAGCCATCATTTTGGAAAAACGTGTTTTCCCTCCTGGGAAAGAAAAGACCCACAATTTTTCTCCCCAATCCATTATTCATCCTTCAAATTTGCTATTTCACGTAACTCTTATTGGCTTGTTTCTCCACAAAATGTCTGCTTTTTCCTTCATTTTCTAGCTAGAAAATACATTTTTAGGTTGCAGAACAAGTAGGAGGAAAGGGAATTCGATTTGGATGTTCATAGAGGTCGTTTTTTCCATTTAAATTCCCATATACCTGTTAGAAAAATCATTTTGTTCCCTGTGGTAATTTTCCATTTTCAAATTTCATTTTTCTATGCCCAACATTGGCACTTACTATGTGTGTGGGGAGATATTGTTGTGATTTGGGTTATGTGCATCCCCTATTTGGATTGAACTGTTTTGTAAGCAACCAGGAGTAGAGAAGGATTGAGAATTGGCTAGATAAGCCTAGTGAAAGGTGTAACCTCACCAAAGATGATAGGGCTTTGGATTCCTTTCTATGCACACCCCGAAGAGCACTAGAAGGAAGGTATGGCCCGAGGGACTGTGGAGAAGTGAATGTAAGACTTCCTTGTGTTGGGTGTGTAGCTATTGTGGGTGCCAATCTAGCTAAATCTTGTGGAGGTACCAATAGCTTTGTGCTTGATCTCACTAGCTTAGCAATTCCTTCCTTTCTACTGCCTTAACAGCTTGATAAATCCAGTTGTTGACTGTCTTAGCTGAGATGTGATGTATACTTGGCTATGTGTTGTTGTTCCATTTCCTTGTAGAAATCATGCCCAGATCGGGGGTGGCGGTCGTGTTGAGAGATTGATGAGCATAGCTAGCCTATGGTTGGGTGGAACATTGCATTTGCATGCCAATTGCTCGGGATAACTTATTTCAAGATAAGTATTCTCTTGTATTTCAATTATGCAATGTTTTTAATTGATGCCTGTTATACTTATGATGGCAATTACATGCTAGATGTGTGTAGTATATTTTATTTTCGCTATGTTTATTTGAATTACACATATGCACACATCCATTTTTACTTGTATGAGTTTGTAAAGTGGTCATGGGGCTAGTTTTGGAAGCCCAAATTTAGTGTCATGTTCCCTCCCTTGAGTTGGATTGATGGAAGGGGACATGACAACGGTTTTTATGGATGACTTTGGTTACCTAAGCTTGACCATGTTTGACTATCATTGACCATGGTTATGATATTATCATAATAATATGGTTATGATAATATTATCATAAACATGCTCATCATAACCACAACTATTATGATAATACTATCATAACCATAAGCATAACCATATTAATCATAATAACATGGTTAGGTTGCAATCTGGCATATTATTATTATTATTATTATTAATTATCTTATTGATGTTGTTATTGTGAATACTAAAGTTGATGTTAGCATTAAAATTACATTAATATAAAAAATTAATTCTATTAAACATTACTAATAATATGATTAAACTCTAATATTTTTAATATTTCCTAATATTAATATTAATAATGTTAGTGCTAATATTAAAATTAAATTTAATGTTTTGTTAATATTAATATTTTTAAACATAAATATAAACATTAAACATTAACATTAACACATATATTTTTAATATTAGCATTAACAATTATATTAGCAATATTGACATTAAGTTACATTAATATTAATACTAAATATTAATATTACATTAATATAAATACTTTTCATATAAATATTACATTGATATTAATGTTAACATTAATTGTTAATATTAGGTTAACATTAATACTAAATAATAACATAACATTAACGTTAACATTTTTTTTACTAGGGGAATCGGAAATGGAGGTTAGGACGGTACTCGCATGACACGGGGTCCAGGGATCCAATCTCACTACCACTATAACCCTAGGTGCAACCACAATGCCCGACTCATGGTGCACAACGCAAGTTGGGGGGAACCGAACACATGACTTGCTATTCACAACCAATTTCACAACTTCCACAGAACCACTTGAGCTACCCCCCACAGTATTTTTCTTAGGAGGACATGGGGGTGGGATTTGATCCACTTATGTTTCCATGGGTCATGAGATCATTTAATACAATCTCTTTGGGTAGAACCACACGTTCGACCACTACCTCAAGGTTACCCCATGGATCCAAGTTCGGCCCTCATTGGAATTGAACCTTGTCCATTGGTGAAAAACTCATCACTCTTCACCAATGGATCCAACCCCTTTGGGCTACATTAACATTAGCATTACATTACTATTAAATATTACATTAAATACTAATATTAATATTAAATATTAACATTATATTAATATTAACAATATATTACGTTAATATAGTAACAATTAATATTATATTAAGTTTATAATATAAGAATTATTAATTTTAATATAATATTACATTTACATTAATATTACTTTAAAATATTAATAATATTAACATTAATATTATCATATTAAATTATCATTACATTAATATTAATAATATTAACATTATATTAATATTTAATATTATAAAATATAAGGTTGCAAATTTAATATTATTTTTGTCATTGATTAATCCTAAACCCTTAAAGTATTATAGATTGGACTAGCGGCCATAATTGACAAAAACGACATCAATGGTTATTTTCATTAATCTATTTAGGTACAACATGATATTATCGTTTAATGGTACATTGAAAGCAAGTTTTTGGGTTAAAAAACCATCTAATTGGATAAGATGCTCTTCAATTCTTCTTAAACTCAAATAAGAAATCAAAATCAAAATGAACTTCTCAAATATTCAACATTATATATATATATATGGGGGGGGCTCTATCTTCGGTGGGGGGCGGGGGGTCCAAAATTCTGATCTTCGGATGACACAATTTCTCTGTAATTCCAAAGTTGGTGCCTTTTCATTTTTTCGGCCTCTTTTTTCGATGACCTCAACAGTACGTCTACCTGGTTTATTTTGACACATGGTCTAGGATAAGGTATAGTCGGATCGAAATATTTTAACGACATTCGGGCGAAGGTTATCATCTCCTCTCCTTGCAACTATGGTTATTGATGAAGTTGATTACGATGCCCATTCTCTTGGGGTTCCGATTTTCCTTCACGAACACGATGACAAGGTCTTAAATTTTTCACTACCCGAACTGACCTCTCCCATGATTGATACGAACATTCACATTACGCCAAGCCCTCCCATATTCAATTCTAATGACACGGGAACTAATGGTAATAATATCCATCTGCCTCTCAAGAAGGGAGCTCATGTCAAAAAATAATCTGTATCATTATCCATTGGGAAGGACATCGGATTATGTGAAGTTCCATATTACCTTAGATAAGCTTTAGTTGGATGTTTTTGTGGGAAAACAGTTGGTGAAGAGGATTTAAAATTTGGATGGAATAGAATTGGAAGCCATTCTTGAATGTCTTGCCACAATTCAACATTTTGTCCCGGGGATGGATTCTCTTTTTAGTCATTTTGGTAGAAGACAGTCAGATATTGCTGGAAAAACCGTGGAAATGGGGTCCATCTGGACTTATTTTAAAGAGGTGGCAAGTTTAGTTTGAAGCTACCTGAGAACATCATAATCTGCAAAGAATATGGGCTATTCTTCCTGAAGTTTGAATGATGTTCTTGCAAAAAGAGATACTAGAGGCAATAGGTAGTAAAATCGGAAGGTTTATATCCCTTGAAGACAATTGGGAGGAAAAAATTGACAGAAGGTGTGCTAGAATCCTTATCGAGCTAGATATTAGAGATGGCCTTTATGAGGAAATCCTTCTGGAGTTGAATGGCAGTATATGGAAACAATGTTTGGATTACTGGAAAATTTCGTTCCGCTACCATGCATGTCCTCAAGTTGGTCACGTCTCCAAGGATTTCACAAACATCTCTCCAGGATATGTGCATCACAAAAAAGTCTGGGTTAAAAAAAATGTTCAACCAAGCGCAGTCAGCAAGGACGTAAAAGAAGTTGGTGAAGGAACGTCATCTCCAATGGACAACTTAGTGGAAAACTCAGTGGACAACTCAGCTCTCTTGGAAACGGTTAATTCAACTCCTGAGCTTTCCCCTTCTGTTTTAACTACCCCTCCTCAAGCTGTTTTTGTTTTGGAGCCCTTGGTTCCCCCTAATCCTATGTGTAACCCCCTGAGAGAGGAGGTCCCAGAGAATCTCACGCTCCATTTTCCGAACCTTCCCCGTGAAGTGCCTCCTTTACCTCCATCCTTACAACCAATTGTTACAGATCCCGTCTCTTCTAGCCTTGTAACCTCCCTTCCTGACGTGGCGCTTTCAAAGGAGAAGGAAAAGGACCCGCCCTCTTGGGTGAAGCAAAAAACCTTCAATACAAGGTCAAGAAAAGCTATTTTAGATGGAGACTCTTTAGCCTTGAAAGGTGGTCTAGAATTAGATCTTGTTCCAAAATTAACCTTAGGCAGAAAGTCTCTTATCTTGAAAGCTAAATCACAAGCTGAGTTGGAGGTGAAATATGAAAAAAAATTCAACGATAGGTAGGGCCCTTAGATCAGGGAAGGCCCTAGAAGGGGTGCACTGATGTTGTGTTTATCTTTCAACACAAGGGGGTTGGGGAGATCCCCTAAGAAAAAATATCTCAAGAGGATGGCCTCCCTTTTAAAGCCATCCATCATTTTCTTACAAGAAACCATGCTGGCGGGAGTAAAATCTAAAGAAGCCATTGAGTCATGGTTATCCAATTTGTCGTTTGCTCACTTAGATGCATCTGAGAACTCCAGAGTTATTTTAATAGCTTGGAGTCCTGCTTTCAAAGAAAGGAAAATTGTAAATTAGGAAAACATTTTGAAAATGGTTTTGGAAGTAGTGGAAAGTGGGGAAATATTCTCCTTTCTGAACGTGTATGGGCCCTTTTCAAACAGAAAATCCTTTTGGGATTTTTTTTTCTCTTCTGGTCTTCTTGATTCCACGAATGTGGTTATGGGTGGATATTTTAATCTGACCATCTCTAATAGAGAGATATGGGGATCTTTATCTAGGAAGGACTCTTTAAGTGATTTTTTCTGGTCCTCCTTTGAAAACAATGGGTTGGTGGATGTTCAACCCATAAAACTAGAACCTACTTGGAGAAATAATAGAGGTGGTGTTCATGCTATATCCAAGTGCCTGGATAGGTTTCTTGTTTCAGAGGATGTTTTATATGGACCTATGTTTGTAAAATCCTGGGTTGAAGTTGGGGGCTTGTCTGATCATAGGCCAATCATACTTTCCATAGAAAAATCAGGTGTTCAACCTCCCCCTCCTTTTAAGTTCAATCCGTCCTGGCTCTTAGAGGAGGATTAGAAAATTTTAGTCGAAAAGACTTGGATCCCCATACAAGAAAGTTCCTTGGTTTCCTTTATGAAACAATTCTCTGACAACATGCTAAGAACTAAAAAAGAGTCCAAAATCTGGGAAAAAGCATACAAAGTGAGACACCAGGTGCAACTAAAAGAAGTGGAGGCAAGATTAATATAAATCTACTCTCAAAATAGCACAGGTACATTTTCGGAAGAAGAATTGAAAGAAGTAAAAGTTTGTGAACTTCAAAGGGAAGAATTGTTAGCAAAAGAAGAACAACTCTGGAGACTAAAAAGTAGAGCTATTTGGATAAAGGAAGGTGATAATAACACGAAATTTTTTCATAGGTTTGCATCACACAGGAAGAATGTCAACACTATTCCATATTTTAAGGATGAAGAAGATAATCTAATAGGATCCTTCAAAGAAAAAGCAGAAGCTGGGAAATCTTTTTTCAAAAATCTCTTTTCAGAACGTGAAGGTTATCTTATTCAAGAGATCTTTAAATTTATTGGTTTATTTCTAGCTTTGGTCACAGAGGCAATGAACAAAGATTTAGCAGAAGAGATAAATGAAGAAGAATTGGAAAAGGTCGTTTTTTCCTTTCTTAAAGGAAAAAGTCCTGGCCTAGATGGTTTTACAATTGAATTTTATCAATGATTTTTCGAGCTAATAAAATCAGATCTTTTGAAGGTTGTAAAGGAATCTCAGAACTCTGGGAAGGTGCTTGGAGCACTAAACTTCACCTTTCTGGCACTTATCCTAAGAAACAAAAAACAACATCCTTTGAATATTTTATACCTATTTCATGCTACAATGTAGTCTACAATATCATTGCCAAAATCATTGCTCAACGGCTAAAACCAATTCTGAGCATTATTGTTTCTCAGGAATAGTTTGGGTTCCTCTTCAACAAACAGATACATTATGCAGTATCTCTAACATAAGAGGCTTTACATTCGTCATAAGAACAAAAAACAAGCCTTAGTTCTTAAGCTTGACCTTTCAAAAGCTTATGACAGGGTAAGTTGGACTTTCCTAAGGCTTCTTTTAGTCAGTCTAGGTTTCGCAGTAGACTCAGTAAACTGGATAATGGGATATATCCAATCATCCTCCTTTGATGTTCTCATAAATGGTTCCCCATCAAACTTTTTCAAACCCTCCATAGGCCTTAGAGAAGGTTGTCCTCTTTCCCCCTTTCTTTTCCTTCTGGTGGCAGATGCCTTGAGCAGATTGGTTCTTCAAGCTAAAAGATTAGGTTCCTTCAAAGGAATCAAAGTTACGGAGAGTGAAGAACTGTCTCACATTATTTTTGTTGATGATGTTTTGTTTTTAGGGGAAGGATCCTTAGATAATTTCAATGAAATGAAAAAAATCTTAAACCTGTATACGAAGGCCACATGGATGCATATAAATGTGGAAAAGTCAGTTCTTTCATAAAATCCCTCCCAACAGCTGTCAAGAGTAGACTACAAGATGAAGTTCCTTATACCTTAAGTCCCTTATTAGAAGGGTTCAAACATCTTGTATTCTTCTTAAAAACAAACTCCTATTCCTTTAAAGATTGGCTCTGGCTGTTTAAAAAAGTGGAAAAAATAATTGGCTGCTGGACAAACAGATTCCTTTCAAGAGGAGGCAGACGGGTTCTTCTGAAAGCGGTTATCCAAATCTTTCCAGTATATTGGGCCTCAATAGCATACATTCGAAAAGGGATCCTTCACAAAATTCGGAATAAAGTCTTCTCCTTCCTTTGGTCGACTTGCAAGAGAAATGAAGGTATCCCTCTTGTGAATTAGAAAACTATGGTGGATTTGAAATCTCTGGGAGGGTGGGGTGTCAAAAACCCATTCTTATTTTGTCAATCACTTGTAGCCAAATCTATGTGGAGGTTGATTAAAAACCCTTCTTCCTTATGGAGAAGATTATTTCAGTCTAAGTATGTCTGAATGCATCCATTTTTTACTGGATCAGGTCTCTGGATAAATCTTATAAAAATGGGTCCATAGGCTGGAAATCCTTTGTTCTGTCCTTTCCCTTTATAGGAGAATGGATATCATGGAGCATTGGTAATGGAAAGAAAGTTCAAATTGGAAAAGATCCATGGATAGGGGAAGGAAATAATTACAAGCTATCTATGGAAACCATAGATTCTCTCACACTCGAAAGAGTTTACAACTTATCTGATGCCTAGTCTATGCATTCAGAAGGTGAAAACAATGCATGTTGGAAATCTGCTTCAGACCTCAGTCTAGAAGGTAATGCAGCAGAAGAATGGAACTCATATATCTCACTGTTAGATTCTTGTTTTATAAGCCTAGATGAGGAAACAGAGGATTGATTAGTTTGGTCGAAAAATACGATTATAGGAGACTTTAATGCAAAATTAGGCTACGAAACGAATGCCATGGCATCTTACGTCGGCTCTAAAGAATGGTGGTGGATCCTGGTATGGAAGTATGTTGGTTCATTAAAATCCAAGATTATCCTGTGGTTAGCTCTCAGCATTAAACTCTTGACCTGGGATAACCTCTTAAAAAGAGGGTGGCAAGGATCGAGTCGATGTACACTTTGCTCTTCACAAGAAGAATCTTGTTCTCATTTGTTTGTTTTTTCCCCCTATGCATCAGTTGTCTGGAATGCCGCCACTATGGAACTAAAAGCTCAAAATTCTCATATCAGTTCTTCCCTTGAACACCAGTTTCATTCATGGTGGAATGACTATTCAATACGTCCTTACAGTTCCCTCCCCTCCTCTTTCATTTATGGAGTATGGTGGGGTTCAAAATCTTGCAATTTTCCAAAATCGCTTAATCCCAGTTGAAGTAACAACAACATTGGTTGTGCAGTGGACAAAAGAACACAAAGTTTTGGAAAAACCAAAAAATCCCAGACTTCTTGTTCCTCCTAATATCGACAAATCTATGCCATGGGATTTTTCGATGGTGCAAGTCAAGGAGATCCTCCTTTGGGGGGTTTTGGAGGAGTTTTATATATAGCAGAAAATCACAAATTTTAGTTGAAACATGCACTTAGGAATTGTTCAAATAATAAAGTGGACCTGGAAGCTTTGCACTCTATTTTGGAATTGGCCATCTCAAAAAAGGTGAATTGTTTACAAATTTTTGGAGACTCCAAAATGGTTGTTGATTCGGAAAAAAAAATTGTAGATCCGAGCTCCTCATCTTCAACATATCCTTCAAGCCATACAAAGGAAAAGAGTCTTCTTCTCTCTTTTTACTATCTCACATGTATATAGAGAGTTAAACACCAGAGCAGGCATGCTATCAAAACATGCCCTTCTATTAACTCCCGTACAGACTATGGTTGAAGAACACCATGGTTGATTTGTATTTTTGATCTCGAAGTAAGAGGCATAATACATTTTGTTATAAGAATATAAATACTAGGAGGAAAAAGATGAAAGATGTTACAAGGAAACAGAGCAAGAACAAACGCTCCCCATAAAGAATAGGTGCATGTTATGTTAAATTTGAGAACACAGTAGCCGCGGACAAAAACAACAAGATTTACAGTTAAAATCGACATGGAAACAAGATTACGACCTTCTCTGAGTGGACAGATGTTGGATTGATCCTCTAGGTCTGATTTATGTTGAATTGATAGCTGTAAAGGAAGACAAGGAATATGTATGTGTAAACCATGTAATCCACTAAGGCTAAAAACAATTGAGAATGTAATTTTTGATTGATTTTGGAAATCATATATGATAATGCAAGTCCTTCGAGGACAGTTCATGATCACTCTTTATTTAGATTGATAGATATTTTCTTTTTGGAAGATATATATATATTATTTTCTTTAACGGTCCAAAGAATTCTCATAGTCTATATAAATTTCGGAGTTTCTAAATTTATTTAGAATGAATTGGAATCTACGGGTCGAGCTCTTCCCAATGTTAAAATTATGAAACAACTCTATCCTTGAAGTTATGCGCAATAATGTGTGATTGAAGTCCCAAATTGGAATCTACAGATCGAGCTCTTCCTAATATTAAAATTATGAAACAAATCTATCATCTACCTTGTATGCAATAATGTATGATTAAAACTTCAATCATAGTTTAAAAAACAAGCTTGAAAAGAGAAACCATCTAATGCAGTTTTCTTCCTATCTTCAGCTTCTAAAATCATAAACAACTTAATAGTTAAAAAAACTTAATGCATCGGTATCAACCATATAATGAAACGTAGTCTAGAGTGTTGCACCAAAATTAAAAAAACAAAAAAACATTCACCTCCCATGTTTGAAAAGAAAGAATAAGAAAGAATTACAATAGAAAAGGAAAAAAGTCATTCACCTTTAAAGTTTAAAACGAGTAAGAGAGAAATACACAACGAAAAGAATATATTTAGATATGATGTTTTAAAATAATAAGAGAGAAATAAAAAAGTTGGTTTTTTTAATTTTAAAATTGATAAAACCCAAAGGAATCATCTTAATTAATTGTTTATTGATAAAATGCAAAATACTCATCCTAAATCTCTTTTAAAATAATGAGACAGAAATAAACAAATGGTTTTTTTAATTTTAGATTGATAAAACCCAAAGGATTCATCTTATTTAATTGTTTATTGATAAAATGCAAAATACTCATCCTAAATCCCAATAAGAAATCATTTTAAAATAATAAGACATAAATAAATAGATAGTTTTTTATTTTTAAATTGATAAAACCCAAAGGAATCATCTTATTTAATTGCTTATTTATAAAATGCAAAATACTCATCCTAAATCCCAAAAAGAAATAATTGTAATCCACTCAGATTGAATGACTAATGCCTAATACATAATTGTAATACATTGATATTGATAATGTATGGATAATTTTTATATTGATCATTAAATGAAGTCATTAAGTTTATTGATATTGGTATTGGATCATTATTGTTGGTGTATATGTGCATTGTTTAAGCACCCTTGCTAATTTTGAAAGTTCTAGTTTATCTAGTTGCTTTCTTTAACTTGAGACAACTTTAGTGCTTTGTGCTTGCATGCAGTTAAGTTAAAGTTAGCTACTTTATTCCTTATTTTAAGGTGAGATTTGGGTGCATGCCTTGCATGGATTTCTTTCTCAAAATATCACTCTAGCAAGCTATATGTATTGACAGATTGATAATTATTCAATAGGAAAGAGCTTTTAAATATTAATGAGAATTATTATTTGCAACAATTTTACTCTTTTCTCATCTCTTTCTTTGGAATTGATTATTGTATTTCTTCATGCTTAGATTTTAGATCTCTCATAAAATATTACATGGTATCAGAACTAGATTGAATCTAGGTAGTTGTATACAAATTTTTGCATGTTGAAGCACATCAAAGAGCCCACCATAAGAGATGGATCAGCCACAATGTCATCATATTATCCTTACTCCATTCAAGTATTGTGAATGGAATTCAAAGGTAGTGCTCCTACTGAGAAGCAAAGGGCTCTATAGGATAACAATGCGCAAAGAAGCTTAACTCAATTCAGCAGTGGAAAAGGAAAAGTGGTTTAATAGGTTAGATGAAGCATCTTGTTTGCTATGTCTCTCAATTTCTTTAGATCTCTTATTTCATATTGAATCTGCATCATCTCCCAATGAAGTCTAGACCAAGATATAAGGACTCTTTGGAAAGCAGGATATTTTACGAGTCAATCAATTGAAGAATGAGATTATCATATTGAGTCCAAGTGACTTTGATACAATCCAAGAAATCTTCACAATATTTAAATATATTTTGTAGAAGCTCAAAGCATGTGGGATAGATAAGAAAGAGGATCATCTTGTACATTCCATTTTGTCAAGTCTAGGCCCCAACTATTGAGTATTTGTGTATACATTCTTTGCTACCACATCAGCCATAGGATCTACTTGGAATATTGCTTCTTTAGATGAATTTGTGATGTAGGGGAATCCATCCCTAAGCCTAAACGGAGTTGATAGGCCATGAGGAGTCGACTGGAAGGGGGACGACGACTTTCCAGTGAAACAAAAAGGATGAGTGTCTCTGAATCCCAAATATTTGGTCGAAGAAGAACAATTGACGGAGACAGTCAACGAGGACTGGTCGAGTTAGAGGCCAAAAGAAGAGAACGTGAGTTGTTGGATTTGGATGGAGTCCTTCTATGAGAAGGAAGGGGAAGTGGGCCTAGATGATTAGTGGACAACCAAGAGCAGACTTCGGTCGAAGGACCAAGTTGCATCGGCGTTGAGGCTAGTTGGTGACGAAGCCGACGTTGATGATGCCAACTACATCGAAGTGGTCAAAGGTGATGATGACCAAAGCGAGGAAGAGTACAAGGAATCGACGGTTGATTTGTTGAGCTATTGGGATAGATAGGATAAGTCAGAACTGGTGCTGATAGGGATAGAGGGAGACTAACTAGAGGAATGGTCTAATGGAATACGAGAAAGAAGCCGACCAAGTGTTGGTCGAGGTAGGAATTAATCGATTATTGGTCAGGGAGAAGTGGAGCAGTTGACAAGGGAAAAGGTCAACGCAGCATAAAGATGACTGAGTTGCAGTCAACGTATAGATCAGACGCGGTTGGTCAAGAAAGAAGAAAAGACCAGTCCTTGGATGAACACGACTGAAAGAAAGGAGACAAGAGAAGAGTCACATTTGAAGTGTTGATAAGAGGATGGTCAACTTAGTTGGATGGTTACAAGACCACAGGTCAAAGTGTAGTCCAGTTGATGGGAATGCCAACGGAAAATAGGAGAATAAGTCAGAGTGTTCGACGATAGGTTGAGCCGATGGATGCAGAGGAAATCAAAGAAGACTAACTGGCAAGTGAAGAGAGGTCTGGTTAGATGCTGACTAAGATGACCGAAAATTCGATAGATTGGGATGACAGAAGGGAGACGAAAGTAGGAGTGTTGCAGCAGGAAACTGATAAAGGACTTGACTAATTCTGGTTGTGAGATGACCGATGAGAAATCCGAGGAGTAAAGGTGTGCTGCAGAGTACTTGTAGCATTCAATGAAAAGTAATTGTGGTAAGTGAGAACACCATACAGTACTCCACACCGAGGAGAATTCCAGAGGAAGTTAGATGCTTCTAGATGTCATCGGAGCGGGAAAATAGGGCAGTGGAGAAATTTTATAAATAGAGATCGAGGAAGAAGGGGATGGGACCCTTATAATTTAATCAGTTTCCTCCGTGAAGTGGAGATGATCTATTGTACAATCGATAGATTAAGTTTGAGTGTGATATAATAGGTCGATTGATCCATAAGGGACTTAACCCTTGTTGTAAACCAACCAATGTAAAATATTATTTCTGTTATTAATAAAAGCCATAATTCTTGGCATTCCATCTTGTGTGTTTGTTATGTGCATCATTTGGTATCAAAGCTCTGTGACTCTTAATAGTAGGCCAGCTAGGTCGGTTGTTGGAACTTCCTGCGTCATTTGGTATGAGAGTACGTTGATATCCTGCATGAGCAATCTAGTTGCGATTAGACATGAAGGAAACTACAGCTGCGGTTGAGTAGAGTTGTAGAGGAAATATAGAGACCAATTGCAGTTGGGTAAAGTTATAGCTCCAATTGCGATAAGGTAGAAATGAGTATTGGTGAAGAGGACGAAAGGATATCTCCCACAGGAGGTGGGGTAGAGTTGTCCAGATACAGGTTGCATAACAGAGGCAATCTATGGCAGCGTGAACGATGTAGATCCACAACTACGATTGTGAGTAGAGTTGAAGATAGAAAAAAATATTGAGGATGAAGAGTGTGGAAGAACACTAGCAATGGACTGCTTGGTGGAATACCTGAAAGAGAGGAGGAAATCCTAGCTAAAATCTAGGATATTGAACAACAAGATGAAGCTCTAAGTGAGCTTACAAAGGGCAGCAGTTCCAGTGGATAGGATGGGAATACATTTTGAAGAATGGAAGAAGAGGGTCGGACCCAGTTGATGAGTCTAGAAGAAAGATGCACAGTACATGGGTGTAGAAATTCTAAGGTTAAGGGAGCAGAGGACCTTGGAAAATATTGGTGATGCACTAAGGGAGACAGTGATCAAAGTGGAGGCATTGTAGGATGCATAGGGAATGAGAGAGCCTTTTGGCCAAGACAAGTTGAAGAAGACCCTGATGATAGGGAAGAGAATCCTCACAGTTGAGGAGATAGATGAGATCCAGCATCAGATCTATGAGATACTAGTATTGATGAGTAGACCACACATCGAGGGGTGTAGAGAGGAGTCTGCAAAATAAGAGGAGTCCAGTGAGGACCCGATAGAAGGAGCAACAAAATGTTCCCCAAAGGAGGGAAAAATGTTGGAAGATGTCCCTGAGAGGACCCAATCAAAAGAGAAGGTAGATGCCGAAGAAATGATAAACTCATCACATCCAGAGATGAAGACAGGGAATTTGGGTGAGAACTCCTAGGAGAAGCTGGACGAGAATAGTGCCGATGAGATGGAAGTGAATTCAGATGAAAGGACTTATGACGAAGTGGTGCTTCTGGTCGAGGAAGTGACCAACAAGGTGAAGGTGAGTGATGTCCTTCATGTAAAAGGGTATGAAGTGGGAGACCAGGATACCCATGAAGTTGTCAATGTGAATGTCGATGAGACTCGGGCCAAAAGCGGCAGGGATATTTCCACTAGTGTAGACAAAGTCAGTGGAACAACTATTGTGGAAGAAGACAGGATGAAGGAGAGTATGCCAGTGGGCCTCCTAGAGGAAGAGACTTCGATTGACAATTTAGAGGAGTACTTGTGCATGGATGCAAAGGACAGGGTTAGAAAGAGTGACAAGAGGATCCCAAACAAGGAAGTAGATGATGTGTATGGGATTCGATGTCCATGGTCAGAGGAGGAGAAGTAAGTCATGGAAGGAATTGTAGTGGAAGGTGATTCTGTGACGGGAGAAGTGAGTCTGCTGCATATTGAGGAGGAACTTGCATTTGATATGCAAGTCGTTGAATACATGTTGATGAGGTTTCCAAGGAGAAGAAACACCCCAAAAAATCTAACTCTGGGTATGAGTTTGCTGATTAAGTTGTCATATCGGACGACGTCGACCACAAGAGTCAAACGGAACTGACGGGTTCTATGTTGGTCAGAAATAAATCTGATGAGGGAAGGAAGAAAACAGATGCAAGCTGACTTGGGGAGCATCCACAAGAATGGAACTAGAAATAGGTTTTCGGTGAAGAAGATGGTTGGCAGGAACAACTGTTTGAGTGGAGTTGTGTGCTTCACCAAGATTGGCGAAAGGAGTGGATACTTCCAAGTCTAGAGTAGAAATGATGCCATGGTCGAGGCCATGAGGAAGACTCTGAGGAAGGAAAAATGGATTAAAGACAAAGTGGATGGACCAGTTCATATCTGGCACCAAGTGTGGCATCGACAACGATGGAAGAGGAAGAGGTTAAATCCTAGATGGAAGATCAGAACCGCAGGCATAGTTCTTTTTGTACCCCAGGAGTTTGATGTAAGGGTATCTATCCCTAAGCTTGACCAACGCTAATGGGACATGAGGAGTCGAATGGAAGGGGGATGATAAATTTCTAGGGGAAGGAAAAGCATGAGTGTGTGTGAAGCCCAAATAGTCGGTCGAAGAAGAACAGTCGACAGAGATGTTCAACGAGGATTGATCGAGTTAGAGTCCAAAGGAAGTGACAACGTGATTTGATGGATCTGGATGGATTCCTTCTATGAGAAGGAAGGGGAAGTGGGACCATATGGTCAATGGAATACCAAGAGAACACTTCGGTCGAAGGACCAAGTTTCATTGGAGTTGAGGCTAGTCGGAGGACTTGGCGAGTCAGTGAAAAAGATGACATTGATGATGCCAACTACATCGAAGTGGTCGAAGGCAATGCCGACCAAAGGGAGGAAGAGTCGAAGTAATCGACGGTTGATTCATCGAGATGATGGGATAGATAGGATAATTCGAAACTGATGTTGACAAGGATAGAGGGATAACGACCCGAGGATTGGTCAAATGGAATATGAGAAAGAATCTGACCACGTTTTGGTTGACATGAGAATTAGTCGAGTACTGGTGAGGGAGAAGTGGAGCAGTCGACAAGGGAAAAGGTCGATGTACCATAAATACCACTGAGTTGCAGTCAAGGTAGATATTAGTTGAAGTTGGTTAGGAAAGAAGAAAAGACCAGTCGTTGGATGAACACGACTGAAGGAAAGGTGAGGAGTGAAGAATTCGCAGTTGAAGTGCCAATAAGAAAACGGATGACTTAGTTGGTTGGTTACAAGCTGATAGGTCAAAGTGTAGTCCAGTCGAAGGGAATGATAATGGAAGATAGGAAGATAAGTCAGAGTGGTCGATGACAGGTTGAGCCAATGGATACAAAGGAAATCAAAGAAGATCGAATGGAAAGTGAAGAGAGGTTTGGTTAGAGTCTGACCTATAAAATAGAAAATTCGATAGATTGGGATGACAGGAGAGAGACAACAGTAG
This sequence comes from Larix kaempferi, assembly GCA_027924585.1. Taxonomy (NCBI): domain Eukaryota; kingdom Viridiplantae; phylum Streptophyta; class Pinopsida; order Pinales; family Pinaceae; genus Larix; species Larix kaempferi. Next base: position 15,846,844 of record BSBM01001334.1, on the reverse strand, counting down.
GAGCATCACAACAGGCGACTAATAAAGGAGTTGAATAATTCTAGTTGTGAGCTGACCGACGAGAAATACAAGGAGTAAAGGTATGTCATAGAGTAGTTGTGACTTTCAATGAAAAGTAATGTTGGTAGGTGAGAACACCAGGCAGTACTGCGCACCGAGGAGAATTCCAGAGGAAGCTAGAGGCTTCTTGATGCCGTCCAAGCGGGAAAATAGGGTGGTAGAGAAATGGTATAAATAGAGATCAAGGCTGTCACGTCCCCATTATTGACCCCATTACATTCAAATGTAATTGATGTAATATTTTTATGAAATCATGGTGAGGAGCTCAAGGCCAAGGACCCGCCATCGATTTATTGATGCATATGGTTTGCGTGCTAGCCAGGCACATTAGAACTTCAATATCATGTAATATGCATTTTAATAAAAATACCCACAACTAGCTATGCAATGCAACAAAGAGATGGGGGCATGATTTCACAAGGAATTGGGAGGGAAAACATTCAACCCTTGAGCCAATAGAGTCAAGCCAAGTGTCAATGAGGGAACCCATCAAACCCTCAATTACCCATGTTGACTTTTGTACCCAACCATTGATTTCTGCCAAGAAGTGGTTGAGGTAGTTAATGCCTTGGGAATGGAGAGGTATGGCTGTCCAAATTCGGGTATGGGAAAGCCACCCTTCATGGAAAATCGTGTTTGTCTCCTTGGGCAAGAAAAGAGCCACGAAATTGCTCTCTAAGGGATTATTCACCATGGCCCTGCTCTCTCACGCAGCTCTAGTTGCTTGGGCGTTTTCCTCCCTGGGTTTTCTGTGTTTCCCTTCATCTTTTAGCTGGGAAGGGGCGTTTTTGTGTTGGTTACCAGTGGGGAAAGATAGCAGAACGTTTTTGGGTCTTCCTGGAGGTCGTTTAGGCCATTGGAAGGGATCCTAACCAGTGGAGAGAAATCGGTTTTTCTCCTTGGGGTTGAAATCGAAATTCCACATTTCATTTGGGTGAACCACGAGTTGGGAGAACCAATGTGGACCCTGTTTTGTGAACACCTCCGTTGTAAATGTGTAACCCTGTCAATAATCGTTTTGCTGTGAGAAGAAAGAGTATGTTGGGGTATGGGTAATGGGTAATCCATTGTTCTGGCTTGAGCTTGAGAATGAACATCCATTGTTCCATTGTAGCCTGATGAACCTAGTTGGACTGGCTTGGCTGAGATAAAATGGTTAATGGGATGTGGGTGAGCTGGAATGTTCCCTTTCCCTTGTGAGAATCATGCCCAGCTCGGGGGTGGCCTTCGGACGGACTCAGTATAAGCTGTCGAAGAGCCTATGGCTGGGTGGAACGTTGCAGCGACATAGCTAGTTGCTTGGGCAGTTGCAAAAATGAAGATAAGTGTTTTGATGTCTATGCATTTACTTCTGCATTGTTTTAATTAATTGATGACTGATATTGATATACTGAGTGCATATGAAGATATGTGTGTGGATGAATTTGTTTCCGCTGTGCATATTTGTTTGATTTACATCTGCACACTTTGTTTTTTAACTGTATGCCTCTAATGAATGGGATGAGTTTTATGAAAAGCCCCATAGATTGGTAGCATGTTCCATGCCTTACATTGGCTCCAAGGGTGGGTATATGACATTTGGTATCAGAGCCGCTGGTTGCAGCATTGGGCCTCTATGGGCCAAATCCAATTACAGTCATCTCTGACAGAAAGAAAGATTTCAATTTTTCTTAAGTGTTTGAAAAATTTGTTTAAGTCTGTTTGAAAATTTCTTGTTTAAGTCTATTTGAAATTTTTTTTTGTTTAAGACTGTTTCGGAAGGAATTCCCGAATGTCTTACGAAACTGCGGAAGCATTCGGTGAATTGCTCCGAAACTGCGGAAGCATTCCGCGAGTTTTTCCGCAACGCGGAAGAGTTCGGGAAGTCGCCCCGAAATTTGCGGAAGGAATTCCCTTCCGAAATTTGCGGAAGGAATTATCTTCTGAAATTTGCGGAAGGATTCCGCGAGTTGTCCTGCAACGCGGAAAAATTCGGAGGACTGCTCCGAAAAAGCAGAAAAAATTCTAAGTGTTCGGCGTCAAAAGGAAGTTTCAGAAGGATTTCTCTTCCGAAATTTGCGGAAGACTCCGCCGAATCGTTCCGCAACTGCGGAAGACTTCGGCGAATCGTTCCGAAACTGCGGAAGACTTCGCCGAATCGTTCCGCAACTGCGGAAGACTTCGGCGAATCATCCTGAAACTGGGGAAGCATTCCGCGAACGGCTCCGAAACGGCGGAAGCCTTCGCCGAATGGCTCCGCAATTGCGGGAGCATTCGCTGAATGGCTCCGCAACGGAAGCCTTCGCCGAATGGCTCCGCAGTTGCGGGAGCATTTTCCGAATGGCTCCGCAATTGCGGGAGCGTTCGGTGAATCGCCCTCAATTGCGGGAGCGTTCAGGAAACTGTCCCGAAAAAAGAAAAAAAAAGTGACGAAAACTTGATTTTTGGATAGTAGGAACATCCGGACTCAGAATGGAATGATTCCTGTGGGGCTCGGAGGCCATTGACGAGGGCCATGAAAGAACCAGTGAAGACCCCGGGCCCATTACACTCCGATTTGACAGAAAATGGATAATAGTGACTTTTGAAAGACGGAGTCCCGAGGCTTGACGGAAGGTCGGTTTGAGCTAAAATTGATCAGGCGCGGTCATGAAGCAGGCACAATGTTAAGTTCAGAATCTTGGAGCCAAACTCCAAAGGATGTGGAGTCGGGGTGATCAAGAAGGCCAAAAAACACTGTTCCGGGCCACTTTTTCGAGATTTTGAAAAGCTGGCGAACAGTAAAAGTGACCCTAGATGTGGGAATAATTTTTTTTACTGAACTAGACATTTCATATTCTCATTAAGACGGATAGTTTCCGTTAGACGCAAAATTTTTAGAAATGCACCGTTTGGGAGATAGCCATTTTTGGCCCAAAATTTGGAATTTTGTAAAAATGTGAAAAGTGAGAAGTAGTAAAACCCAAAAATTCATAGAAGATGAATGGTGCATCGGAATTGGAATCCGTGAATTGCTGAGTGTTCATTGTTATATGGAATAACTTCTCCCGATAGATAAGTTTTTGTGATTCTTCATGGATTTCCTCCCACAGGTGGCTGAAGTTGGCATTCTGGACCAAAATGCAACTGTGTAAAATGTGCAGAATTGGAGTGAAAGTTATCATTTTTGAATAGATGCAGTTTCTGCACCTGATGTCAGAATGGAGCATGAAGACAGGCATTGGAAAGCTTGTCCAGCAGGGAACAACGATGCATGACCAGAATTTGAATGAGGTCTACATATATCATAGATATTTAGTGCAGAAGAGTGCCAGCGGCGGTTTTGACAAACAAATTTTGTTGTCAAAATGGGCAATTTCTACAATTGCATGATATGGAAGAGGAATTCCATGTTACAATGAGGGATCGAAAAGGGAAGAATTCCTTAAACCCCTGTTTGTTATCATACTTATAATTATGAAATTGTCATATGGCATAAAAATGTTAAAAATGTAAGGGATTACATAGATGTATATGCACTAGATGGCATCTTAACAAACATTGCATAGTGCATATGGAAATGCTTGTGCATAAATGGGATATTGCACATTGGTAGAATAATGAAGTCTGCATATGCAATGAACCGCTAATGGAGAATATTGTGGTTGATAATCACTATTGATGTTGGTATTGGTTGTAGGACCAAAGATAGCAAAGAGCATGGCTAAATGTGCTGAGGATGTTGTTGCATGAAGCCAAAAACCTTATGCAGAAAGGATGGTGCAACAAATCTATGATCATAACGTTGGCAAAAGGACTGAGCAGCCTTGGTAAGAGGCCAACTGATCAGGTAACATCAGGCGATGTTAATGGTAACCACGCAGGTAATGATTATTGGTGCCAAATGGCATGAATGTTGAAAGAAGATTTGGTAAGATCTCTTCAACTATGTTTGAGCTATGTTGAGTTAGTTTGCATGTGATATTGAATACCGATTGGGACTGTTAACCTACCAAGCTTGGTGAGGTGTGGGTAAGTGAAAGAAATGATCCTTACACCCTATGACTGTTTAGAAATCTCAATGCATTCATATGAATTTATATCATGCCATGTGTATGTTGGTTATGTGCCTAATAACCAAAGCAAGTGAGGACTGGTGGTCCTGATTATGGTAATGCAGAATAGTAAGTACAGGAAGAGCCAAATCATGATCGATGGGCTGCTAGAATGCTCTGTGGAAGGACAGAGTTGTATGAATGATATGACTGTGAACTAATGAGTATTTACAGTTTATTTAAATTGCATGGATAAGTGTATCTGTGTCTTGCAATTTTATTGTGATAATGATGCATATATATATCAATGTATATATATATTTCATTGCATTTCATATCTTACACAGCTGAAGGTGTTTGAATTATTGAGTATTATAATTCTGAGGTCACTTCAGTGACTATTATGGCAATGAATGATTATGTGCATAGATACTCACAACGTGTTTGGCTGATTGAAGTTTCAGTTTTCAGGTAGAAAAGTCTTGCGTATGGCAATGAGGATAAGTCCATAGTAAAGACCGAGATCTACCATGTGCAGAAGCCAAAGGTTATGAGAAAGTTCTCATGGTTATAAATTTCTGCATGAAGCAAATCTAAAAATTGTCTAGTCTAAGTTTATGAGGATAGTCTCATAGTTGCAAATCTAATTTCTGTAGGAAAATAGAGTTACAAATTTCAGATTTGATAATTTGCTTATAATTGCTAATGATTGTTTGGCTTATATAGAATTGTGTCAGGAGGACATGCTGTAGGTGGATGTTCAGGTATGGTAGCAAGGGTGAAACCATAATGGGCAGAGTGATACCACTTACAAGAGCCAAACAATATGAGGAGAGACTCATTGCTAAGCAAATCAATTTATGTAGGAGACAGAATTGTAAATTCATATTGAATTTAATTATTAATGCTATTGATTGGTTATGGAACAATCATATTTGAAGCTTATTGCTAAATATTGCTGACTGTTTGGCTATTTGATAAAGTGTGCCAGGATGACACATTGCAGGAAGACCATGTGCGATGGCCTGCAGGAGCCAAACTAGATGGGAAGGATCCCATGCTTTGGAAATGGGTTTCGGGTGAAACGCCATTGTAAATGTTGATAATGTCTCAGCCGAACTGCATGTCGGTAAACCATGAAAGTGAGATGGTAAAGCTATGCCCAGAAGGCATGTGAGACACATATGCAAAATGAATGAGTATTCTGTGACCCTAGACAAGAACATGCATGTCTAAATTATTAGATTTAATATGTAGAGCATGTTTTATTATTCCATTATTGTTCGAGACTGCTTGAGTATGATTAGGGCCTACATGGTGCACATCAGAAAGGGGGTGCACACCTTTTCTGGTGCTGGGTCATGGTAGGGTTTTCAAAATTGACTACACCCTAATGGAATGGACGCATTCCTAGTGTTTCAATACTTGATAGTGAATGATATGAAATATGATTACAATTTTTGGGCAGCAATACTGATGAACCTGCTTATCCTTCTTATGTTAACAGCTTACACAAATGCAACTTGGTGTTGCACGTAAGAGGCAAGTGAAGAAAGGGTGCTCAAGAGGACTGTATGGGCAGTGGTAACCTTTCTACGCTCACACTAAGGACACTAGAAGGGATGGATAGGCTTGAGGAGCTGTGTTGCATAAAAGGGGTATCATCCTTGTATAGTGTGAGTGGGTATTGTGGGGCCATGCTAGCCTGCAATCAAGTGATTCACCTATGGAGTTCCTGGAGGGAACCACTGGTTGCATAAGAGAAGGATCCATGTAATCATATTATGTTGTTCATATTGCCTGATAAACCCAGTCGGTGTACTGGCTTGGCAATGGTTGTTGTATGCCTGATAAACCCAGTCGGTGTACTGGCTTGGCATTGGTTATTTGGGAGTTGTGGCGAAAGGTTGCTGGATGCCTGACAAACCCAGTCGGCGTACTAGCTTGGCATTGGTCATTTGCATATTGTGGAGGTATTGGTTATTTGGGTGTTATTTCCTGACAAACCCAGTCGGAGAACTGGCTTGGAAATGATCGTCATATGCTTGATAAACCCAGTCGGCGTACTGGCTTAGCATACTGATTTTTGAAATGCTTGATAAACCCAGTTGGCATACTGGATTAGCATACTGATTTTTGAAATGCTTGATAAACCCAGTCGGCGTACTGGCTTAGCATACTGATTTTTGGGATGCCTGATAAACCCAGTCGGCGCACTGGCTTGGTATTGCCTATTCGGATGATGTTGTGGAGCAGCATGTGTGTTGGCCAAGCATCCACCCCACAGGTGATCCAAGGCTTGTAAAGCAGAGAAGGAAACCTGTGGAGTAGCGAGGAAACGCACAATACAGATAAGTATTCATTTTCATTTAATTCTTGTTTGGAATAATGAAGATTTCAGGTCCAAGTCTTATTGCAACCAAGCTAATACACTGTTGTTTCTTGATGGAAACCTTGACCAATACAGGAAGCAAGGACCCTGAAAGAGCTATAAATGCTTGGTAAAGCCAGAGAGTAACTGGTTGGAGCTATAAATGCTTGGTAAAGCTAGAGAGTAACTGGTTGGAGCTATAAATGCTTGGTAAAGCCAGAGAGTAACTGGTTGGAGCTATAAAATTCTTGGTAAATTCAGAGAATAGTTGGTGGGAACCTTAACCACTTGATGTTGTGGAGCAGCTGGCGTGCTGGCCAAACATTCCCTTAAACAATTGATAAAACCAGTCAGCGTACTGGCCTGGCATTGCCTATTCGAATGGTTGTGGAGTAGCCTGCGTGCTGGCCCAACATTCATTGTTGTATCCACGAGAAATCCAATGCTTGGAAAGCGAAGAAGGATCCTGTGGGATAAAGTGAAGACATCCTATAAAGATAAGTATTTGGTTATCTTGCAACTCTTGCTTATGAATATACATGTGTATATGATTTAATTATGATTTTCTTAAATTCTCATTTGGAGATAAACCCTATGAAAATACACTAAACATGTGAATTGACTCAATGTTTGAGTGTAGGTATTGCTGGAAGCAGGGACTATCAAAGCATCTGGAGGATGCATGTGGACATATGACTGTCCTAAGGAGCTTAGTATGAGCAGTAATGAAAGATGGTGCTAGTGGAACTGTGTGGGTCCTAGCAGCCAAAGGTTCTGTAAGCCACAATAGGGAAGGGTTCCCTAGTTGAAAAGCATTAGACAGACCTTAGACACTAAAGTGTCATAGCCAAGAAAGGGCAAGTCAAGCATTCACATTGAAGTGGAAGAGACTAAGGGGCATAGAACCACCAGTAATGGTGTGGCTCTGGATTGGAACAAGACTAAGAGGGGGAAAACTCTTACTTTTCTCTTTCTTTTGACTGATGCATCTTAGAAACAAAGGATTGTTGAGTGCATGTGATAAATGAGAACAAATTGTGTTTCATTGCTCGAAATGAATTGTGAATGCTGAAATAGTTATTTTCTTGTGAAAGGATGAACATGAATGAGTTCATGTGTGTGTGGGAAAGCATGAAATGTGTGGAAGTCTCATGAGTAAAGCATGGATGTTCCACAAGATGCAGGCTGGAGGACAGCCATATCATCATATTTGATTTTGTATGGGATTTTTGATGTCATTAATATGGGCTGTAATATGTGACAATGTAGGGATCTTAGTGATTCTATTACATGTGCAGAATGTAATTTTGTTCCTCTTTTTGAAATAAAATTACGATTTTTTCCAAGGAAAAAAAAAAAGCATGGATGTTCCAAGTCAATTAGGAAAATAATTGACTAATTTTATTATTGTGTTATGCTTGTCCTAATAGGAATTGCCATGATAAGTCTCACATGAGAGACATTGAGATCCATTGTTGCAGCTGTTACTAGCCAAATGATTACTAGTGAGAAAAGCGAGAGCTAGTTGTGCACACTGATCATGGAAGCGGGCCAAAAGCTATTTGTTTTGGCTAGAAGTCTTCCTCAAATAGTTGCCGGGACAACAAGAAATATGGCATCCCTGAAATTCTAGAATTGTGGATCAGCTAGAAGGTGAATAAAGGAAAGGGGTTGCTGTGGAGCAATGCCCACTTGCAGAGATGGAAGATCAAAGCTAGCAGGAACAACTTGAGGAAGCCAAAGGACTTGATCCTGAAAGTTCAAGTAAAGAGATGAAACACAGGACAGACCTGCCACCAGTTGTGAATTTTGGACATGTGTAAAGTGGGTATATAATCTGAAGTATTGGAACACCGAGGACGGTGTTATTCCAAGGGGAGGGGAATGTCACATACCCATTATTGACCCCATTACATTCAAATGTAATTGATGTAATATTGTTATGAAATCATGGTGAGGAGCTCAAGGCCAAGGCCCCGCCATCGATTTATTGATGCATATGGTTTGCGTGCTAGCCAGGCACATTGGAACTTCAATATCATGTAATATGCATTTTAATAAAAATACCCACAACTAGCTATGCAATGCAACAAAGAGATGGGGGCATGATTTCACAAGGAATTGGGAGGGAAAACATTCAACCCTTGAGCCAATAGAGTCAAGCCAAGTGTCAATGAGGGAACCCATCAAACCCTCAACTACCCATGTTGACTTTTGTACCCAACCATTGATTTCTCCCAAGAAGTGGTTGAGGTAGTTAATGCCTTGGGAATGGAGAGGTATGGTTGTCCAAATTCGGGTATGGGAAAGCCACCCTTCATGGAAAATCGTGTTTGTCTCCTTGGGAAAGAAAAGAGCCACGAAATTGCTCTCTAAGGGATTATTCACCATGGCCCTGCTCTCTCACGTAGCTCTAGTTGCCTGGGCGTTTTCCTCCCTGGGTTTTCTGTGTTTCCCTTCATCTTTTAGCTGGGAAGGGGCGTTTTTGTGTTGGTTACCAGTGGGGAAAGAGAGTAGAACGTTTTTGGGTCTTCCTGGAGGTCGTTTAGGCCATTGGAAGGGATCCTAACCAGTGGAGAGAAATCGGTTTTGCTCCCTCGGGTTGAAATCGAAATTCCACAGTTCGTTTGGGTGAACCACAAGTTGGGAGAACCAATGTGGACCCTGTTTTGTGAACACCTCTGTTGTAAATGTGTAACCCTGTCAATAATCATTTTGTTGTGAGAAGAAAGAGTATGTTGGGGTATGGGTAATGGGTAATCCATTGTTCTGGCTTGAGCTTGAGAATGAGCATCCATTGTTCCATTGTAGCCTGATGAACCTAGTTGGACTGGCTTGGCTGAGATAAAATGGTTAATGGGATGTGGGTGAGCTGTAATGTTCCCTTTCCCTTGTGAGAATCATGCCCAGCTGGGGGGTGGCCTTCGGACGGACTCAGTATAAGCTGTCGAAGAGCCTATGGCTGGGTGGAACGTTGCAACGACATAGCTAGTTGCTTGGGCAGTTGCAAAAATGAAGATAAGTGTTTTGATGTCTATGCATTTACTTCTGCATTGTTTTAATTAATTGATGACTGATATTGATATACTGAGTGCATATGAAGATATGTGTGTGGATGAATTTGTTTCCGCTGTGCATATTTGTTTGATTTACATCTGCACACTTTGTTTTTTAACTGTATACCTCTAATGAATGGGCTGAGTTTTATGAAAAGCCCCATAGATTGGTAGCATGTTCCCTGCCTTACATTGGCTCCAAGGGTGGGTACATGACAAAGGCGAAAGGGGATGGGATCCTTAGAATTTAATCAGTTTCCTCCTTGAAATGGAGATGATCAGTTGTACAGTCGATAGACTAATTTTTAGTGTGATAGAATAGGTCGATTAATCCATAAGGGATTTCAGCTTGGCTGTAAACAAACTGATGTAAAATATTCTTTCTGTTATTATTAGAAGCAATAATCCTTGGCATTCCATCTTGTGTTTTTGATGTGTCTGTCATTTGGTATCAGAGTTGCGTGACTCTGAACAACAGGACAACTAGGTCGATTAATTGACCTGCTGTCAATTTGCAACTTATCTCACTCATGAGAAAGGTAATATTATTTAAATGGGTACTCTCAAGGATTCAAATGCACATGCACTTGCATCCAAAGTGTGAAGAAATACTAGCAAGAATTCTAAGCACAAAGGAAAGAAGTACCAAGCTCAAGAGGAGTATTCAACTTCCATGTAGGAGACCTCAGATTCTGAAGGTGGGAAACCCAAGAAAGTTAAAGTGGTATGTTATTATTATAATGAAGGCAATCATAGGGAGGATGTATGCATGAAAAAGCATTCTTCCCAGTGCAGAAGTATCCTTGAGAAACACAATATCAAAATTCCTGATAATATCAAGGACATCAAACCAATTGAGAACTTTGAAGAGCCACCTGATGAATACAAAAGTAAGGAGATGGGACACACCTTGATGTAGCCACTTTTTCACCTACTACTTGACATGAAGAAAGGAGCAGATCATTTTCAAATCATTCTCTCTAGTTCCTTAGCACCATCCTCGTTTGAGAGGGGTTTTTTCCCATAAGGTTTTCCCTATTTTCTTAATTTAGGATGATACTATTTTTTCTACTTGGGTACCTAAAATGGCTATATAATTGCAGACACCCAATTTTGGTGCATGATCCTATCTAAGTTATGCTTACGTAGGGGTGTTGGTGTACATTCACACTATATAAGAACCCTTTCTAATTTGTGTAAGTTCTAGTTTATCTAGTTGCTTTCTTTAACTTAAGATAGATTTAGTGCTTTTTTTCTTGCACGAAGTTAAGCCTAACTTAGCTACTTTATTCCCTACTTGATGGTGATATTTGTGTGCATGCCTTGCATGAATTTCTTTCCCAAAATATCACTCTCCTAAGCTATATGTATTGTCTCATTGGTCATTATTAAATGGGAAAGAGCTTTTAGATATTAATGAGAATTATTATTTGTAGCAATTTTACTCAAGTCTCATCTCTTTCTTTGCAATTCATTAATGTATCGTTTCATGCTTAAATGCTTATATTCTTATATTGCAGGTTTTGGTGTAACGAAAAAACTTACATGTTGGAGTATGGTATAACCATCGCACCTTTGAGAATATAATGTGGACTAATCGAGACATTGGGATCATGGGACTATGTGCTTGGTCTGGAAAGTTTACCAACATGGGTAGGTTTTAGTGTAACGACAAACCTTACACGGTATCAGAGCTCATGTTCCAAGTTCAATTCCATCGAGTTATGTTGTAGGGGGGGTGTTGGAGTATGGTATAACCGCTGCACCTTTGATAATATAATGTGGACTAATCACCATACTAGGATCATGAGACTATGTGCAAGTTTTATTGTGATGACAAACCTTACAATTATTATATTGATGTTTTGGAGATGTTGGTAAATTGGCTATTATAATTTATGAGGAGATTATAGCTGAATTTTTAATGCAAATGCAAAATATGATCAACGTATCATTTCCCTACACAACCAGTTAAGTTATATTCATCTAAGACATCATTAACATAATATATAATATATAAATATTATATATGTTGATCATATATATATATATATATATATATATATATATATATATATATATATATGCATAATGGTTCAACATACACTACGAAAGATTAACCTAAAACCATGTGAAGTCCCACTGACTTCCATACTAACATATTAAAAGATGATTTCGCTACCATACTTTAAGCCTAGTTACGAGTATGCAGATTATTATTTTTTAACTCCAATCTCTATTACATTTTTTCTATTTCATATATCTGAAGCATCTAATTGGGCAGAAAATTCAATAGAACTTGTGGGATGGAAGAGCTCCTTTATGATGTTGAAGGCAATTTCATCATTGGTTACTTGCTTCAGGGAAGGTAATACATACCGGGTTACATTTGCAAAATTTCATTGTCAATTGGATTTTGATTGATTTTTAAGATTGGATGGTTTTGTTTTTGATCAAATCTCTGATGTGTAGCTACTTTAAGGAAGCGATCTATAGCCCAATGTATGGCAGTGTTTGCATGGCCAATATAATTTTGCACGTACTCTCTAAAATCCAGAATGATCCATTGCAACATGGTTGAAATCCATTGAAAAACCTAAACAAAATGTTAAAATACTTGGATACCATAATAATATGATTGTATCCAATTAGAAATCTATGTAGTGTATGTGAGGAGATTACTGAATTGAATATATCTATTATAAAGCTCCATCCAAAATGAGAAGAGGAATCACCATAAAGTGCATAATAATGTATAACCTTATTCAACTGAATAGCTCCGAATATTATGGAAACCTAATCACTATGAGGATTTATTACTGTGTTGCACTGTGGGGATTCGCCAACCTTCTCAAACCACAAATCCATGAGCCCCATTAAATTTAAATTTAAATTAATCCAAATTAAGTTTAAGAGGATCTCCAAACCTTTTGCAACCACAATCTATGACCCCCACTGGAAACACTTGGAAAATGGATCGGTTGATTAAAACCTTGATGAGAAATATGAAACTATATAAAACCTTACGAGATTTGAAAAGATGAAGAACTTGGAGAAAACTTGGAACAATTTAAATAAACTCATATAATTATTAATTAAAGACGGATACATGTTAATGTGTTAATTTGAGTGCGTTGTTTTTTAACAGAACGAAGAATATTTGGACATCTTTCAAATCTAATCATTAAAAGAAAAAAAAACTTGTAACTCCACCTAATTTTGAAACACGCATTTTATTTAAAAGATCTAATACAAATGATTTAAATTTAAAATTATTATGCATTATTCTTAAATAACTTTTTAAACTATTTTGATTATTATTATATAATGAAGAGCGCTAAAATTTCAAATTATTTTACAAGATTTAACTGTATCTTTTCAATTATAATATATTATATGCATTAAAAAAACTAATAAACATAGAGATACTGTGTAAATTTTAATGGTGCCAAACAAAAACACTAATGACAAGCATGGATATGTGCTTCTCGCTACTAAAATATACGGGTATGCTTGCTTCTTTTGGAACTCAAATATTGCATCTGCTAACGTTAGTCAAACTAACGAGGAAGTCTACTAACATTAGTTAGTCATATCAGAGAGATGCAGAATATGAGCTTACATAGTCGGTTCTAGAATTGAAATTCACATGTTTGTCTGCACCGGCATCTATGAAAGTCTATCATGTAGGTTGAATGATAATATTTGAATTGTTGGTTAACATTGATAGATGATAGACATTGACACAGTTCTCATAAGCCTTGAGTGCATATAAACTTTCTGAACTATATTTGTTCAGTGGAAACAAAAAAAAAGAGCATATTATTGATATTCTATTGAATTAAATAGTACATGGAAGTACCACTCTTTGTGAGACCAAAATTCTGCAAAGCTTATGAGGAAAGCACATAGAAAATATCTATGACAAAAATATACATCAAACTAAAGATGTGATAGTTCAAAATAGCACAACTACAACAACAACAAAAAACCAAGGGATCCATCTATTTGTCCCACAATCCTAAAGATCAAAGATCTTGACAGCTCCACTATACCAAATGTCAAGCCCCTGAGTTTCTTCCCACAAGATGATTCCTTCTTCGCAAGCCAAGGCTTGCTTAGATAACTTATCTGCCATGGAATTGTGATGTCTATATATATGTTCCAAAGATATAGAGTTAAAAATTTTCAATGTTTCCTTGATCCTCCTGCACCAATGAGCCATAGAGATGACTTTTATAATGTAATCACTTGTTGCCCACTTAATGGTGACCTTGGAATCTCCATACACCTTTAATACCCCGAGACCAAAGTTATTCGCCACTTTAAGAACACACCAGAGAGCCATCAGCTCTGCTAAATCATGTTTGAACCTGAACCACAATTTAATCTGAGCTAGAAATAGTGATCTTGGGCAAGATAGATCACACCACCAGCCACACACAACCCATTATTAGATGCTCCATCAAAAAAGGCAATAGGTTCAATGAACTGAGGAGAGAAAGTACCAATTTTATTTACCTTAGAATCCAACTGATGACAACAGTCTTTGATAAAAAACATAATATGGGCACAGGTCGAATGCAAACAGGGAACTTTATCTTCAAAAACAGAGTTGTTTATGGTGTGCCAAATGATCCAAGATACCCATACAGGAAAGTTCGGATATGATTTTCAAGTGCTCATCCATTGTCTTAAACAAACGTCAAATTGATCATGACCCCATCTATAATCCAACTTTATAGAAGGGCAACACTAATTTCATACCTTCCCCATGAATGGACATTCAACTAGGATATGAAAAGTAGATTCAACATTAATTATGCATAACATACAGATGTTTGGCCCATGCCAACCTTTTTTCTGGAGATTGTCCCACATTTTTAGCATACCTTGTAATGCAAACCAAATAAGACACTTAAATTTGAGTGGAATCTACCATTTCCACAAACTCTTATACCACTAGTGTTTTGGGAACAAACACTTGTGCTTAATCATGACCTCATAGGAGGTTTTAGTAGTCACCTTTCCAGTTGCAGGATTGCCTCCCCAAATTAGTCTATCTTTTCTTTTGTAATTCTGCATCCTGTTGAATTTAACCTTTTAATATAATTATCCCACTCATAGGATGCCGAACCCATAAACCCCATGTCATGTTCCCATTTTTTATAGCACCATGAAGCAGATCAAACCCCATCGATCATACTGATAGATTGGATTAATTAATTAATGAGGGTTTGAGATGATGCAATTAATTAATTAGGAGTGTGCATTTAATTTTATCCGTAATTTGCTATCCATTTGAAATAAATATTTATGGTGCATTTAATATTTGTGGTGCATTTAATATTTTATTGTTATGTTGAATAAATGGAGAAAATGCTCCACTCACTAGTACAAAATGAGAGATAAGTGACTAGGTGACTAAAAAATTTAGTCACCACTGTTTTTTCAAGGGATAAATGATTAAAATTGGGCAATTTTAAGTAAGCCAACTAAAAACGACTAAGATAAATGACTAATTTAGTCACGGGATAAAATATATGACTGGATAACAAGTAACTAAAGTAAAATTGATTAGCATAAATGACTAATTTAGTCATGGGAATATAAATATAACTAGCTAACAATGATTAATGTGAATTAGTCGTTTATGTTAATCATTTTTAGTTGTGTCACACTAACAATGGAAAATTGCAATTTTGATAATGAATTTGTACAATATTTTACTAGATTTTAACAATGCAGATGGATTTAGAGATCTTACTATGGGGGTCATGGTCCATGTGTGTGCTCCCAAACCACCATATTAGCCCTCCACAGGGGATATTTGGCCTAGAAGTGGGATGTGGTGCTCATTTTGAAGTTTAAAACACTATATATGGTTTCTAACACCACATAAACCTATGGCCCTAACAGAATCTTCTAGCCATCCAAGGCTAAGAAGGTCACCTCAATCAACCATGCATGGCTTCTTGAGGGTATCATTGGCCAATGATTGAGGATATTCATGCTATTATGTGGTTTTGAGAAGTATGTATGTGTCTTAGGGCCTTCAGAATGATGCTCTAGAGAAGAAGACCATGCGTTTGGCTCAAAAAACCCATTGAGCCATATAGAACCATGAACAATGCCTCAAAGAACCACACATGAGTTTTCAAAGGTATCCATGGAGCTTTGTATCTAGGTATTGTGGCCTTGAGGATTTGGACATGGAAAATAGAAGAGACATGAACCTTGGGCCCTGAAATATTTTAGCCATCCAAGGATAAGAGTGTTTCCTTCACCAACCACACATGGACTCCCGAGGGTATCATCATCCTATAATTAAATATGGTGATTCCATTAGGCAGGTTTGAGAAATATGTATGTGTATCAATGCCTTGTGAATGACCTTCTAAGGGAAATACCATGCCATTGGCCCTAAAGAAAGCATCGAGGCATCCAAAACCATGAACAATTCCTAATTAAGATACCACATGTGACTATGCAAGGGTATCCATGGCACTATATATCTAAGTCTTGGGGACTTTGGGGCTTCAACTGTTGATGTAATTGTAACTTCAGAATGTATTTCACATATGTATATTGTACTCCTATAGAGATGTTATTATTCCTCTATATGGAAGTGTTGTCATTTGTATTGACAAGTGTCGCAAGTGTCGTAACTTGTTGTGATGAGTTATTAGACCACCGAGTGTGGGGTCGGCCCTGACTAGTATAACCATGGGTTATTAGACCGAGTTAGACAAGTCGGTCCTGCTAGGTTATTAGGTGGGTTAGGTCATGTATAAATAGAGTGCGGGAGGCACTCTATTTGATCATCTCATTATTCACTTCTACACTAATCGGAAAGTGGAGCACTAGTGGAGGAGGAGGTTCAACTGCTAGGAGGACTATCTCTGTGTACTTTGGTTGTATCATTGCTCTTTCTATCTCTGAGGAATTTGTGGGGTATTTCACCTTTATGGTTTTCCCGAGTGAAACTCTATGTGTCTATTGTCTCATGTGATTGCTTGGTGTGATTGATATGCATTACTATGATTGATATGCTGTACATGTTATTCTCTCAGTAAAGATCCTAGAGTATGTTGAATTAATGCTAAAAAATTAACATGGTATCAGAGCTAACCTTAGAAGAAGACACTATGCAGTTGTAGAAACTAGGGTTTCCTGTTTATTGGGTTTCTCTCCACATATATTGAAAGGAAGTAGGGTATTTTGACTCTCCTCAGCAAGAAGCATCTTTCTGTCAAATCAAAATTCAATTCTGGGTACTTTCATTTTTGGCCCTAAAAATTAGGGTTTCCACAAAAATAGGAATTTCTAAATTTCGAGGACATAGCTGGAAGATCCTTGAAAAAATCGAAGTTTAGAGCTTTGGATCGAGATTTTTGGTTGGGTGAAGCTTTGGGAAACTCAAACCCTAATTCAGGGTCCTCCCTAATGAATTCGGGAGATTGAAAGACATTTCTGAAGGGTGAAACTTTGCAGATTTCAAATTCTAAATACACCAAGCTGATCAGCTCATCAAGGCGCATCTTTCTATCCTTTCAGAAAGTTGAAATTCACATTTTGAATTTTTAGGGTTTCTCTAACAAACCCTAATCCAGCACGAGATCCAGATTTCGGCAAATCAAGTGGTAAGACCTAAATCTTTTATTTCCATTTGAGTTTCTCATTAAAATGTCTCACCACACCAAACTTGAGGATAAGATTGAAGGGGATGATAACTTCCGAGCATGGAAGTATAGGATTGGGTTAATCCTGGAAGAAAATGAATTGGACACTTATATCAGTGAAGAGGTCCATGTCCCAGAGGGAGAAGAGGCTAAGGCCTTACATAAGAAGAAATTGGTCAAGGCAAAGAGGATCATTGCTGATTCTATCAAAGACCATCTCATTCCACATGTGTCATCTCTAAAGACACCCAAGGAGATGTTTGATTCCCTAACCAAGCTATTTGAAGGGAAGAACATAAATTAGAAGATGACTGTACGGAATCAATTGAAAGGGGTAAAGCTTCAGAATGGAGAGACCATTCAATCTTATTTCTCTAAGGTCTCTCAGATCAAGGAACAAATTGAAGCTGTGGATGAAGTGGTGGATAATGGTGAATTTGTCATGACCACTTTGAATGGCCTACCTAGGTCATGGGATTCCTTCATTCAAGGAATATGTGCTAGAAGAAAGTTGATCTCCTTCAGTAGACTGTGGGAGGAATGTTCACAAGAATAGGCTAGGCTTGTGGCTTGAGAAGAAAAGATGGGGAATGAAGATCAAGCTCTCACAGCACATACCAGGAAAGGTAAGTTCAAGAAGGAGTCATCTCCTAACAGAAGACCTTCACACCACCATCCTAAGAAAGATCTTAGATGATTCACTTGCAATGAGAAGGGACACTTTGTTGTGGATTGTCCCAAGAAGAAGAAAGACAACAACAACAACTTCAACAAGAAGAAGAACAACAACAAGAAGAGATATCATACTCATGCTGCTGAGGATGATGAACCTCCCAAGAAGAAGGATAGAGAAGAAAGTGATACTTCATCAAGTGAAGATGAATATGTTCTAATCTCTGCTCTCATGGGTATTATCTCTCATGGATGTAATGATTGGATTATTGATAGTGGGGCTTCCAAACACATGACTGGGTTTAAAGAATCTTTTGCAAATTCATCTGAACATGAGTCACCCCATAAAGTGAAACTTGGGGATGACTATCAATATACCATCAAAGGAAGTGGTGAAGCCTCCTACAACCTAGACTCTGGGAAGTCTTTGAAGATGAAAGATGTTCTATATGTACCTGGGCTAAAGAAGAACCTACTCTCCATAGCTACATTAGATGCAAAAGGTATGAGGGTTGCATTTCTAGATGGCCAAGTCCTAATGTGGCCAAAGGGTAAAACTATAGATGATGCAGTAGTGAATGGAGAGCAAAAGGGAGGATTGTACAAATTGAAGGGACAACCTGAACATACCATGGTACATGAATCCATGGAGCCAAGTGAACTTTGGCATAGAAGGCTTGCACATGTGCACTATAGAGCACTACCAATTGCAAGAAAAGCTGTAGAGGGTCTTCCTGAAATCAAGACAAAGCATGAAGGTGTGTGCAAAGGATGTGCAAAAGGAAAGAACATTAAGAAGGCATTTCCAAGTAGTGAAAGCAAAGCTAAAGGAATCTTGGAAATTATCCACTCTGATGTATGCAGTCAGATGTCATCCAGTTCTCTGAGTGGGTATGTATAATATGTCTCTTTCATTGATGATTTCTCTAGGAAGACTTGGTTTTACTTCTTGAAGAACAAAGATGAAGTGTTTGATAAGTTCAAGGAATTCAAAGCCTTGATGGAAAATCAAACTGACAAGAAGATCAAGACATTCAGATCCGACAATGGCGGAGAATTCACTTCAGGTGATTTCAATAAGTTATGCAGTGATTCAGGGATTAAGAGGGAGTTGACTGCTCCCTACAATCCACAACAGAATGGAGTTGCAGAAAGGAAAAATAGAACAATCATGGAAGCAGCATGGGAAATGCTGCATGACCAAGATCTGCCTATGCATTTATGGGCAGAAGCAGCTAGGAAAGCTGTATATGTGCAGAAAACAACACCTCACAAGATATTGGACAACAAGACAACATAAGAGGTATTCTCTGGTAAGAAACTTGAAGTCAGAGATCTCAGAATATTTGGTTTCCTAGTATACACTCATGTTCCAAAAGAAAAGAGGAAAAAGCTAGATCCTTCAGGAAACAAGGGCATCTTTGTGGGGTACAGTGAAAGCTCGAAGGCTTACAGAATATACTTTCCAAGGTTCAAGAAGATTGATGTTAGCAGGGATGTAACATTTGATGAAAACTCAGCTTTCATCAAGTCAAGGAAGGCACTTGTTGAATATCATGAAGAACGAAAGGAAACCAAATTTCAAGACACCATCATGAATGAATCAATTCCAGAAGCAGATCGTGAAGTTGAAGATCCACAAATACCTGTAGATTCACCTCGTGAGGAGAACTCTCACAAGAAGAAACCTGCATGGGCTAGAGAGCTCATTCAAGATGCAGAAAGGTATGGCATTCCAGAAGAAGAACACAGAGCAAGGAAGAAAACTAGATCTCATACCAGCTATGTTGCCTTACTCTGTGACATTATGAACAAAGAACCTTCCAGTTATGAAGAAGCAACAGAAAAGAAAGAATGGAAGGATGCTATGGTCAAGGAATACCAGTCAATCATGAAGAATGATGTTTGGGATGTAGTCCCAAGACCTGAAGGGAAGTCTGTTGTGACTTCCAAGTGGATATACAAGATCAAGCATGCTGTAGATGGAAATATAGAAAAGTACAAAGCGAGATCTGTAGCTCGTGGCTTCTCCCAGAAAGAGGGAATAGACTATGAAGAAAATTATGCTCCTATAGCCAGGTACACTTCCATCAGATCAGTACCTGCCCTGGCTGCAGTGATGAAATGGAAGATACACTAGATGGATGTCAAGACAGCTTTCTTGAATGGTGTAGTCAAGGAGGAAGTGTATGTGAAGCAGCCACTTGGTTTTGAGACACATGACAGGGAGTCATATGTGTGCAGATTGAAGAAAGCCTTGTATGGCTTGGAGCAAGCTCCTAGGACTTGGTATGGTAGGATAGACAACTTTCTATCCAGTTTGGGCTTTACCAAGAGTAAAGAGGATTCCAACCTTTACTACAAAGTTGAGGAAGGAAATCCTGTGATACTACTTATGTATGTGGATGACCTGTTTGTTACATGTGAGGATAGATTGATTACTGATACCAAGAGGAAGCTTGCTACCGAGTTTGAGATGAAGGACTTGGGGATGATGCATTATTTTCTAGGCATGGAGGTGTGGCAGAGTGCAGATGGGATCTTCCTTGGACAAGGGAAGTATGCAGTAGAGATCCTAAAGAGGTTCGGGATGATGGACTACAAGGCCATGGCCACACCTATAGCATCGAACCTGAAGCTTCTGTGTGATGCTTCATCTGATCCGGTTGATGTCACGATGTATCGTTACATGATTGGGTCCTTGATGTACTTGACGAATACGAGACCAGATATGTGCTTTGTGGTGAACACATTGAGCCAGTTCCTGACGGATCCGAGAGGTGTTCACCTGGTTGTTGTAAAGCATATTTTGAGGTACCTGAAGGGTACAATTGACTATGGGCTCAAGTATGATGTGAATCAAAAGTTTAACCTGTAGGGTTATGTTGATTCGGACTAGGTAGGCAGTGCTGCAGATAGGAAGAGCACTTCTGGGTGCTGCTTCAGTATGGAATTAGGTGTGATCTCTTGGTTTAGTAGGAAGCAGTCCTGCGTAGCACTGAGTACAGCCCATGGGGGCTTCACTCAATAAATCGCTATCATAGCACGTTTGTTCGTGGCATATGAAACAATACCCCTAATTTCACTAAATATTGGAAAATACCTTCCAAAATCATTTTTTTTAACCCCCTTCCAATATGTCTTCCCAATTTTAAAAAAAAAACCTATTTTCGCTAGATATTGTATGTATCAATTTTTTTATTAACATTTTTTATACCCTTTTATAATTGTACCTAGTATATTGATATGATACCCCTCTTATGACCCCACATGCATTCTACAATGCACCTTGCTTCTTTCGATGTATATTGTGGATGCACATTACTTCACCCACAATGCAATTACTCAACCACATATCATTATGATTTGCAACATATAATGGTCTAATGAAGATATAGGAGATCACTTCTTGTATGTCACTAGACCCAATGCACATAGTACAACATTTTGATTTCAAGTTGCAGTTCCCCAATCACTGACTAAGCCTATTGTGGGCTAGGTATCTAAGCCCATAGGGCATGTAACAAGCTCTAGAAGGCTGAATAAACCTCCCAAGGCCTGTAATAGGCATGAGTGGTTGCGTATTCAAGTCCCCAAGGACTATCGAGGGCCTATAAGAGGCCCTGGAGGCTTAGAGCCTCCCAAGGTTATTGGTAACAACTGGATGAGTGCTATTGGTAACAACTGGATGAGTGCTATTGGTAACAACTGGTTGTCAATGACCACTATCTCTCGACTATGATCGACTAGAAACCCACTTCACCATGAAACCCCTGGCCTCAAGCATGCCTCAAGACGTTATTTCCCTACGTATTGGTAAGCCCGAGCCTTGCCTCAACCCGATTTCTCATCCGACCGTGATCCCTCCATCTCCATTTGGTGGATATTTGTTAACCCGCCCATATAAAAAAGACCCTAAAGTATTTTTGTATTGTTACATTAAATAAAAAAACCCTTTGCCCCTTAATATATAAGCAATATAATTTTTAGGTTTTCATGAATATTTAATACCGCAATATGAATGAACGTGGTGTTGATGTATATGTAACTTCAGAATGTATTTTCTCTATGTATTTCATATATATTTATTGTACCCTTATAAGAGATGTGTTATTCCTCTATAAGGAAGTGTCGTCATGTGGATTGACAAGTGTCGCAAGTGTGTGTACTTGCCGATGGGTTATTAGACCACCATGTGTGGGGTCAGCCCTGAAATATATATTATATTGTGGATGTATCTAGATAGACAAGTTGGCCCCATAGTGTAACTGGGGCAACAGGCTAGTATAAATAGAGATCGGGAGATCTCTATTTTGATCACTCGAAAACTCACACTTCTCTCACTCAGAAAGTGGCGCACTAGTGAGGAGGAGGATCATCTACTACTAGGCGACTATCTCAGTGTATTTTGGTTGAGCCATTGCTCTCTCTATCTCTGAGGAAGTTGTGAGGTTTTTCACCTTAGGGTTTTCCCCACGGAAACTCTATGTCTCTTGTCTCTCATGATTTTGATTCTTGTGATGCTTGTCATGCTTATTGTGATTGTTATGCATTGATATACTGTATATGTTATTCTCTCAATAAAGATACAAGAGTATTGTGAATTAATGCTCAAAATTTAACATGGTATCAGAGCTAACCTGAGAAGAAGACATTTTGCAGTGACGAAAACTTGAGTTTCTTGTTTATTGAGTTTCTCTCCACATATTTTGGAAAAGCAATATAGTAGATTGACTCTACTCATCAAGGAGAATCTATCTGTCCAATCAGAATTCAATTCCGAGCATTTTCAGATTTGGTCCTAAAAATTAGGGTTTTCACAAAAATGGGAATTTCTGAAATCTGAAGACATAGCTAGAAGATCCTTGCAAAAAATCAAAGTTTAGAGCTTTGGATCGAGATTTTTGGCTGGGTAGATCTCCGGGAAACTCAAACCCTAATTCACGGCTCTCCTAGTGAACCTGGGAGGACAAAAAGTCAAATCTGAAGGGTAAAGCTTTGCTGATCTCAAATTCTGAATACACCAGGCTGATCAGCTCATCAAGGTGCATCTCTCTATCGTTTCAGAAAGTTGAAATTGAAATTTTTAATTTTTAGGGTTTTTCTGACAAACCCTAATCCGGGACCAGATCCAATTTTCAGCAATTCAAGTGGTAAGACCTAAATCTTTTCTATCTTCATTTGAAGTACTCTTTAAGATGTCTCACCACACCAAGCTTGAGGATAAGCTTGAAGGGGCTGATAACTTCCGAGCTTGGAAGTATATGATTGGGTTAATCCTGGAAGAGAATGAGTTGGACTTATATATAAAAGAAGACATCCCTATCCCAGAGGATGAAGAAGCTAAGGTATTGCATAAGAATAACTTGCTCAAGGAAAAGAGAATCATTGTTGATTTTATCAAAGACCATCTCATACCCCATGAGTCTTCTCTAAAGACACCCAAGGCTATGTTTGACTCTTTGACCAAGCTGTTTGAAGGGAAGAACATAAATCGGAAAATGACCCTGCGAAATCAATTGAAAGGAGTCAAGATGTCGAATGGAGAAACCATTCAATCCTATTTCTCCAAGGTCTCTCAGATCAAGGAACAACTTGAAGCTGTAGATGAAATGGTGGAGAATGGTGAAATTGTTATTACCACTTTGAATGGCCTACCTAGGTCATGGGACTCTTTTATCCAGGGGATCTGTGCCAGAAAGAAATTAATCTCCTTCAGCAGATTGTGGGAGGAATGTTCTCAAGAAGAAGCAAGGCTTGTGGCAAGAGAAGAAAAGATGGGGAATGAAGATCAAGCTCTCATAGCTCACACTAAAAAGGGCAAGTTCAAGAGGGAGCCATCCCATCACAAGAAGAAATCTTCTCATCATTATCACAAAGACAAGAAATATCTAAGGTGTTTCACTTGTAATGAGAAGGGTCACTTAGATTCAGAATGTCCCAAGAACAAAAGGGACAACCACAACAACAACAACTCCAGCAAGAAGAAGAAGGGTAACAAGTTTCAGTTTGCCGCGCTGCACATCGCGACTGTGTGACGAAAACCCGCGCTGCACATCGCGGCTGAAACCCGCGCTGCCCATCGCGACTGTGTGACGAAAACCCGTGTTGCACATCGCGGCTTCACGGCTGAAACCCACGCTTCCCATCACGACTGTGTGACAGGAATCTGCGCTGCACATCGCGGCTTCACGACCGAAACCCGCGCGGCCCATCGCGGCTGTTTTTCCGAAACCTGCGATGCAAGTTTTTTCAATTCGGCCAATTGTTTGAAAATTATTTTTTGCTGTATTTTCTACCCATTTAGCATATTTTACAGTATTAAATTTCCTACATTTTTTACAGCCATATTAAATCTTTTACTATTTAGAATGCTCCATTAAAAAGTCTTTTTACAAAATTTTCAGAAATTGAAAGAGAGATTTTTCTGCATTTTATCTAGATCAAGGTTTTACTGTTTATTTGCTCGATACTTTTGCCCAAGCAATTTTTAAGAGATCCATTTATTTCTTGAAGTATTCATGTTATTTGCTTTCCTTCGAATTATTTCAAAGATTCATTATTTTTGAATAGTTTTTTCAAGCATTTACATTTCAAAAATGCCTTTATTTTTTGCAAAACTGGAAGCGTCTTTTCTTTCATTTGTAAAATCGCCCAAGCGAGGCAAATCAATTTCAGTTTAAATACCACACTCGCACCCAGTCTGCCACATAATTTAAACTAAGCCTTAAAATTTACCTTAAACTCAACCAACTTTTAACCCCACTTGGGGAGCACTTAAAATAATTTTGTAGTTAGGTAGAATTGAGGGGATAGGTGTTCCAAATAACACCCCTCGGTTGCTTACACTTGAGACATAGCTGTTGTCCATTAGGGAACCAAAATCCCCTAGTATTTTTTGGCATGGTCACAACCAGTTTATCAGAGGGCCTCTCCCCTAGGAGGGTTGAAGTCGCCAGACTGGTTCCGGAGGCCTGAGTGGAATATCGCAATCCATTCAGTAACCGAAGGCTACCTTTCACTGTTCTCAGGGTATCCTTGTATCGGGGTACTGCGGTAAAAGGACCAAACGGCAGATTCACCTTTTCTAGACGTGTCATGAACGGGGTATCCTAGTTGCCAGTCTTTAGGATTGTCTACCCGGTGTCCCTCCCGGTAGGGGGATATCTAGCCGTTGATTCAACACTCTATATTGTCTGACTTGGATTTCATCACCTTGCAGAGGATATCGTTTGTTGACTCACAATACTTCTAGTTAGGTGTTTGCATGATACATTACCCACCTTTGGTCTAATAGCACCTCTTTTTTCTAGAAACTGTTTGACTGTTGGTATTCTAACCAATTTTGTTGCATCCCTCCACTTATTATAGCATAGCTGCTAACCTCAAATGGTGAGGATTTGTGTTGAGCAACTTCCAAGGTGAGTAGCTCCAAGCTCCAAAGGTCTCTTCTCCAAGATAGCTACAATGGTCAAAAACTCATCAGAGATTTTGATAGCATGAGGATAGGATGATGGATGGATGGAAAGTGAGGAGCCCCTACCACCTTTTTATAGTTTTTGGTGGTGGGGAATACCATTATGGTTTTGAGGAAACCAATGGTATTGACCAACATGGTTTAGGTACCTTTTCCCTCATTTTTCCTTTTTTGAATATTTTGAATATTTTTATTCCCTTTTTAATATTTTTGGGAATTCTGGACCATTTTTTAGGGTTTTTTATGCTTTTTTGAGGAAAAATATTCATTTTGAGTGGAAAAAGGGGTGTATTAAGGTCTTTTGGTGACCTTTTGATGGCTTTAGAGGCTCAAATGGTGAAAACGTGGACAAATGGGTCATGTGAATAAGGAAATGAGCTAATGAGCACTTTTTGGGTGTTAACAGATTGCCCCCTGATGTGTGAGGGCGAAAGCTCATCGTATGGCCGATAGACATCATAGTTCTTTTGTCTTTTTTCTGGGGTTTGGGGAAGAGAAGAGACCGATTGGAGACTGGATCCACGGCCCTTGGAAGCTACAAAATAAACAATATTACATGGCCTCAATATGAATGAGGAATAATCTCTGATAATGGATGAGGCGGGCATACCCATGCTCGTATCAAGACATATACATAACAATTAGTCCCAAGAAGGGGGACCTGAAAAAATACATAAAAAATCTACTGGTGCATCATAATGGTCCAGAGGGGACATCATTTGGGGATGTACTCATGATCATAACATGACTGATCTCAATAATTGATACACTGGAATAAAGCATCAACGGTTCTGAATAAGGTCTTAGAAGGGTTGATGAACTGCTGAAACTGAAGGTGTCCAACATCTGTAGGGACTCAATGACTGAGAGTCATCTCTGAGAAGTACATGTACATGTAACTATATACTCGAGGGAGTATAAAAACTGGGGTACATCCGAATACTGTCGCCATGCACAACCCGGATATCTATAGGAAAAATGTAACTGGTTGTTTTCATAAGTAGACTCTCAAATGTGGAAGAGTCGGGTGGTATCCGGGGTCTTGAACAAATAACTGAAAGGACCAATACCCTGTGCGAGTCTCAACGATGCGATCAAGGTGTTGAAGTCGAGCATGTGAGAAACAACCATTTGGAGAGGCACTGAGGACTCTTCTCGAAATGATTCGTAGGCACTCATCGTAAATGGTGATGAGTCCAAGACACAGGGACCTCTAGGTCTATCCTCTTGAATAAATTTGGTTGTTGTCGACAGAGGGAGACTAGCAACTAACAAGGCAATGATGTTTCCTTGATATGAGCACGAGGTGTGGAACTGGAGTGTGGTAGTACTGATGGTAGGATTGACATACTTGTGGGGATGGGAAGTAACTGGGGTCATAAAGTGGGTAGACTCAAACTTGCTTTGTTCAGAGCATGATGACATGGTTGACTTGGCAGCGTAGGGAACTGACTTGTAGTTGTAGGGATCATAGCTTTTAGGGACTGAAGGGTATGTATTGACTCTGGGGGGGGTCAAGCTGTTGGGTTTTGTCAAGGGGTTCTTAGGGTGAGATATTGTAGAATACTCTGAACAAAGGCGACCAAAATGGGGGAAGCTTCCATATGAGTAGACGTGATCTGTTGTGGTGCTGAGAAGCACCAGTGGGTCCTTCTTCATAGTTTTAATGAGCTCCAAGAAGGGATAAAAGTGTGCTCTGAAATGGTACTGTCCTGTGGATTTTGTGAGCCCAGGACTGTTCGTGCTCATGGGTGTTTTCATTTTTAAGGAGTCTGAAAACGATAAGAAGACTTTGCAGTGGTTGTGAGTACCGTTCTGTTACCACCCATGTTCTATATGTGGAGTCTATGGACACTACACTTGTAACTACCCCCATTTAGAGAAAGCACATCAACTTTCGGCTAACGATGCCCAACACCAGGGCCCCGCTGGACAGCCAGCTCCACTTAATCAACCGCAACCCATGGTATTACAAAACCCATTGCCAAACCAGGGAGTAGTAAATACTCATCCTATGGATCCCCCACAAGGATCCGCCGCACCCCAGCAGCAAATCACTTATGCCGCAACTGATTATCGGCATGCGGATCCAGGCACACACCATCTTTTAATGATGTCATCCAATGACATCAACCTCCAAACCCGCAAGAATCAGTACGGCCCACCCCCAAAAACTCCTCCCACTGATGCATCCACCTCCCTCCCACCAAATCAACCACTACGCATACCAAATATGCTGTTGGACGGAGGACCTAAAATCCCTCGCATCCCTTTGCGAAGGATTAACAACAATCCTAATGCTCGCGCAACATCCAATTATAACGTCGTGGAAGACCTAGCACAATCCCCCACTGTTATGTCTGCTTTAGAGGTACTAAAAACATGCCCTACACAACGCAAACTACTATTATCCGCCATCGGAGGAGTAGACCCTAACGACACACAAATGATGGCTTTCGACCTAGACCAACCCGAGCCTTGATTTCCATCAAATGTAGCTTTCGAAGTATCAGTAAACATTCGAAACCTTGTTGTGAATCGATGCATCATTAATGAAGGAGCTCCCACCTGCGTTATGTCCACCCTTGTGTGGCAGAAGCTTGGCTCCCCCGCTTTACAACCATCCACAATGGCATTACGAGCTTACGACGGACGCTCAGCTCAACCACAAGGCCTTTTAGCAAATGTACCCATAGAACTAGGCGGCAAATTAGTTCTCATCGACATTGAAGTGATTAATGACCAGCTCGACTACAACCTTCTTCTTGGACATAGTTATATGTACAAAATGAAAGCAGTGGCTTCATCTATTTTTTGCCTCATGATGTTCCCACATGAAGGACGTGTTATCAAGATTGATCAACTCACATATTATGATCCTAACGCCCCCGCAGCTCCTCAAAATGTGCTACCAATGATTGAACAAACCATTCAAAACGCACTAACATCATTTGTGTCGTCAATTGGTCCTGGAATCTACATCGAGTCACCTATGACTTCCACTTTTCCATCAATCCCACCACCTTCACCAATAACAAAAACATCGGATTTGTGCACCCCGTCGCACACCACACAGCAGCCTTTTTCACCACCACAAACACCCACAGTGCCTACTCATATTGGCACAACGCCAATTCACACCATCCGGTTCTTGTTCCCATTCTCCGGAGTTGTCAGTTCACCATTAATGGCTACACTCAACCTTCCTGGCTTAACATTAGGGATACCTCTATGGTACTTACCTGCTCCGAGCCCCCTGCCGACTCCGACTGTTATTTTACAACCGGTACAACCTATCCCCACTAACAACCACCCACCCCCTCCCGTCACTCATCTGCAAAATAGACCTCCCCCAATAGTGACTACGGCATCAACATCCAGAAACGCTCCACCTCCATTACGGAACACAGGGGGTAGAGGCCCACCAACTTATAACACTGGACTCATAACTTGCACCCCCCCAACAACCCTCAAGGTAGCTAAAAACCCCCCAGCTATTTGTATTCCCCCTAAGTGCTCGTTGTGTGACGATGTAGGCCATGCCACTCATCAATGTCCACAATTACCTGCACTCCAGGAACACATGAATATTTTGGATGACGACACCGAAATTCCAGTAGTAAGACTTGAGCCACCTCCTTAGCCTCGCGACAAAATGCTCTACACTAACCACCCTTGTGCGATATGCGGCATTTATGGCCATTATTCACACCACTACCCTGATCTCCCAGATTATAGAGCAGCATTGTACGAGTTGAATAACGTCGACCTCGAGATATCCCCTCTTCTCATTGAGGAAATTCATCCCCCACCATCTTCCTCCTCGGAAGAAATTAACACCATTTACAAGATTTCCACTGGATACCCCTCTGTCTGGTCTGCCCCTTCCATTGATCCCTTTGACACACATGTTCAACCCTTACAAATCGACATTTCCACCACACCTGGAAAACCTAAGCTCATCTCGCTAGGTGCATCATGCACTCAAGCAGAAACTCAGGCATATAAGGAACTCTCCCAAGAGTTTCATGATGTATTCACCTAGCCCTACACCGAGATGCCTGGCCTCGATCCTAAAATTATGGAACATCACATCGACGAACATGTCCATCCAAGAACTTTTACAAAAGGGGACCTTGTCCTCGCCTATGATCAAGCTCATGATAAAACCGGGAAAGGAAAGTTTGTGTCCATGTGACAAGGCCCATACATTATACACACTTGCCTCGGACAGGGGGCATACATTCTGACCGATTCAGAAGGAAACCCCCTCTGCAACCCACGCAACGGGTTGTACCTCAAGCGATTTTACCCATAGTAAATCTGATGGACACCACCATCCATTATTGTACAGTATTATTTTGTTTTTCACAATTTTTTTTTCAAAAAACCTAAAATATTTGTTTTCTCTGCTTGACCACAGATGGATCCTGTTCCACTCTGCTACGTCGGTTTTGCTGATGGTGCAAGCCGTTGGTCCCCCAATATGGCCTCAGCAGCTTGGGTAATATACTCCTCTTCACATGAGTTGATCCACATCGACGGAGTGTGTTTAGGTGCTGCCACCAGCAACCAAGCTGAATACGATGCCGTGACCGGTCTCTTGGCCGCAGCTCTCCAAATGAGCATACGTCACCTTAACGTTTTCTTGGACTCACAACTCCTTGTTTCCCAGCTCAACAATGATTACTAGGTACGCGATCCCTGTCTTTTCAGAAAATTCTTGCGCACTAAACAAATGGTTCGACAATTTGAATCCATTTCATTTACACATGTCCCAAGAAACCTCAATAGTGTAGCAGACCATATGGCCAACAACATTCTTGACTGGCACACCATTCAAGTCATATCATAAACAAAAATGCATCCACATGCATAACATGTGCGTCCACAGGCATACAGAAAATCAAACATGCCTCCACGGGAAAACAAAAAGACAATGAATGCATCCATGTGCATATACGACTATATACCAAAATCACATATATATATATCATCATAATATAGTCAAAACATGTCATAGGTTCCCTCAGCACACAATATACAAAAATACATCAGCCATACAAAAAAGTGTTTCCCCATATGCTCATCAGCATTTGGGGGCAGATACAATATCATCTAATCATCACGGTCCCTAGGCTCCTCTGGCGCCTCCTCCGTTGGCCCTGCCGGATCATGCCGAGCCCGAACTCTCCGCTCCGCCGGCCCCGCTGGAGCATCCCGTAAACGAATCCTCCCCTCCACCAGCCCTGCCTGATCCTGTCAAGCCCCATCGCTCCACTCAGTCGCCAACAACGCTGCTCTTAGCAGGATTGAGCACCACTCATGAGACGCATCGAAACATCGGTCAACGATGTCCCGGTCTAAATCCCTCCACCCATCCTCTGGGAATCCTGCTAAAATCATATCTAGTGTCTCTCGGACACCCTCCACAGCATCATCTCGAGGGCTATCTCCTCGACCGCGAGCCCCAAATCCTCGACCATGCGGAGGCGGTACCACTACAGAAGATGGAGCAACCACCATCGCCCGTCCCCTACGAGCCACATGGTCAGCTGGTGGTACAGGACCAACATCTGCACAATCACACAAGTAACCATGATATAAATATCTAACTATAGTCATAACCAACACATCTAAAAAATGATATAGTAGACAATAAAACACAAAACATACCATCTAAACCCGAGGCCTATCCCTGGGCTTGAGGCATCTCTGGATCTCCTCGATAATCCATACCAACATATGGATAGTCCTCAATCAGTAAGGGGATCTGCTCCCACTGCTCGTACATCTCCTGCGAAAAGAACCCGTGGATACCACCACCACCGCGAGGCATCATTTGCCCCCACCGCACCATGCGCGGCTCGCTCACCAAACCATCCCGAACCGGCACCCGTGGCCGCAAAGTCGGTACCCGCTCA
Source organism: Larix kaempferi (assembly GCA_027924585.1). Taxonomy (NCBI): domain Eukaryota; kingdom Viridiplantae; phylum Streptophyta; class Pinopsida; order Pinales; family Pinaceae; genus Larix; species Larix kaempferi. The sequence continues at coordinate 15,815,589 of BSBM01001334.1, read as the reverse complement.
AGGAAAAAACAACACAAAAAGGAGGCATAACAGAACTCTCCCCCCTCCCGACTGAACTTGTCTAGATCTCTCCGGACACCAGCCAAAAACATCTGACCCCATGCATAGTAGGTCCCCCTCAGCACAGAATCCACCATCATCGTTTGTCCCCCTGACAAACGATGTGGTGCCACGGCACCCAACACCCGCAGAACACAAGCCCCAACAGCCCGCATGTCCCACTCCCGCAATGATCTCAGACTCAGAATGTTGTTCTGCACAATCGCCCCAGGAACAAAGAAGGTCTCCAGGAGATCCTCCATGTCCACACCTGCCGGGATCCTCGGCAGAAGATCCCCCACCTCCCCTAACCGAGGTAACCCGGTAAGAAAATATACATCAGTAAGGGTGATCTCCAACCTCTCACCCCCAACAATAAAGGCACTCTCTGCAAGAACCCACCAACTCACCAATTTGTTCAGTAGCGGTCCTACTGAACGCATCAGTGGAATTTGAGCGAACTTCAAGAGTCCACTCACCACCAGAGACTGTCGGACCCCTTGATCAGTCCGAATCTGAACCATCAAATCCTCCTCCATCTCTCTCTCTCGCCATTACACCAATGGTCTCCTTAACATCCTGCCAAAAAACAAAGAAACTTTTAGCACCAGAGAAATTTTTTCAAAAAATACCATCGCGGCTTCCATACAAGAACCCACGATGAACATCACGGGTATTGGCCAGACAGTCGCGATGAACATCGCGACTGTCTCCCCCATACTCGCGATGAACATCGCGACTTTCAACCCGACAGTCGCGATGAACATCGCAACTGTCAGCCTTAAACCCGCGATGTCCATCGCGGAAAAAGAGATGAAACCCGTGATATTCCACGTTGGAAGGCCAACATGGAATTTCACGGCCTTCAGGGGCCCGCCGCTAACCAAAAAAGACATAATTGAAAAGGCTAAGGCGAATAGGGTTACCTGAAACTCGCGGAATCGAAAACCAACGGTCAAATCTCCCTGAAATCAAGATAGAGCTCTGACTGCTCTGCTAAAATCACACGTAACAATGACACGTCATATGGGCCCCATGCCCTATTTATAGAAATTCCACCATTTTTCAAACAACCATTTCGGTGTCATGCGACGTCCGTTCCTCAAACCGTTGGTACCATTGCAATCATCATAGCGATAACTTCATGATAGTTCTTTCCTTTTCCTGTTTCCACTAGGTCCATTTTTTCACACCCTCGTCGCCTCGGTTTGCATGCCACATCGACCGTCGTCCATTTTTGACGAGTCTTATATCGCCGGATTCAGTTTTCCACGCTCATGATGACACTTGAGATCATTTCTCGCTCTCACACCCATAATTTTTGGGCATTTTTCCCATGCCCCCTCGTCGCCTCGGTGTGCGTGCCACATCGACCGTCGTCCATTTTTGACAAGCCTTATATCGCCGGATTTAGTTTTCCGCGCTCATGATGATGCTTGAGATCATTTCTCGCTCTCACGCCCATATTTTTTGGGCATTTTTCCCATGCCCCCTTGTCACCTCGGTTTACGTGCCACATCGGCCGTCGTCCATTTTTTACGAGTATTATATCGTCGGATTCAGTTTTCCATGCTCTTGATGATGCTTGAGATCATTTCTCACTCTCACCCCCTCATTTTTTTGGGCATTTTTACCATGCCCACCCATCACCTTGGTTTGCATGCCACATTGGCCGTTGCCCCTTTTTGAAAATCTTTATGTCACCAGATCCAGTATTCCGCACACATGATGATGCTTGAGACCTTTTCTCACTCTCATCAATCCCTTTTTGTTCGGTATAATTTTACCTCTTTTTCGGGCCGAGCAATCCCTTTTACGAAAAAGGCACTTAGGGAGTTTTTGTTAAGTTCTTTTTTGACTTCTAAAACAATGAAAAGATCGTCGAGCAACCTTGCTTCCTTTCATGCTCGCTAAACATATCTGAAAGGGCGTCTACCTAGTATAAGTTTACCCCTTTTCCGGACCTTGTAGACTAATTATGAAAAAGGAATACTCTAGTCACATCGGCTAGAAGAGTTCTCCATTCACATCATTTTATGCTTTTTCGGGCCTTGGAGACTAACTTACGAAAAAGAACACCAATGGAGTCCACTTACCGCTTTCAGACTCTCTAAACATGAAAGCAACCACGAGCAATCACCATCTTGGGCTCGTAAAAACAAACAGGACGGTACTCACAACCACTGCAAAGTCTTCTTATCGTTTTCAGACTCCTTAAAAATGAAAGCACCCATGAGCATGAACAGTCCTAGGCTCATAAAATCCACAGGATGATACCATTTCAAAGCACACTTTTATCCCTTCTTGGAGCTCATTATAACTACGAAGAAGGACCCAATGGTGCTTCTTGGCGCCACAACAGATCACGTCTACTCATATGGCAGCTTCCCCATTTTGGTCACCTTTGTTCAGAGTATTCTGTAGTATGTCACCCCAAGAATCCCTCAACAGCACCCATCAGCTCGTCCCCTCAGTTAATACATACCCTTCAATCCTTAAAAGCTATGATCGCTGCACCTATAAGTCAGTTCCCTACGCTGCTAGGTCAACCATGTCATCATGCTCTGAACAAAGGAAGTTTGAGTCTACCCACTATATGACCTCAGTTACTTCCCATCCCCACAAGTATGTCAGTCCTACCATCAGTACTACCACACTTCATTTCTACACCTCGCGCTCCTATCAAGGAAACATCATTGCCTTGTTAGTTGCTGGTCTCCCTCTGTCGAAGACGACCAAATTTATTCCAGAGGATAGACCTAGAGGTCCCTGTGTCTTGGACTCATCACCATTTACAATGAGTGCCTACGAATCATTTCGAGAAGAGTCCTTAGTGCCTCTCCAAATGGTTGTTTCTCACATGCTCGACTTCAACACCTTGATCGCATCGTTGAGACTCGCACAGGGTATTGGTCCTTTCAGTTATTTGTTCAAGACCCCGGATACCACCCGACTCTTCCACATTTGAGAGTCTACTTATGAAAAAAACCAGTTACATTTTTCCTATAGATATCCGGGTTGCGCATGGTGACAGTATTCGGATGTACCCCAGTTTTTATACTCCCTCGAGTATACAGTTACATGTACATGTACTTCTTAGAGATGACTATCAGTCATTGAGTCCCTACAGATGTTGGACACCTTCAGTTTCAGCAGTTCATCAACCCTTCTGAGACCTTATTCAGAATGGTTGACACTTTATTCCAGTGTATCAGTTATTGAGATCAGTCATGTTATGATCATGAGTACATCTCCAAATGATGTCCCCTCTGGACCATTATGATGCACCAGCAGATTTTTTATGTATTTTTTCAGGTCCCCCTTCTTGGGACTAATTGTTATGTATATGTCTTGATATGAGCATGGGTATGCTCGCCTCGTCCATTATCAGAGATTATTCCTCATTCATATTGAGGCCATGTAATATTGTTTATTTTGCAGCTTCCAAGGGCCGTGGATCCAGTCTCCAATCAGTCTCTTCTCTTCCCCAAACCCCATAAAAAAGACAAAAGAACTATGATGTCTATCGGCCATACGATGAGCTCCCGCCCTCACACATCAGGGGGCAATCTGTTAACACCCAAAAAGTGCTCACTAGCTCATTTCCTTATTCACATGACCCATTTGTCCACTTTTTCACCATTTGAGCCTCTAAATCCATCAAAAGGTCACCAAAAGACCTTAATACACCCCTTTTTCCACTCAAAATGAATATTTTTTCCTCAAAAAAGCATAAAAAACCCTCAAAAAGGGTCCAGAATTCCCAAAAATATTAAAAAGGGAATAAAAATATTACAAATATTCAAAAAAGGAAAAAGGAGGGAAAAGGTACCTAAACCATGTTGTTCAATACCATTGGTTTCCTCAAAACCATAATGGTATTCCCCACCACCAAAAACTATAAAAAGGTGGTAGGGGCTCCTCACTTTCCATCCATCTATCATCCTATCCTCATGCTGTCAAAATATCTCATGAGCTTTTGACCATTGTAGCTATCTTGGAGAAGAGACCTTTGGAGCTTGGAGCTACTCACCTTGGAAGTTGCTCAACACAAATCCTCACCATTTGAGGTATTTTAATATAGTATTCATTCTTTTTACTTCTTGTTCTTGAATCGTTTTCAAAAAAAAATATTTGTTATATGCACATGCTAGTTTAGTTTAGATTCAGATTTATAATAATTGTTTTTGCTTTCAATCTTTGAAACTGCTATCACTTGTTGATAGGTGCCCATTGCACTGATCTTTGTTGCAAAACCAAGCCAACACCATGGTCACCCTGTAGAGCCCTTTGCTCCTTAGTAGAATCTCCATCTGTGCTTTCCAATCAAAGTAATTGAAAGGAGTGAGGATGATATGCTATGTATGATCCATTGTTGCAACTGATATAACTTTTGGACTGAAATTAGAATACTTATGGATTCCAAAATGCGCCCTGCAGAGAATAGAAATCACCCGGTGGTTTGATCAATGCACCCTTCCTAAGACTGTTGGATCCTGCAAGACAATCAATAGATGAAAGGAATAGCTTGATGGCTCTGATACCATGTGAAATTCAGATCACATCCAAGAACTCTCCAAGAAATTACACTCTCTCATATGAGAAATCTCACACAACTGGTCAAAGGCAAAAAAATAATGCACAAGAATAGATTTTTGTATTACTTCTCATGAACAATAATTACATCAGCCAACATATGAATGTTGTAGGCTGTTATTAAATAACATTACAGCAATAATTCGAATGGCTAAATATTCCAAAAGAATCTTCTATCCATCAGACTTTCTAAAACTGCCCATCTCCCCTAAGTGGCAAGTTGGATTTCCAAAATTGCTCAAAAGCTCACAAATTGCTAAATTAGTGAGCTGAAGGTGAAATATAGGTAAAAGAAATGCCAAATACGAAATTGGAGTGGAAATGGTGTTAAGGAAATTTTTTGGTGAGAGAAACACTTTCCTAGGTTGACTAGCTCTTTCCTTTGGGGGAAAAAGCAGTAAAAGCGACAGCTTTCTTCACAAATGCACCCTCCTTCCTAAATCTTATCCATAAATGTTTAGGAATGCGCCCAAGTGGCCTAGGAGACTTGTAGAACACACCTTGCATGGAATCTTATCCTCCCATATTGCCTTGTGGGTCACACAGTGGCAATTTCCTCAATTATTACATAAAATTAACCAACAAGTGATTAATTAATGCATCTTATGTAATTAAATAAATGGTAGGAAGGCTTAAATATTCCAACACCGGCAGCTGGAAATGGTCCAAGAAAACCAAATCAATCTTGTTGAATCCCCTATAGGTGTTCCCAGGAAACTCACGGGGGTTCACTCAGTGAACTTGTTACATAGCATGATCGTTCGCATGATATTAAAGAATATCCCTAATTTCACTAAATATTGGAAATTTTCACATAAATTTTAATTGTTGAACCCCCTTCCCAATATGCCTTTCCAATTAAGAAAACCCCTAGTTTCACCAGATATTGTATGTATCCATTTTTATCAACCCATTTTTAATACCCCCTTTATATCATATTATCAAGTTGTAACAAACAAGAGCCCTAACTCCCACCAAGATTGTAAGGGTGGTTGATCAATTTGTAGCATTGGATAGTGGAAGACCTAAAGAAATAGTATTGGGAAGGAAAGTGCATAAAAGGAAACCCAGTCAAGAGATAAACATAACAAAGAATGTAAAAGGGTGATAGTCCAACAGTTAATACAATGCTTAGAAAAAATGAGAATTGCAGATGTTTCACACCAGAATTTGCCAATCTACCAATTTTATATCATGTAAATATAAGTATAGTCATAGAGAGATCGTGTTTTCTCTAATATTAATAAATTAAACTCAATAAAAATTCAAAAATGAAACCTTTTCGTGGATGGACTCCCCTACCTTCCTATAAATAAAAACATCATTGATGTTTGAACCCAAATGAACATAGCAAAATTTCTCTTACTTTCCAATAACACCATATGATCATGTGCATAGCTTGGATTTGGGTCACTCACAAGATGCAATGAATTTCCTCCACTCCCTCTACATTTATTCTTGCAATCAAGGGAATTAACAACATTTAGTTACATTTTCTTGGGTTATATCTAGTTTTTTTTTTTAATCTTTATTTGAGGGGGGGAAATATCCATTTGTTAGGTTTCAAGCATGGAATAGTTATAAAGATACATAGATGGTGAAACTTATATGATAGCATTTCATGGTAACAATAACACATAGGGTATGTAAATAAGGATTAAGATTTTCACCTATGTTCATGTCAGTTTCAATCCAATATTAAGACGGATGACTTGCATATAAGAATTGAAATTACAATTATGAATGTGCCAAATACAACTGAATCTAACAACTATTCCTAACTGGCAATGTGAAAATGTTAAAGAAGAATATAAAAAGTTGAAAGAAATAATTGGTCAAGAAAGATTGATCTAACTTTTCTTGGTTCCAATGAACCAAGAAAGATTGATCTCACTTTTCTGGATTTTCATAGAGCAAGGTGTGATTGAATATCAATACCCACCTAAACCCTAATCTAAAAAATTAATAGTTAGATATTTTACTCGAATGCCTACAGAAAATACAATACAATTGTTCAACTTTGGAACTCCCAATTAGCTACATCTCCTAACTTAAAGATGAAAAATAATATAACATCAATTCAAACCAAGCCTAAATAAGCTATTAAATGAGTATGGATCAAGGCCAGTAATCCGAAGAGACTTCCATTGATATTATCATTGGTACATTATTATTAGATTTATGCAAAAATTAGGATCATAAGCAATATCAAATAAAAATGGAGGGTCCTTAAGTTTTAGATAGGTATGAATTGAGCCCATGATTTGGAGGTATGAATCCATCCCATGTTTTAGAGGTTATTCCTTAGCCCACCCAAATAAAATAACCCCTAATATTTATATTACTATGTCAAATTAAAAACCCCCCTTGACCCATTAATACGGGGCAATATATTTTTGAGGTTTTTAAGAGTATTCAAACCCCCAATATGAATGGACATCATATGATATTGCCTCTCTAGTGAACCCCCCATGAGGAAACTCCACATACCACTTCGCAGCTGCCCCCGTGAGGGTGCGTTGAAATAGTCATAATCTAACGAAATCATGATTCAATGAGTCGGAGGAGCACCAAAGGTGAAACGTTGTGACGTGATCACCCGGATCCTCACCACCTTTCCCCTCAAACTTAGGAATGTTTGAAGGGAGCTTGGTAGGGACTGAGGGCCAACTAGGGCCGTGACATACCAGATCATTCGTGAGCTTCGAAAGATCCAGAAGATTCAAGCATGCAAGGAACGGGAGCTGAGGCTGGAAAGATTGATTATAAGCTCCTATAAAAGGTTGGTTGAACGGAACCAGATTATAAGGCGGACCAAAAGCTTGACCATGAGCATTAAACGACTGATAATGAGGACCTGGCAGACCATAAGCTTGACCATGGCCATAAGGTTGATAACCTCCTCTGACCTGACCCGTATGAGAGTAAGTAGGTATATGTGTTTTTTGGGCACCGTATTGAGGTGGGTTGAACTGGTGGCCAGCACTGATTGTGTTGTAGTAAGGGTTACCACCATAAGTAAGGGGCATATACGTACTATTCGTAGCGGGAACCGAGTTGTAATGACAATAATGGTGAGGTATGTTCCCACCCCCATCATTAGGATTAGCGTGAGCAGTTGAGTGGTGACCATGAGTATGAGAAGTATTCCCAACCCCAACGTTGGTGTTACTAGTAGCAGGAATGGTGGCGTTATAATCATGAGGATAAGATATATTCCCACCTCCCTCATTAGCATTACTAGTAGCAGTGGTGGATGCAAAAGTGTGTGGTACATGTCCACCCCCATAGTTAGGAGGAGCATTAACATTTGTGAAAGTGGTCCTGGGTTGATGTGTAGCAATATGTGTGTTAGGTGGTGGATGGTGAGTCGTGTTTTGAACAATGTTCCTATTGGGTTGGGCAGTCCTAGGAGGTGGTATTCTTCCAACATTAGCATTGTTAGGAGGATTATGACCAGTCCTCATATTATGTGCGTGAGTGGACAACATGGTGCCTTCGGTGAGGGTATTGCCCCCAGTGGGTGTAGTGTTGCTAACACCATGACTAGTGCCAGCATGACTACCAAAGGCAGTGAGAGGATCAACTGTGTTGAAATCGGGCATACTATATGAGAACGGGTTAACGTTGATCCCAGAATCTTCGTCTTCATCTTCAGGTAAGGTTGGCATCCCATAAAGATAATTATCCAGATTCGAAGGATCGAACTGATCGTTCTCAAGTGGATTCGGCCAAATAGAACCAGGTTGAGTCTCAGGTGGATCACCCCCCTAGGCCTCACGAGGTGTGGGGGTATCTGAAGTATGTTCGAATCCACCCGATGGAATCATGGGGATGTTCTCCATGTAGGAATGTGCAGCCGTCATAATGTCGGCTATGTATGTCTCATAAGAATCCGAAGACTCAGAGGGATCCCAACGACGTCCCCGAGCAACACGGCGTGAAAACTCGGCTGGTTTTAAACCAGCTAACCAACAAGAATGGCGGAGAGTAGGAATCCGCACCACAGTATCTCAGAAGAGAATATCAAATCACAACGTATCCTACGGCCAACTATCTATCAAAAACAGTAAATCAAAAGCACACACCTAGAGAAACTACAGCCAAGAGAAAACAAACAGACTAGCTAAATGAGCTCTCGATAGTAGAGCCAGTATGTCTCGCCTAGGAGAGGCTTGAGACTCCCAAACTATAGCCGAAGGTAACAGAATCAGTTATAGAGACACCTAGGCTTAACTGCGTGCACAGGGTCAAGTCCACTGTACAAACACAACTGTGATGTCCAATCCCTCTCTGACTCAAGACACAAACAACATAACAACTGCAAGTACCCTATGCGATACCTAGGTAAGGCAACTATGGTCACCGCAATATAACCAATGCTCAGGGGGATAGTTGCAGGTGGGATCCGTCGTATGGGTAGGGTAGCTAAGCTTGAAGCACAAGAGGATGAACCTCTGGCACCCCTAGATACGAACAAACCTTGGAAATATCTCCCACGTTCAGCCGGTATCAGAGGGATATCCCTTCAACCAACCTCCTATGACCTCGTGCTTAACTTTGGTTTGAGTAGAGCTTCCTGAGAACACCGATATATACCATGGATTTTTCCCCTCCCTGGTCAGACACCTATAATGATCTATTCCAAGACTCTAAACCTATGCTAGTTGGTGTACCCTATAAATAAAATCGGTCTAATCAATTTTAAGATTAAGCATTGATTTTAGTGGCTGTGGTTACTCAAAGGATATGACCATGAAACTAGTGATGTGTAAGACTCAATAGTATGCAAAATCAACCCAACGATTTCGAAATAAAAATGCAATCCTTTTATATTTTCGATGCACAATTAGAACCTAAATGAAAGCAACAAGCACTCAATGCAAGATGCAGTATATGAAAGTGATTTTTTTGTTTGTTTGTATTTTCTCTTATAAACACAAGGAAAATGCAAAACTATATGTATATTTTTTTTGTATTTTTCAATATAAAGAAATGGAAAATCCAAGAAAAATCCTACTATTCATTCACTAAAGTGTCGAGAATATCACTAAGAGAACCCAATAGATTCCAAACAGTAAGACTCATCCAAAGGAATGAGCTCAAAAGGAAAAAACCAACAAGGCTAAATCCAAAGATGGATAAAAAACCAACAAGGCTCAACCAAGAGAAACGAAGACTTCTGGTCACAACCAAGGCATTAAATAGTCAAGAAACAGGCCAACAAAGACTCAGGCTCATCCAAATCCAACCCAGCAACAACCAATAGTCATAAACCAACAAAATCTAGACTTGTACGCCACTGTCGAAGGAATGCTTGTGGGTACCCGTGAGAAGTAGTGTAAACAGAGGCTGGTATACGTGGGCAGAGCTAAGCTAGCCCGCGGGTGAGGAAAGGAAAATGGGAAAACAAAGAGTCCAATGGCTCAGAAAAAACAAGTTTTCTATAGTGTATCTTAACGGCTAATCAGTGACACAGAGCTTCGACAAACAACAACTCTAATTATGGACTAATTCTCAAAACAAATTCCCAAACATGGATTTTTTCCCTAACGAAGTTGTTAGAACAGTAATCCATACTTAGTACCATAGTCCATAACCATAGTCAATTTTTATTGATCATGTGCTTCATTACACCATAGTTTGGACTAGGTGACTTTAGTTGGTCAAATACCCACATTTGAGAGTGTTCGCACCCACTTCCAAGCAAACCAGTTCACCCAACCTCCTATTTTCTCCACAAGTGCGCCCTCATTAAATGCTGGAGTGCTCTCTCTCCTTGATTTGGGGAATTACTGTTGACTAAGAGCGCTAGGGTGGATTTTGCCCAATTTTGGCTAGATTTGGAGGATTTATTGCTCCCCTGGTCCTCCCAAACACCTCTATTTGCTCACCCATGCCTGCCTTGGCCTCATTTATGACCCAGCATGCTTCAGCCACCTTCACACCTAAATTCGTGACTGTTTGGGATGATTGGGACTGAGTTGGACCCACCTAGGGGTGATTGAGGCCAATTTGGCAATTTTGACTTGTACACTCATCTTGAGCTATCTAATGCTCTCGAATTTATCATGGATGTAATAAAAACCTGTTCTTAACATTTTCATATGTTAGGCAGTCAGTTAATGCAAAGATTAAGTTCACATTGTGTGTAAAATTGTCTCCTTTTTCAATCTTTTTCACTGGTTTTGCAAATAGTTCGATTTTGTGAGGTTCTTCATAGCTCCTAGATCTTACTGTGATCAAAATACTCACATGGTATCAGAGCCATTGTGGATTTAGTGAGTTGCAGGTTAATATTGAGCATTGAACTGCATTCTAGAGAGGATTTCCAGATAAAAATTGAGTGTTTTTTGCAGGTATTTCAGTAGTTTTCTCACCATTAACGCAGCAGTAATGGAAGCAAACCAAATGTTGCTCACACCCTTCAATTTCTTCGATTGGAAGGCTGAAATGGTTATCAAACTGAGATCTAAGGGTCTCTATAGAGTAACCATGGGCACAGAAGTGGAGCCAAACTTTGCTGTGGAGAAAGCAAAGTACTACAATTGACTTGATGAAGCTTATGGATTGCTATGCCTGAGTATTTCGAGGGAACTCTTGTTTCATACAGACAGTTTGACAACCCCCAATGAAGTATGGGTGAAGCTAGAATCACTCTTTGGGAAAACTGATGAACTAAGAGGCCACCAGCTTGAAAATGAGCTCATTAGCTTGAGCCAAGCGCATTTTGAAACCATCCAGGAGTTCTTCACTAAGTTCAAGTCACTAGTGCTTCAACTGCAACAATGTGGAATTGTTAAGAAGGAGGAACAACTGATTCTATCCATCCTTTCGAAGCTAGGCCCAAAATTTTCTGTATTTGTTAGCACATTTCACTCAGCCAAGATGACCCTTCGAAATTGGAAAATGCCATCACTAGCTACCTTCATGGAGTGTCTCACTCAGGAGCAGGACAAACTCATTCAAATGGTCACCATAAAATCAAAGGACCAAGCACTGGCAATGGGTGTTTCAAATGCCAACAAAGGAAAGCAGAAAGCCAAGAATTCGAGGAAGCCAGAGAAGAGGAAGTTTGACAAGACCAAGTCTGTAGATGGAGGTTCGAATCTGTCAAAGGAGAAGGACAAGAAGGGAAAGGAAAATACCAAATGCACCTATTGTCATAAGGGATGGCATCCAGAGAGCTCATGCATGAAGAAAACCATTGACTCAATGGCTCAGCTGCTAGAGAAGAACAACATCCCAGTCCCTGAGGGCACAAGGAAGAAAGATATCACCTCAAATCTTGACAATAAGGAGAAATGTCATGCTTTGGTAGCAGGTATTTCGAATCCCTCATCATTTATCATTGATTCAAGAGCTTCCAGACATATGGTTCCATCCAGAGAGCTCTTCTCTTCTATGCATTCGAATGGTGGCCCAACAGTTCGAATGGGAGATGATTCAGAAATCTAGACCAAGGGGATTGGTAGGATTGACATGGAGCATGGCTATTTCATTGATGTGCTCTATGTACTTTCATTGGCTGCAAATTTGCTATCAGTTTATCAAATGACCCATACAGGAGAAGCCAAGAGAGTAACATTTACTCCAGATTTGGTAGAAATCTCATAAATTTTTTCAAATCAAGTTGTGGCAATGGGGTATGCTGATCATGAAGAGAGAATGTACAAATTCTCCAATTTCATTCCAAATTCTAGTGACCATGCTCTTGTCTCTCATGCCAACGAGACCTCCAAGTTGTGGCATGAAATATTTGGCCACATGAACTACAAATATCTCCAGACATTGCACAAGGACGAGATGGTGGAAGGGCTTCCAGAAATCAAATCTTCAAATGGTGCATGCATTGGTTGTGTAGTTGGAAAGCATCCTGAGCGCAGCTATGAGAAGGGAATGGCAAGGAGATCCACTCAACCACTTGGATTGGTAAATTCAAACCTCATTGGTCCTCTTCCCACTCCATCATATGGTGGATCAAGGTATGTACTCACATTCATAGATGACTACTCTCGATTCTGCTAGGTTTACTTCCTTAAATTGAAATCAGAAGTGTTTGAGAAATTGAAGATTTGGAAGGCCTTAGTGGAGAATCATAGTGGTCATAAGATAAAGATCCTTAGGACTGATAATGGAAAGGAGTATGTGAACAATAATATTCAACATCTTTGTGAGGAATGTGGCATCCAAATGCAACATTCAATCCCCTACACACCTCAGCAAAATGGTGTGGCAGAGAGGAAAAATAGATCTCTCAAAGAGATGGCCACTTGCATGATTGAAGCTAGGGATATAAGCCCTAAGCTATGGGCTGAAGCCATCAATTGTGCTGCTTATATTCAGAATAGAGCCTTTCACAAATCAGTCAAAGGAAAAACCCCCTATGAGGCATGGTTTGGCCAAAAACCAAATGTGTCAAATTTCAGAATTTTTGGGTCTAGAGCATGGGCTCGAATTCCATCAGAAAAGAGGAAGGATTTGGAGCCACAGAGCAGAGAATGTATCATGGTTGGATATGGTAAAGACACAAAGGGATATAAGCTCTTTGACACATCCACACTCAAAACTTTCATTGAGAGAAGTGTGCAATTCGAAGAAGAACCAATTCCTGATTTTGAGCTTGCACCGGGGGAAAGCTCTTCTCCTCCACACCTTAATGAAATTAGTGATGATTCCACTTCTGATTTTTCTGATATTGCTGAAGATGACATGGCTGAATATGACATTGCTGTACATGAGTCACCATCAAGGCCCAAGTTGGCTGAAAAAATCATACAAGCTGCAGGAGAACTGGCAGGCAATCCCCAAGAGCCTAGGAAGACTAGATCTCAAACAATCAATGCCTCCTTTGCAAATGAAAGTGAACTTGCTGATCACTGTTATATGATGATTGGATCTTATCCAACATCATATCAGGAAGCTCATCATGATCCAATATGGAGAACAACAATGCAAGAAGAATTCCAATCTCTCCAAGAGAACAAAACATGGGATTTGGTGCCTCTTCCTCCCAAGAGGAAACTTGTGCAATGTAAGTGGATTTTTCGAACCAAACCTGTTGCTGATGGTTCTGATCTAAAGTATAAGGCTAGGTTAGTGGATAAGGGCTACTCACAAATCCATGGTGTGGATTATACAGAGACCTTTGCACCGGTTGCAAAGATGGACTCAATTAGACTAGCTCTAGCCATGGCATCTAGTAAGGGTTGGGAAGTTCACCATATGGATGTTAAAAGTGCATTCTTACATGGTGAGATACAGGAAGAGATATATATGAAGCAACCTGAATGATTCCAAGAGGATCCCACACTTTTTTGTAGGTTGAAGAAGTCACTCTATGGACTCAAGCAAGCCCCCAGGGCTTGGTATGCCAAAATGGATGCTTTTTTGCTCTCAATTGGTTTTTGTCGATGCAAGTCTGATCCAAATGTTTATTTGCAGCAATGTGATGATAATTTGCAGGTCATTGTACTGTATGTTGATGATATTTTAATTACAGGGAGCTTCAACAAACAAATTGGCTCAATTAAAGCTTCTTTGCACAGTGAATTTGCCATGAGCGACCTAGGATTGCTAAGGCAATTTTTGGGTTTGGAAATTGAGCAATCTGAGAGAGGTATATTGCTGAGTCAACCTAAGTATGCTTTAGACCTGTTATTGAAGTTTAAAATGGCTGAATGTAAGGCAGCCAAGTGCCCATTCCTTTCAGGCATAAAACTAGGTGAATTTGAAGGCTCTCCATTGGTGGATTGCACACTCTACAGGCAGCTAGTTAGAAGCTTGTTGTACCTTACACATACAAGAACTGATTTGTCTTATGATGTAAGTGCTATATAAAGATATATGCAGCAGCCACATGAGATCCATTGGAAGGCAGCCAAAAGGATCCTTCAATATGTCCAAGGAACAAAGAGCTTTGGGGTACACTATGCAGCTAGTTCTTCACTACAACTAGCTGGATTTTCTGATTCCGATTGGGCTGGAGATCCCATGGATAGAAAGTCCACTTCAGTTTTTGTTTTTATGTTTGCTGAAGTTCCCATTTGCTGGTCAAGTAAGAAACAACATACCATTTCACTTTCATCAGCAGAGGCCGAGTACAGGGCAGCAGTGAACGCAGCCACACAGTGTGTTTGGTTGCAAGGCATTCTTCGGGAGTTTGGTGTTGCTATTGATTCTCCCCCCAACATTTGGGTGGATAATCAAAGTGCCATCAAGATATCTACTGATCCAGTACAGAGGCAAAGAACAAAGCACATTGAAATCCTTATGCACTTCATTCGGGGCTTGGTGCATGACAGGGTGATTTCCTTGCAGTATTGCCCATCCACTGAGCAAACTGCAGATATTTTCACCAAGTGTTTTACTGAGAAGACCTTCACTCACTTGAGAGATTTTCTTGGAGCGAGTGATGGATGGTGATTGCTGCAATTTAATTGTAGGTTCATCCCCATGTCCATTTTAGAGGGAAGTTTTTATCCCATGTGGTTTTACTTCTTGTCCTCAGTTTATATGGACAAATAAAAATTCTGTTTGTAATAAGGTGACTTGAGCCTTTGTTGCCAAGGCCTCTCACTTATTTTCATGAGTTGTACTAAGTTCTGGTTAAGGGGGGGTGTTAGAACAGTAATCCATACTTAGTACCATAGTCCATAACCATAGTCAATTTTTATTGCTCATGTGCTTAATTACACCATAGTTTGGACTAGGTGACTTTAGCTGGTCAAATACCCACATTTGAGAGTGTTCACACCCACTTCCAAGCAAACCAGCTCACCCAACCTGCTGTTTTGTCCACAAGTGTGCCCTCATTAAATGCTGGAGTGCTCTCTCCCCTTGATTTATGGAATTGCTGTTGACTAGGAGCGCTAGGGTGGAGTTTGCCCAATTTTAGCTAGATTTAGAGCATTTATTGCTCCCTTGGTCCTCCCAAACACCTCTATTTGCTCACCCATGCCTTCCTTGGCCTCATTTATGACCCAGCATGCTTCATCCACCTTCACACCTGAATTCGTGACTGTTTGGGATGATTGGGACTGAGTTGGACCCACCTAGGGGGGATTGAGGCCAATTTGGCAATTTTGACTTGTACACTCATCTTGAGCTATCTAATGCTCTTGAATTTCTCATGGATGTAATAAAAACCTGTTCTTAACATTTTCATATGTTAGACAGTCAGTTAATGCAAATATTAAGTTCACATTGTGTGTAAAATTGTCTCCTTTTTCAATCTTTTTCACTGGTTTTGCAAATAATTCAATTTTGTGAGGTTCTCCATAGCTCCTAGATCTTACTGTGATCAAAATACTCACAGGATTCACCATTTCTGTGTTGGATAAAACTTACTATGGCTTGGGAGACCACTACATACAGCTGACTACCAGAAATTAACTCAATTCTCAGAACTATGCTATTATAAATGACAATGCTAAGATAATGGAGAATGTAACCAACCCCAATCCAAACGTTTGATGTAGATCCCCATTGGATCTTTCAATCCGTGCACTTGAATATGTAAATTAGTCTTGACATCCAATATACAACAAGTACATATAATATATAAATGACATTAACATCATCAATAGCAATGGTCCATGATATAATAAGTAAATGCAACCCAATGTAAGATAAACAACATTTACAACATTAATGGACGAGAATATGAGTATTTCTATTAATAAACAAGAAGAAGTACAATGTGATATGACCTCTTGTCGACAACCAATCTGAACCAAGATCTGGATCAATCCACTTGTGCCTCCACCACTTCAATCCTCCATGAATGGAAAACTCAAACTATGGTAGGAGTTTGGAAGGTGAACATAAAGGGGTTCACAACTACAAGGATCATTGAGTGTTGACTCAAGATAGGGCAAAAATCCACTAGAGTTCTCTTGCTCTTCTTTCTCCTCCCATCCATAAGCCATATGTGCTCAATATATAGTCCTCCCAAAGGTAAGTGAAAGGACACATCGAGGCGTTACTTGGGAAAATGGAGGGTCAAAGGTCACCCAATAACCGCTTTTTGGGAGTAAAAAGTAATTAACTAGTGATTTTTACCATTTTACATGTTACCTGTGGGCTATAGTGATGCAAATCGCGGGTATGCTTGCTATAGTGATGCAACAAGCAGGTAAGATGAAAAATGAGGAAATAGTATGTCTAAAGGATATAAAGTGGATCTGATTCAGTGAAATGGATCCTACAGGCCAAAGAATTTTTATGCTCACAAGGTGGACAATTACGTTGTAACACTATCCACTCAGAACACCTTGGTTACATCACTAAAGTCCAAAGTCTCCCCCATGCATGAATCATGATATTAGGAGTTAGCACAGTCAGTTCCATGATTTAGGGCACCTTGTCCCCTTGATTGCGTAGTTAACTAACTGTTACACCTAGTTTCATTGCTATTAAGTGTAGGAGCACCTATTTTGACCGCTACAAGTCAATATTTCACCCCGTTGGAGTCTCCTCCCCTATTTTCATGCCCACATGATTCAGTTATGCTCAGTTCTACCTCACTTAATCAATTATTCATCATTAGTGGCCATTGAACCTTATCGGGAGATGGTTCCAATGAAAACTAAACCTAGATTAAGGTGAATTCGAATCCCCCCTGGAGTATTGAATTCATTCTATTGTAACACTTTTTGATTTCCAACTTACAATTGATTAATGTATCAACAATATTTTTTCATGTGTGTTTCAGTTTCATGAGTGAATTGATCCATGTCTTTGTCTAATTCTTCTTAGTAATAATAGTGTGAAATTGTGAGGTTTTTTCTAGCTCAGTGATCTACCCCTGTGGAATTTCACATGGTATCAGAGCTCATGAGAGCTTTTGAGTGTAGTAGTTATAGCAGTTCCAACATTAGATTGAGTAGCTACTTTCAGTAGAGCACCAGAAGCCTTTGGATTCCACAACAAATCCTGGTTCCATTGCATTGAATTAATTGGAGAAATCCTTTAAGGTCTAGCCAGGTTTGAAGGATCTGGATAAAATTTCCTACTTTCCTAAAGAAGTGTTCAATAGATTTAGTAATAATCCTCCATATATTTTTCCATTTTTTTCAGGTATTCTACAACGACTTCCATGAATTTGAAAGTAATTCCTCCTCTCTCTCCATTCAACTATGATGTGGAAACCAAATATGATAGCATATCTGAAGAGACAATGTATTTTTTATATGTTTATTGGTGTTATGAGAGATTTTGCTTCCTATGAAGAAAAGAATGATTGGCTAAATGAATGTGATAGAAGCTTTGGAGCAATGTGTATTTCTATGCTGCCTAGTATGCGCTACCTCATGGAAACTGCTGAATATCAAAGTGATCTATGGGCCCAACTTGAAAAATAATTTGGAAAGAAGAATGAAGAGATTGGTGGAAATTATTTGGAGAACAAGCTCATTGATATCTCCTTAAGTTTTCTCTCTAATTATGTCTCGTCCTCCATCATATCTCATGATGAAGTTGTTCAAGATTAAGAAGAAGCTATAGATTCAACACGGGAAGTTCATGTTGAAGATAGTCCTTCCTCTATTTATCTAGAAGTTGAAGGCAGTTTCGAATTGTCCCCTTCCCATGTAGTTGATGTAGATGAAAGTGATACAACTAATGAAGATGATCCTTTTGTAGAGATTATCCATTCCTCAATCATATTCTCAATATCTTCTGTTTCGAATTCTGAGCAAGATAAGCTAGTTCATGCTCTAGAATCTAAAGAGGTTCATAAATCCTGTCTTTCAAATGATTCTGCTGGTGTGTAGAATGATGATCTCTTGAATGTTTTGTAGGTTAAATCATAGTTTGGAAGTGATGCATTCGCCCTTCTTGATCACATGCTTCCTATGTACTTCTATTCTATCATTGGCACATTTTCTCAGAGTTTCACTGAATATGGAGGACACTACCATTCGCATGGGTTCAAGTCTCAAGAAAATTTGGTGATTTTGGTTTTGATATCAGCCTTTTTGGTTATAAGGAGATCACAAGAAACCATCTATCAATTCTTGGTGATGATTTAAATTCCACTGATCAAGAGTTCAAGTTTCAAGAGCAACTAGATTTGATTGGAGTTGATCCTGCCTCAGTTGGTTCAAAGTACAGGTTCCAGGATGATCTTCATATTTTGGATTTGTTCTCACCATATTTGGTCTGAAGAGCAAGTTCAGAAAGCCTCCAAATTCGCTTGCATCCACTGAAGGAGAATTCAAGCACATGTTTTTGGAGCATGATCCACTTCTTCCCAAGAGGAAGATACCTCCAGGCATTGAATCAAGCATCACACATACTTGAATCTTGAAGAGCAATTTTTCTTGTGTTTCAGTCTATCTTGAGTGTTTTTTTTTCCCACTACGTTTTCTGTCTTTCCTCATTTTTTTAGATTGTTGTATGGGGTGACCTTTGGTCTCAGTAACCAGGGCCATAATTTTCATTTATTTTTCCTCATAGTTCGGCTTAAGAGGGGGTGTTCGGATATTCTCACCATATTATTTTGTCATTGCATGATTTGAATGCATCCATGCATTCCATGTAGCACTCCATGCATCCATGCATTGGCAGTTGAGTCTGCTAGCATCTAATCCCTACTTCCCTCCCCAGGAGCTTGTTGTTGGCCGTCATTAGCCCTCCTATCCACTTAGAGTGCCTTGGTTACATCACCGACGTCCAAAGTCTTCCTGATGCATGAATCATGATATTAGGAGTTAGCACAGTCAGTTTCATGTTTTAGGGCACCTTGTCCCCTTGATTACCTAGTTAACTGACTATTACATCTAGTTTCACTACTAATGAGTGTAGGAGGACCTATTTTTACCACTACAAGTCAGTATTTAACCCCTTTGGATTCTCATTCTCGATTTTGGTGCCCACATGATTCAGTTATGCTCAGTTCTACCTCAGTTAACTGATTATTCATCCTTGGGGGCCACTGAACCTTATCAGGAGATGGTTCCAATGCAAACTAAGCCTATACTTAAGGTGAATTCGAATCCTCCCTCGAGTATTGAATTCATTATATTGCAACACTTTTTTATTTCCATATTATAGCTAATTAATGTATCAACAACAATTTTTCATGTGTGTTTCAGTTTTATGAGTGAATTGATCCATGTCTTTGTCTAATTCTTCTCAGTAATAACAATGTGAAATTGTGAGGTTTGTTCTAGCTCAGTGATCTACCCTTGTGGAATTTCACAAAACATACCTAAAGATTGAACAATTTCTTTGATGTACATGTCATGATGGTATTTCATTGATCTATCTCCAACATTTCATGTTCATGGTCATGGGTATTTTTGGTATCAATTCGATCTGAGTAAATTAATCTTGTTGTTTTCTCAATGGCAATTTTATAGAATTTGGGCATTTTCCCCTATTTAGAATGAAAATTATTATGTTAAATTTAGGTATTAAATGAAATAATATTTTACTAGTCACAAGCCAACCTTGATTTTTCAACAAGAGATCCTCACATTGTAGTATAACTGCTACTTTGTATTGTAAAACCTAGTTTGTAGGATAGGCAATAGTTTATACAAGCCCTAGTTTGTAGTTTAACTCCTAGTTTGTAGCCTATCCTTAGTTTGTATTATAAACCTTAGAGACCCTAGAAATTCTTGCATTGAGGGTTCAAATACTATGGAACCCACCATGAAAGCCTCTGGTCATATTGACCATCTTTTCCATGCCTAGATACACATGTCCAAAGTTATGGAACTCGATTTGAATGCCCGATGTTGGTTTTAGGCCTCGTGACCAATTTGACATGTGTCCCTAAATGGAAATAGGTGGAAAATTGAAATGGACACAAATAAAATACTTGCATCAGATCACGAAACCATCAATTCATTGAATTCATAGCAACATATTATAGGTAGGGGTGCATGAATCTTTCGAGTGCCATGGTTAGAGGTTCCTTTTAAAATACACTACGATTTTGCTCAGTGAAACATCGGGAAATTGAATGACGATAGAGGGGTTCCCCTAGCTAGAACCTGACATACTGAATCCATTGAAATTGACGATTTCATGATCCGAGTTATGGGTTTTGTTTTATGTCCAATTGCAAGTAGCCCCTTGGGGCCAATCAAGGACAAGTGACTTGTGAATTTGCTCCACAGGAATGAAATAAACACTGGGAAACATAACTAGGTTTCATCAAATCCCATAGATATGTTTGAACATTGTGAAGATGGTCATACTACCCATGATCACCTAGGAGATTTCAATTCAAAATTGACCCCCTTGAGCAAAATTGGCATTGGCCTTTATTGAACGAAACCCTGGTTCCATATATGATATAATATGATTGTTTATGGGAAATTGAAACATGGTAGAGGGGTTCCCCGAGCTGGAACCCAACATCTTGAATCCATTGGAATTGAGAGTTTCACTATTCGAGTTTCGATTTATGATTTTTTTCAAGGACAACTTGTGAATTTGCTTCGGGGGCACAAAATCCAAACCAGGTAGCATAATTAGGTTTTTTCATCTCCCATAGATGTGTTTGACCATTGTGAAAATGGTCATGCTTCCCACAATTACATGGGTTATTTTGATTCAAAATTGACCCCCTTATCCAAAATTGGCATTGGCCCTTACAAAGAAAAACCCTAGTTTTGGAGATGGTATAATATGACCGTTTACTCGCAATTGAAACATGGTATAGGGGCTCCCCTAGCTAAAAACCAACATCTCAAATCCATCAAAATCAACGGTTTCATGGTTTGATTTATGGTCTTTTTTCTACATGGCTAGTTGCAAGTAGCTCCGTTGCGCCATTCATGGACAAGTTGTGAATTTTCTTCGGGGAACGAAATTTGAAACAGGGAGCATAATTGGGTTCTATAATATTCCACATATGTTTTTTTCCATTGTGGATGTAGTCATGCTACCCATGGTCTTTGGGGAGATATCAATTCAAAATTGACCCCCTTGTGCAAAATTGGAATTGGCCCTAACTAAGCAAAACCTTAGTTGCAGAGATGGTATAATACAACCTTTTATGGGAAATTGAACAATGCATCAAGGAGTATTTGGTACCATGAGAATATGATCAGTCCCATAAATGAATGAGTCAACATTCTTGGAGGCCAAAACAATGCCCAAAACAGTAACATAGGTTTGGTTGTTTTCTCCAAGAAGTCATCAAGTTCATCCCCCAAGAGAAACACAATAGAGGGTTTCCCCTACATCAAACTCGACATCCTAAATATATCGAAATCAATAGTTTCATGATCTGATTTATGGTTTTTGTTCTATGGTCAATTGTTAGTATCCTCCTGGGGCCATTAAGGGAAAACTTGTGAAATTACTCTAGGGGAACAAAATCCAAACTAGGCAATATAAATGGGTTCCATCATCTCCCACAGATGTGTTGGGCCATTTTGGACTTGGTCACACTTCCCACAAATGCACAAGATATTTTGATTCAAAATTGACCCCCTTGTGCAAAATTGGTATTGGCCCTTACTAAGCAAAACCTAGTTCTGGAGATTGTATCATATGATCATTTCCTTGGAACTGAAACATGGTAGAGAGGTTCCCCTATCTAAATCACAACATCATGAATCCATTAGAATTCACGGTTTCACTATCCGAGTTGTGACGGTTTTTGTTCTATGGCCAATGGCAAGTATCCTCCTAGGGCCATTCAAGAACAACTTGTGAATTTGCTTTTTCGGCACAAAATCCAAACCCGCTAGCATAATTAGGTTCCATCAGCTCCCACGTATGTGTTTGGTCATTGTGTACATGGTCATGCCTCCCATGGTCGCATGGGATATTTCAATTCAAAATTGACCCCATTGTGCAAAATTGGCTTTAGCCCTTACTAAGCAAAACCCTAGTTCCAAAGATGGTATAATATGAGCATTTCCTAGCAATTGAAACATGGTAGAGGGGTTCCCCTAGATGAAAAATATCATCTTGAATCGATCGGGATTGATTGTTTCATGATCCAAGTTATGATTTGTGTTCTATGTCTTATTGCATGTAGCCACTAGGGGCCATTTAAGGACAACTTGTGAATTTGCTCCAGGGGCACAAAATTTGAACTGGGTAGCATAATTGTGTTTTGTTCCCTGCCATATATATGTTTTTCCATTGTGATCATATTCACACTTCCCATGGTCTCTCTATATATAGCAATTCAAAATTGATCCCCTTGTGCAAAAAATGCATTGTCCCTTTCAAACATCTCTGCACAAATATCCATTTACATGTATATGCATCCATATAGAAAACATCGACATAGATAAATTGTATATGCAAAAGTTCAAACAGAACCATAGAATATCTAAGAACATGAAGGCTAAAACTTAACTCCCAAATTTAAACAATAGTCAATTCCATCATCAAATATGTCCTTATATTAGCAAAATATACATAAGTCTACACAAAAAGGATCCAAACATACTCTGGACCCTCATCCATTCATGCTAGTTTTTTATTATCTTTTACAATTTATAGGAAAAAAGTTCCCAAGTAATTGCTCAAGATCCACTATTCTAGGATCGAATCATACTAAAGATAGCAAATAACCATATACAATCAAGACTAAATAACAAATGTTATCTTTGACCAAACGTATTTTTCCATGTGTAATTCTAAAACTCATCAAACAGGACTGCTAAATCATATACACCTAGCTGCTTCAGCTAGCACATCAAGACAATATAATGGATGAGACTTTTTCTAGACTTGATTGCATACTTTTTTTATTCTGATTCAACCTATTTTCAAGCAATTCTTTCTCTTTAACAAGAGCAATATTATGTTGCTGCACCACCTTTCTCCTCTTTACAGCTTCTTCTGCAACCTGTACCATCTATGAATAGTTTTTGTTTACTTCTTGGAGATCTTGCTTCAACATTCTATTAGCCTATAGCAAACCATCATTTATTTGATTTAAATGATTGTTCTGAAGTTTAAACTGGTGTATTTCTTTCTTTTGTTTCTCTATTGAAAATTCTCTTATTAAAAGGTCTGATTCCTCATTAATATTATATGAAGGATTATCCTCAATCGAATTCACTTCCTTCTTGGAGGATTCTCCCAATTCAAGTTCCATAATGGCTTTACCTTTGATATGAGAAGACTCTGGTGTTGTTCCTTCGTCTGGGTATTCATTTTCAGAACTGAATAGACGATCATCTACAATAAGGTTAGGAAATTTCTTTAAACTCTGGCCAATATTGTTTAATACTTCATTTGGCATAGATTCTAACACTTTTTCCTTTTGATCCTCCTCATCTGACGAGCCCTGAACATTCACAGTTTCATTTTTCTTAATTTTTCAGGGTCTAGAATAGCCCTCATATCCAGTCTTAGCTTATTTGCAGGTCAGGTATTGGGTCTTTGATAAACCTTAAATGGTTTTGATGAACCCTCTATAAGAATCTGAGATTTGTCATGAGAGGGATTTATATCTGCCCTTTGCTTTGTATAAATCTCATTCTTCTATTTAATAACCATATCAACGGAGTCTCCAGGTGTATCATCACTCTCAAATCCAAAACCATGTATCGTCCCTTCATCTTCAACTCTTCCTTCATCAAATTTAGAGGGAGTTTGTATAGTGATTTCTTCTTCAACAGTCTTTAATTCTGACTAAATCTGTATTCCCTTTTCAGAATGAAACTATGGTGTACTATTTTCCTTTTTATTAAGGCATGAAGAAATTTTGGGGGTTTTATTCATAACATAGGCTCGTTTCCTTTTATCTTCTTCAAATTCTTTGTGTTCAGTTTTGAAACCCGACCAAAACAAAAAGTGAGGCCAAGACCTTTTATATTTTTTCAATTCTTCTGTTACCAAGAGTCTAACCAGTCCATGATGAAATATGTTGTGACTTGAAGACTCAGGATGATTCCATAGCCTAGTCTCCATTTTACTCAGACTCTTCAAAAAATAATAAGGAAGGTTGAATTTCTTAGTACCTTCTATAGGAAGTAGAAATTGCATATGGTGCAGGAAAATGGTGGTAAACCTTCGCTCACAGGTGACATATATTTGTACAATTTCTAAGATGTCATGCCACTCCTCCAGTAAACGGGTCCTATGAATTCCTTTACCACAATCAGGGTTTCTATACTCGGGTAAAAGAAACTGATTATAATCTTCATCAACTGCATACCTCTTAAACCATCTTTCCCCCTCATGAACCACATCAATTTCTAAAGCAATGGATTCTTCTGTCACCTAAAATTAGAATTCATTAAATTTCACGACTGACCCTTTAAAATTTAAGGAGAAATTCCTTGTCACTTCTGGATTATGACCTTGAATTCTCTCACACACAGAGAACCAACCCACTTCTTTCGGCTTAACAACAGAGCATGGAGATTTGCTGGTCCAATCTATATTCTATGGCTCGATCCAAAGCAATTTCCCACTAGGGCCACTAGGTCGCTTCTTCTTTTCAGAAGTCATATTTGGATATGAATATTGTGAATTAAAAACTAAATACATAAATGTTATACATGTTTAATCACCTTGGAACCATATAACACTTTGAAACCAAAATGACCGATTTCGGATCCAATCGGAGGAGTACAGAAATTAAATTTGAAAGATTTGAAAATCTGGGGCATTAACCTTTTCTTACAGATGTAATTAATAATCATAACCAAATGACATCTGAAATAATTGAAACAACTCCCGAAGCTGCAACGTGCAATAATTAGAAGGTATGCCTTTAAATCTAATCAAATCATAATTTGACAATCCGACAGCGTTCATATGTATAAAAATGATGTGACGCACTGCTAGAATGTATTAAAGCAGAAAATGTCTAATCAAGCTTCAAGACTTAATCCATAATTAATTTTGAACATAACAAACACTTAAAATCTTAAAAATTGGGAGCTAAGCTAACACTTACATGACTTAAATGTAGAAATGAAAATAAAAAGAAATTCAAACAATCGGAAATAGAGTAAAATAAAATGAAGAAAATGAATGTAAGGTAGTTATAACGAGGTATGAGAAAAAGGAAGGTGACAGGTCTAGGAATAACATCATGATCCAAGTTATGTTTTTTTTTTATGTCCAATTGCAAGTATCCCCTTGGGGCAATCAAGAGACAACTTCTACATTTGATCTGTGGGCATGAAATCGAAACCAACCACCATAAATGGGTTTTTTCAGCTCCCACACATGTGTTGGGCGCTTGTGGATGTGGTCACACTTCCCACAATAACCCTGTATATTTCAGTTAGAAAATGACCCCCTTGTGCAAAATTGGCACTGGCCCTTACTGAGCAAAACCCTAGTTCCAAAGATGGTATAACATGACATTTTCGAGGCAATTTAGGAATGCATAAAGGTGTCTTTGGTACCATGAGAATAGGAGGACTCCCATAAATGAATAATGCAACCATATTGGAGGCCAAAACAATTCCCAAATTAGTAACATAGGTTAGGGCGTTTCTCCAAGAAGCCACTAAGCTAGTCACCCAAGAGAAAAGTGTCCAATGGATCATATCCTTAACAATTATAACCACCACAATGAATGGAAATGACCTCAATCCAACCATGTGGTAAGGTTAAATGAGATAAAATATAAATAATAGCCAATGAACATAAGAAATCTAAAAAATTATTTGTGGAAAATGAGAATTGTTACTTATATAGTCCCAATGCCTCAAAATAGTCCAAATTATATTAGTGGTTAATGAATTAGTATCACTTGGTAAGGGAGTCTAGCAATCGTGTGTATATACTTGGAATACATAAGTGAATTATGGCATCTATTCAATTGAAGTATGGAATGCATAATTCTATTTGATTGTATACTTGTATATATTACAAAGTCAATGTTGACAAAAAATTACTTTTATATAATGACATGTGAGGGTTGAGAGTTACACTTTCTAGTTGATAGTTAACTTGTATTACAACTTTTTTATGATCTTTACTAACATTTATTAAAATTGTTGCATGTTTTACATAATCAGAATGACATCTTAGCTGTAACTTTTCGCATATGTTTTTATGGTACATCCACTTTCATATGATGAAATATGATTATGGTTCAGTCTCAAATGCTGTAATATTAGCAATATAACACAAATATGAATTATGGAATGAAATTAATACTAACTTTTAATTTTGAATGTTTTTTTTGCAGAACATGGGTTTGGAAGATTTGATTGAGGAAAATCACGATCCAGATTATTTTGAGTCTAGATTAGATATGGGATTTGATGATTATGATGATGATGATGGAGATGAAGACAATTCCCGGGATGATGATGATGATGATGATGATGATGATGATGATGATGATGATGATGATGATGATGACGACGATGATGACGATGGCAATGATGATGATGATGCATTTGCTAGTGGTAACTAGTGACGTTGATCATATTGACTGTATAATGAATTGTTGTTCATATATCATTATGATAACTATATCATTTTGACTTATATATATATATAATTTTGAATTGTATCATATTGACTTTTATTATTTTGACATGTATCATATTGACTTGTATCATTTTGACATGTTATTTATCCACTGGTATATTTGACTTTTACTTGTTTTAGTTATAGATGATGATGATCTTATCAATATTATATTTTTAATTTATATATATTGGAAGTTGTCGATGTTTTTTGATGTATATTTACTATGTGTATTGATGATTTTTCTACTTTGGACATGGATGTTGTCAATTTCATTTAAATTTCTTCATAAATGTTATGATATAAATTTGAAATGCGATATCTACTGGTTTAAATAGATATATGTTATTTTACGTATTATGATATATTTCATCTATTCAATAGAAATTACTAAAATCTTGCTTCTTATAATACTAGTATTGACTTGTTATTTTTACTATTTCTTTAATGATGTCCATGACATGATATTGATGTAATATTGGTATATTTGACTTTCGCTTGTTTTAATTATTTATGTTGTTGATGTTATCAGAATTATCTTCTTAATTTATATATAATAGAAGTTGTATATGTTTTATTAATGGATATTTAATAAGTATGATTATTTTTCTAGTTTCTATGGATGGCGTCCAATTGGAACACAAGAAAGTCCATGTGTCTTATTAAAGAAATTCAATTTGTCTTATTAAGTAAATTCCATGGAACACAAGGAAAGAAATTCATATCATTAAGAAGAAATTGACAATATGGTGACCATATGAAGTTTGGATAATAGTAAGCAACAACAAAAAATATATTTAAACACTTTTCTTTAACTCTTGCATTTATTGTTGAGGTTTTGCCTCACATAAAACATCATGTCCCAATTCTACACCACCAAAATACATGAAAATTGGGGAAACAAATTACCATGGTCCAACTGAAATAACGGTAACTTTGAGGGAGGAAGTAGAGGTTGCTAAAATAAGCTTGTTCCCATGAACCATAAAAGGAAACGAGAAATGATAGGGAAATACCTCTTGAAAAGGGAATGGATGGGGTCCAATAAGGATATGAAACTTAGGGTATACTTGTGAGGAAATGATAGGATTTGGAGGATATGCAAGGAAACAAGGAGACGAGACAAAATGAATTTTCTGAAATTTGAAGGAAACTTCAATACAAAAATCTACTATTTTGCACATGCAAATAAATTTCAAAATCATTTACACTTAAAGAAATGAACAATTTGTAACTTGAATCTACACATAGATAAAGATTGGCAAATTGGCTTATATTTATAGTTTTCTTTAATGAGAAAACCAAAAGAAGGAAAAATGGATAAGAAGCTTTTCCATCTAGAAATTTTAAGACGTTTATCAGTTAATTCATTCATCATTTCACAATTAAATTTTCCATATTGGTTTTTAATGGAGAATCTTGTGTTATTTTTAATTGTCCAAATAGTGTTTATTAGTTATTTCTATAAATTTCCAATAACCTTCTCAACCGTTTCGAGAAATTGTCAAAATGGCTTCATCCATTTTAGGCCTCCCGGAAATGCCATGTAAAACATTTTTGCAACATCTGGGGCAGTTTTTGGAATGGAAACATTTTAAGGAAATATTAGATTGTCTACCACTTATCATCTCCTATGACTAAACTGGAATTGCCATCAAGTTGTCATCACCCATAGGTGTCCTAGCAGTGAAGGAAGAATCCACCTTGCCAATGACATAATTCGAAAATCTGATTTATTTTAAAGCTAGAAGAGACTCACAACTGAAACTTGGAAGTTGGAATCTAATAAATGTGTGGTATATTGTGTTGTACCAATTTTTTCCAAATGAATCCATTTTGGCCATGAATATTGCTAGTCTGCAACATAATCCCTCAAGTACTCCTTTAAACATTTTGTTAATGACCTTTATCTATCCATCTACCCGATATGAAACTCATGGATAACTTGGTAATTTATTATACATTGTTGGTGGCATCCATGGGAATGAAATGGGAATAATTAATTGATCCACAACCAAAATGATGAAATTATTCCCTCCAACCTGAGGGATTCCTGTAATGAATGCCATGCTAATGGATTCCCACTTTTGATTCAAAAATTGCAATGGCTAAAACAGTCCTGGAATCTTCATAGCCATTTTTTTCCTCTAACAAGTCTCACATGATGCAACCAAAATTTTCATGTCTACTTTAATCCATATCCAAAAAAATCACTCCTTATGCTAGAGTAGGCTTTAATGAATCCAATGTAACCAACAAATGGTTAAGAGTGATAGTTATCTACAACCTTCTCTTTGAATTTAGAATTTGGTAGAAGGTCTATATTTTTCTTTTAAAAGATCACATCAAGGAGAAAATAGAGCTTCAGAGGCTATGGTTTTTGAGGTGATAGAATATTGCGTTGTGATATCTATTTGTTAATACTTGAAGTTAGGAGGGTTCCAAAATTTATCTAAGAAAGGTACACTATCAACTCCATATTGCACCTTTGCACTTCAGGTTAGTGCATGAGAACCATGGTTGAATCCCTAAGAGATTTTAAGTAAAAATTGAATGTGTACTACCAAACCACCTCAAATATGCAGAAAAAAATTGTTCTAAACTCAGACCTAAATTTTGTGTCAAATTAGGTATGAACATATAGCACAGTGCATATTTACACGTATATATAAAATCAGCCTAATTTATTTTCCAACCCACTCTTAAAAAGCCTCAGATATACACTCTGAAAGTGTCAATCTGTGTGTAAAAGTTCATCAAACATCATACAAATACTCTTAAACTTGTGTATGAATAGTTCCTGAAACCTTTAGGTAATGGAGTTGAATATATAAGAATATTGATTGAGTAGGAAGGTTTCTTGAGTTTAATCAACTCAAAAATTTCAATCTGAAGTAATCAAACAAACCAATGAAATGAGATTTACCACCAAAGAGATTCTACCTTTTTTCAAAAGTTGTGTACATGATTTTGAGATATTGGCTTCAAATTCAATGCACTTTACAGGACATCAAATCACTTCCAAAGCACTTTCTCCCAAAAATTTCAGGGGCTGAATCACATGAACAAGATGGAAATGATCTCTAACTCTCACTGAATGGAATTATCTTTCACTCACCTAAAATGAATCAAAAGGTAGAGGAGTAGGGGACTTTGGAAATTAACCATCAACCCACTCAATTGGACTAAAACAAAAACTCCCTGCTTAGGGGAAATGCAGGTATACCTATTGGTTGAGAAGCAGTGTGTCCCAATGCCCAATTGTAGATAGTTCTAGACCTGAATAATTTAAAACAAGACAACATTTATCCTCAACAAAGTTCAAGCATTAAAGCTCACTTATTCGAGCAAGAAGATTCTAGATGTAAGTGAGCTCCAATGCTTCACTAACTGATATAAAACTAACATATCTATGTAAGATACCTTCACACCACTCCACTTAAGGTTTTTGAATGACTGGAAATTGATGTTCCCTCTAGTAGGAGGATAACCCATGGCATACCTCAATGCATAATCCTCAATATAAAATTTCTTTTGCATGTTTTGAAGCTCTAACATGTGTTCTTCAAAAATATTTTTTTCTAAAATCCTTAAGGCTTTGTATTTCTCCATAATCCAACAAACGTATTCTTTTGTTTCTTCAATGAACGCAATGGTGCAATAACACCCAGGAGATATGGAATGCAAATAAGAGAAGACATATTAAGAAGGAATTTTAGAAACATAGAATAAAGAGAAAAATAACCATGAAAATAATAATAGAAAAATGGTTGTGCTCCAAGACAACTAATAAAATAGAAAAGGATCTTATAAAAAAACAGAATTAGTATAGCCTTATTGCTCCCAAACGTATTGAGAAATGTGTTGCAAAAATCTAAATATATGATTAATCCCATGTAGAGGAAGGGTGATAATTCAATTCCATGCTTTTGTGGTAAGGTGTATATTGGTGATATTGATCACCCAGTGAAAGTAAGACCAAAGGAGCACTATGAACATATCATATATGATTGATATAGGAATTAGAAATTAGTTGAGAACTCTCAAGAGTCTAATCATTATTTATGCATTGGACTAAATTTGCACCCCATATATGTTGTACTATAATAAGTGCATGTAGCAATCATGGATTGCATTAGCTGACGATATATGATAATATAAATTTCAAGGTGAGCTATTTTCTCATCAAAGGACTATGTACACCACATTAAGTCTAGAAAAATCGTGCTAATTACTCAGTACAGTAAACCATACATAAAGAATAAAATTTATTTGGAAAAAGGTAAAATAGTATTAAAAATAATCAAGCCATACTGCTATAGAAACTTGATGATCAAAATTTATTTTCTTACATGGCATGGGATAATGTGTTGCAATGTTTCTCCAAATTGAAAAGCACTCTACTGTGGAAACTTAATGATCAATAGATATCCAATATAGCCAGAAGTTGCAATAATGTTCAATTCTTGGATGCATAGCCGATATACCAAGATAACTAGAAAAGAAAGGAAGTAATGCATCTTCATAGAAGTTATCCAATATTTATAACCTATAACAAAATAGATCATTCTCATCATGAAATACACACAATTTTGAATCCTTCCATTCACCCCCTAGTCCACCATCACATGTGATTCAAAGTTTAATAGGTAACATTCAGTAGGATTCCAGGGGAATTAATGAAGATATTTATAAATCATGGTTATGGTTTGAAATTCCATATGAATTTGGAGATGTTTGGCAATCAGAACAAAGCAAAGGTGCAATGCATGGATAAATACTGCAAGAGAATGAGGGATGATTTTTAGTTCTTCCTTGAAACTAAGCATAAGGCAACATGGGATTCTAATTATCCCATGGGAGAATTAATGTAAATCACGAGAATCGAACTCATATCTGTTATTGGGACATGGATATGCCACTATTTTTACCATTTGCATACATCCATTTCACTTCATATTACCACTCATTTATCACTCCATTCACCACAATTTCTTAGTGTAAACTGTCTTGTTATGATTATTCATGCTTTAGTGGTTAAGTAATGCTCATTCTCGTTCATTTTTAATAGATTAAATGTTATTATGCATGATTTTATTGATGATGGTTTAGGAATAGATTGCTTGTAACAACACTTATAGTTCCAGCTTCCAAGCTTGATATGCTAGCATAAATACAAAGAGGAAATTCATAACATGGTTTTGTTCCTAGGTTCAAGGCATGAATTTGTGATCCCCAATTTACACCTAGGTCCAACATGGAAACCTCTAGCTCATGGTCAAGTGATATCAGTAAAACACATGTTGTATAAGAGGAGGCATTTTTTCGTTGCAATTTATGGGAAAATGAAGTCAAATTTCGAAAATATGGGACATGGGTTTTTGTGCAGAATGGGTCAAAACAGATGACACGCAAGCAGATTGTCTAGGAAGTGCGTGATATGGGAGATACAAATAGTTTTCTAAAGATGAAATTACCAGATCACGTGAATGATCGGTTTCCCAAAATCTCAAGAATTATTGGAACGATTTATGGGTTTAGCAATTTGGTTTCATTGATCCATTGTATAAATATGCAATCAATCTTATGTATTAGGGCAGTAGATAGACATAATAAGAGATAGAGTAGCAGAATGCTAAATTCATTGTATCACTCTTTTCTTCACAATAGAAGACACGTTGATTCATATGATCTAAGTTTTAATTCTTGAGTTGTTTCAACAGCCGTGGTTGGAGAAGGAAGGGACCCCTTCAAGGACTAGGTGTTGCCATTTCAATTAGTTATTTCGTAAATTTATCATAGATTGTTATTTGAATTAATAGTTGTCACTATTACTTCTAAATTCTTGTTTATTGCATACGTTGTTACTCATAGAGTTGGATCATTTTTGTTATTGATTGGATATTGATGTTACTTCTGCAAGATAGAATATTATCGTGATAGATTTCCTTTTATAATCATTAGTTCTCTTAATTGGATTTGCAGATATTACTTAGTAGTTTTTCATTCACGTTGTTACTTAATATTTTTTACTACAGATTGGTTGTTGTTACGTTTATAGATCAGAATCTAAGTTTTTCGTGTGGTTGGATTTTAGATAGTCTTCTTATTTTTATATTAGCAGGTGCATTGACTTGAGTGATTTCCTTTATAGTATTAATTTGAGTGATATCATTTAGAAGCAGTGAGTGTGTAATTTTCTTTACCAGAAGTGAGTTTTGTGATTTATTTAATAGTAGAGGTTTCCTATGTGAGTATTTTCCTTGCAAAATTGTGTTATGATAGAGTTCCTCTTTCAATTTAGATTGCATTTTATTTTGGAGTGTGGATTGATTAAATTCTTGATTGCATACTACATGATCATATTATATTTCTCAACACTAAAGAGGAAAAATGTATCCTACATAGAGTTTGCACCTAACATTGAAAGTTTTACATTCCCTGGTTGATAATTAATGTGAAGGTTAATTAGTCTTTTTAAAAAGAGTGTTAAAACCACCAACAACTTCCAATTCAAAATAAAAAATCCTATATACACTAGAGACAAAATATTGTGCCATATAGAATCTATGGATTGAATTTGAAGGAAAACATACAAAATATGTAGTCATCATAAGCCAACATTTACAATACTAATAAACCCCCAATATCATATGAATTGACAAATTTTGAATGGACTAACCTGGTGTTGTGGAAAAATTTGCATAAGGGTGCATCCCTCCACTTGGTAAGGTACTAAGCCTTCTAGGTTTCAGTAAGGCCTCAATCCTTGGAGCCCCTTGGGGAGTGACTGAGTTCTCCAAATGATCTTGCAAGTGGTTGTTAGTGGAATTTAAAAAAAAATAAAGAAAAGTAAAACAAAATATAACAAAGCAAATGGGGGAAGAATGCAAACTCAAACAACCAAATGTATGCAAAACCACTTTGTATTGACCAATGGTCAAGCATGTACAACAACTAGGAGGTGTAGGCTTCAAGGGAAGCCAAAAACATCCCTTAGGGAGTTCCTTCTTGTCCAAAATAAATGCTAAGTGGGTGAGAGAACAATGGAGAGAAATTCTTGCTCCTTGAAGGAAGGAGGCAAGCGAGTTTGGAATGATTTCAAAGGTGGGAAGAGGTGAGCTATGAAGGAGCTCTAACACAAATCCAACATCATAACATTGCTCTTTTTTCTCTGTACAAGATGCATGCCCATGGATTCCGTTTGAAGGCCAACAGGTCACCAATAAAAAAATAGCTCCAAATGTGAATCCCATCGTCTCATGAAGTGGTTCCAAGTACACAAGGAGATCTATTTAATGCCACAAGGAGTGTAAGGAACCCAAATTCGAATTGTGGAGGTGATGGGACTTTGATGAGTCTTCAATTGCGCCACTAGTGGGTGAGATTTGATAGTCACATAGATATCGAAGGAATTTCCGCACTAGGGTCACACATGTTCTGAACTGGTAACACGCAATATAACACATATTAATAAGGGTTCAGTTGCACAACCAATTCATTTCACTGTTCGTGGGAACTTTTGGAATCATGTTTCTTTTTTTATTTGTTGAGGATGCCTTTGGTGAGTTGCATTCTCCATCTTGATGAGGCCTTACTGCAAGAATCACCAAATTGTCGCATGTGTGAAAGATTTAGGCGTTAATAGATGCCCCTTGATGTATGAGGATCAGAAAGGAATGTAGAGATGATAATGCATCATAGTTTCTTGTGTTTCTCTCCTATTATGTAGTGGACAAAGCATATGTGGACGAGAGGGGACTCCCATGGGGGAAGATTGCTAGTGATGGTCGGTGAAGATGTAATAAATAACTTTTTAGTATACAAATGAGGCAGGCATACCCATGCTTGTGAAAAAGATGTCAAGAAGATTACAATAAGAGAAGATCAAGGGATCAACTCAAATCTATTGTTGGGAAAAGGATGAAAGAGGATTCAATCCATGTAAGAGTAACTGAACATGGAATTTTTGTTGAGTACTAAAGAAGTGGAATTGATGATGATCATGAAGAGCACACAGGGATGGGGGACTACAGTAGTGGTGAAGCTGTGTAAGGGGGTACTTAACTGTACCAGATGGATTGTTACTATGATTGTGCAAATGTGAATAGTGCTACCTTCAAAAGTATGTTTCCCCTTAATGTGATAGAGATGTTTCCGTCAAGAATATGGGTAACCACTAAGTTAGGGAGCACTATTGAATCTCCCTACTTAGTTCGAGGTGATCCCTTATAGTGATGGAAAGGGACCCCAAGGTACAACTACTGCAACTATTAGAATATGGTCAACTGATGTCGATGAGAGTTGAAGCGTATAAGAAGCTAAAGGTCTCATCATAGGAACCAAGACCGTATTGTAACCAATTGTAGGACTAAAAAATATGACAAAAGACTAGTTGATAAGCATGGGGCTCATAAATTCCTTTGATCATTGTAAACATGGGGAGGGATAATGACAACATTCCTTTAGGAAAGGTACAGAGTGAAACAGAGGGATACATACTGCAAGTGAAGGGGATTTGATGGAGACACAATACTGAAAGTAATGTTGACTGATAATGTTGGGGATGTTAAGACTCAAATACATCGATCAAAGGCGACCATGGGTTGCTTCCAAAAGAATCAAGAGTTCCTGCAGTTTTATGTGGATAGGGGAACTTATGTGTACATAAAGAATAATTGGTGGGGTCCCCATCTTTTCATGTGTGTCGGGGGACCAATTTGATGATGGGAGGGGTCCCCATCGTTTTGAGTGGGTTGGGGGATGATTTCCAAGATGAGGTGGGGTTTTTTTTTGCAAACGTGAAGACGGGTTCCCCATGAATAAATGCCACACATATTTTTCCTACAGGAATAACTTAATAGAACTGGTTAGTTCTAGGGGTGGGGGTCCCATTGGTGTCCTCACTATGGGGATGATACGGAGAATATTTCAGATGGTAGAGTGCTCATAGAGGTATGATTATTCAACTATAATTCTTGATCGTAACATGTGATGAGGAATATGATGGCACTAATTGCTGAAGGTGGGAAAGTAGATGCACAGTTGTAAAACGATGAACTAGGGGTGATCGTTTCAAGTTGAATCCGATTCCTTGAGCTTGTGGGGAGTTTGACACCATGGGTGTGAAATTATGATAAGGGATGTAATGGTGTGCACACCCATGGGGGAACATGCTATTCACAGTGATAATGTTGATGGAACATCAAGACTGGAAATTATGGCTAAATGGTTATCAGTGGAAATACCGGTAAATGCAATGTGAGCAGAGGAAAAACATTGCCTATATGCCAATTTTGTTTATGTATTTGTAACTTTGGAAGATATTCACTTGCATATTGTATGTATTACATTTGTACTTTATTGTATCCCCAATGGAGATGTATTATTCCTCTGATTGGAAGTGTCATCATTTGTATTTGCAAGTGTTGCAAGTTACATTGTAAGTGTCGTAACTTATACTTGATGGGTTATTAGACCACCTTGGTGGGGTCGGCCCTGTATGAGTTAAAGGGTTATTAGAACACCCTAGTGGGATCGGCCCGGTGACAAGTAGTAATGGGTTATTAGACTCACCTAAGGGAGTTCGACCCAGTTAGAGTAAAAGGCAAGTAAAGGTAAAGTATAAATAGAGAGGAGCACCTCTCTATTTATTCATTCATTCACTCACTCACTTCGAATTAGTGAGAGAGAGGAGGATTGTGCACAAGTGGAGGAGGAGAAGCTATTAGGAGACTATCTCTTGTTTTGGGGTTTGATCCTTGTGATATTTGTATTGGTGCTCATTCTATCTCTGAGTCAGTTGTGGGGTTTTTCACCTTCTTGGTTTTCCCCGGTGAAATGCTTTGTGTCTCTTGTCTCTTGTGTTTGATATGTTGTACATGTTGTTCTCTCAGTTAAGATCCTAGATCATATTGAATTAAATGATGGAAAAATAACATGGCATCAGAGTTGGCCTAAAGGAAGGCATTGTATGGCATTTATGACACTTGTTGCACTTGCGACAAATTGGAAGCTTGGGCTTGGTATAGTAAAAACTAGTCATCGTGGCACTTTCGCTATAAATTAGTTTTGCAAAAGGTTCAGGATCTGAAAATTTTATAGGATGAAGATGAAATGTTCATGTACCTATTTTAGAAGATCAGCCTTAGATTCATTGTACTTTGTGAGATATGATTCGTACAAGTTAGGGTTTATGCCTCTTCTAGATTGCATCCCTAAACAGGTGACCTAGGAACAAAGGTCATATCTTGGGCTAGGAAGCTCCAAATGGAGTTCCGTAAAAAGTGGAAGTTAGGGGACGGACTGTAGTTTCACAAGTCCTCTTTTCAGAGGCCTAAGTTGAAAGAGTGACACATGTCACTTCGTAGAAGTTCACTATGATGTTTCATCCCATAAATAGGTCATGTTGCGACATGGAGCATATCTCCCTGATGGAGAATCAAATGAAGGTAAAACCTGTGGGGTTGGAAAGATGACAGGTCAGTATACCACAGGCCGAAGTTTCAGACCCTGAGGATCCAAAATTTTAGAGATACACCAGAATCAATATGGCATATATTTATGTCCAAACAGAATTGGATTCTGAGCACTTTCATTTTTGGTTTGTCACTGCTGCGAGAAATAAGGGCTTTTGACAGAAGTGGAATTTTGGATTTCTCTCAGCACAGGATTTCTCTCCTCAGGAAAATCAAAATTTAGAGACCAAGATCAAAGTTTTTGGTTGGGTAGAACCCCAGGATCTATCAAACCCTAGTTCGGGTTTCTGACCAAAAAACCAAAAAACTAGAATTTGATAGAAGTTGTAGATCCGAAATTTGCAGGTCAATTTTGAAGGGTCAATTTTTGAAGTTTTCAAAATCTGAGCACACCAGCTTTCTCGCCTCATTCAATTGCATCTCCCTATCCAGACAAAAGTTTGAAATTCCAAGTTTGGATTTTTAGGGTTTCTCTATCAAACCCTAGCCAGTTCCAGATCCAGTTTCAACAAATCGAAGTGGATTAGGTTAATCCTAGAAGAGAATGAATTGGACACCTACATAAGTGAAGAAGTTCTAGTTCCAGAGGGAGATGAGGCTAAGGCCTTACATAAAATACTACAAGCAATCTCGATAGGTATGACTTGAGGAGATACAGGTATGTTTTGAAATATGTTCATGATTAAGTTTATGATATGTTTGTCTTCATATTATTGAGGTTAGTACAATCTTGATTGATTTTAGACTTGTCTTATCACCTTAGTAAAAGTATGAATGCATGTGAATGATAGAAGACATTCATTTATTAGGGTTATGACACTTATGATTGTACTAATGCACTGTGGTGTTGTATGAGGATGATGTTGTCCGCTAACATGAAAGGTACATCAAGAAAGACAAATCATGTTCTAGATCAAGAACATATGACCATGGTGACATGAAGAAAAAGACTCATCCATAGCCATTGATCACATAAAAGATCTACTTTCAATGTATGTATAATTTGGTTCTACAATTCTTAACTTATGAGATATGCAGGTTACTATCACAAGGTCTCTAAATCATTGAAGAGAACAAAGAAGACATTGTTTGGGTATGTTAGACAAGCATGATAATCCATGTATGTTTTTTTCCTATATTGTGTTAGAATCCCACTTTGTGTTAGTATCTTAGATATGTATACTTTTGTATGATTGATAATGATTATTCATGAAGTTATAAGTTTGAGTAATCATGGGTTTATGCATATTATGCTTCTTAGTTTGATTAATGATATGACAAACTAGAACAGTCCTATGGTCATATAAGAATATGCATAAAAGTACTCCATGAAACCTTGACTACTAACGCTTGTGATAAATTACTTGTATATGAAATAATCATGACCATACATGTTTAAGATTATTTAGAATCATAATGTTTTGTTAGTATTGAGATTATACTAATGAATGTATGATTATGTATGAGATCTTGAGGATGACACAATGATGACACTAGTGCACACTCAAGCATGCATAGTGGTCCAGGATGGATATAAGTTCAAAGACAGATAATCAAGGAAGCAAAGATAGTACAAAATGAGAGATAAGTGACCAGGCGACCAAAAACTTTGGTCGCAATAGCTTTTCAAGGGATAAATGACCAAAATTGAGAAATTTTAAGTGAACTGACTAAAAATGACCAATTTGGTCACGGGATAAGAACTAAACTAAAAATGACCAAGATAAATGACCAATTTGGTCACGAGAGAGGAACTAAACTAAAAATGAGCACATAACAATTGGTCATTTTTAGTTGTGTCATTCCAGCAGTGGAAAATTATAGTTTTGATAATGAATTTGTACAATTTACTAAATTTTAACACTGTAGATGGATTCGGAGGGGGTCTCCGAGGGGGACTTCGAATCCATTTGCAGTGTTAAAATTTAGTAAATTGTGACATTAATAGTATACAACTTGGATTATTTTTCAATCCATGTCTTCTAAGGGATCATTTCTTTGAGGCCATCCCGATACCTATTGTGTTAGATGATAGGAGAATCATTGAGATGTTCATTTAGGGGTTTCTCTACTAATTAGTTCCTTGGGTGTGGTGAGTTGATATCTAGATAATACATCATGTCTTGCATATAGTTTATCAAGTGATAGATGAGTTCTTCTACATGTGGTTGAGTTGAGTATTAGATATTTGTCGCATTTCCCTTTTGGAATTGTCATGTCCTGAAGTTAGTGTCACTCTGTTCAGCTTGTTGTACTAGTTGTGTTCATATTTTGTTTGAACAAAACCATTGCCGTTTTACCATCTCAGCAGTCTGTTAAAGTTTCAACAAGTTCATGTATTTTGTATCATGTTAGCTAAAAATTGTTATTTTCACAACCTCCATTAATTCTCCATATGCATTCATTCACCATGGTTCTCTTTGCACCTGAGTTTTAAAATCTTCAAAGTCCCCCTGGGTCCCTCCCTTACAAGAAATAGCCAATATCCTCCATTTTGAAGAAAAAATAATTCCTCCCTTTTTGTAAAAATCCCTTTGTTCCCATCTCCTTGAATAATGATAATAATAAAAATACCGGATAGAGTCTAGGCTTTCAGATGCCTTAAGTTATTTGGTACCTAAAAAATCACTTTTCATGGTGAAGGGAATTGCCTTTCATGAATATACTTTTCTGGGGTGAATATCTAAGCTTGAAGGAGTTCATCTATCACATGAAAATACTCTGAAACACAGGTATAAGTTTCGTCTCTATAATGGTTTGCTACTATTTTTAGCTGGGCATGTATTTTAATCATCTATCAAAGAAGTATAAAAGTTACTTAGCTTATTCACTATGATTATTGATTAATCATTTTAGCTATGTAGGGATTGAGGGTTTTGCTCTGTAAACATGTGATTATGCTCTATGCTTGTAAGCGAACAAGTAGTATCAAGCTATGAATCAAACCCATGTATCTAGATTATGGTTGGACAAGGGAAATATTTCTTGCAGGCATGTGTGTGGAAACGCAAAACCTATGGGACAATTTATCTAATGGGCAACCCATATTTCTCGATAGGCCTGATTGGATTGAGATGGCGAGTACCAAACAAAACATTTGGAAACCAGTTGATTCTATAGCAATATGATCATGTGAGGAATGATATCGGTTGTAAAACCCTTATCATGGCTCGATCAGTGGAGGAGTTGGGTTCAGTTACTCCACTAGATAGAGAGGTTGATGCCACTGATTGATTCCCAAGGGCCTAGTTCTACGGCCATGGATTTAGACAAGGTGAAAAGCCTCTAGGACAAGGTGAGGATTTTTCTAATTGGTATTAACATCCCTTTCACATTCCACGACATAAAGGACCTTTATTTAAAGGAATCATCATCAAAGAGCTTTCCAAAGTGATTATCAATCACCAAGTATTCCAAGGTGATGCAGTTTGGATGAGTAAGAGATTGCATAGTTGCTTCTTTATATGAATTTGGATGTGGTGTTAAAGTGATTTTTTTGCTGGCCTTTTCCATGGTGAATTGGGTTGAGTTTGAGATCCTTTCTCTTACTGGACTATGCCACCTTCCACCCCTTCTCTTCTTCCATATTGCATGCTTAATAAAAAATAATAGAGGGCTTATTTGAGGTAGCGTTCATGGCCTTATCTTGGGTTGGAGCTCTAACAGTTTGAGCATGAGATGCAGTTTTCTGATTTGAATGTTATGAAGATATTGACATTTGTGAGGAATTTTTGGTGGAGTTGTTTGGGAGATCATACGGAGTATTGGCCTGAGAGGGTGCTGGGTGGGGATTCCTGTTGGAGTAGTCCCTTATTTGGTGATCATGTTCTTGACACAAAATATTCATTGGGTAGGTTTAAATACTCCACCTTATGAAAATGAAGACTATTAGTTGTGAATATATTTAAATGTTGTGCAACTCTTTATTCTTATCTACTTCAAAGCGCTCTTCAATTTGAATGAAAAGAATCTTGCTTGACATACGAATTAAAAATTCGCCAAATATTTAGTCAAAGATATCCACAAGTTGTATGGTGTTAGGTGGGATCCCCCATAACTCGACTCAAAGAGGATATTTAGCCTCATTGATGCCCTCAAGATTTAAATTCATAGTTAGTCAATTTCTCACTCCTATAGTTAACACCATTCAACCAAACAAAGGTTTTTAAGATCATACCTTAAAAGGGGTTCATTTAGGAAACACCTAACTCTTCGAGATTGTGTTTTTAATATAATTAATTTAAAATTATGTTTGTAATAATAATTAAATTTGGGGCAATGTATTCCCACTAAATGGCCAAGAAAAGCAAAATGAAATTCCTCTTATCGATGTTCCTCCCTGAAATCACAATTCCATAGACCGCCTGAATTGCAGGCCATTGATTGATTGATTGAGGAGCGGGAGGAAGAAGCAATATGCCAAGGAAGGGGCTAGGCGTGAAGAAGGCCCAACTAGTGGGGGTAACGTCCAACCACACCCTCATGAAGAAGAAGAGCGACCCCCATCGCACATCATGGCCACGAAGGAGTCCATGGGCAATATCATGAAGGCCTAGACCTTATCCCTCATGGAGGCCAAGTACACTATGGAAGAAAAAATCAAGCACATTGTCAGGGAGATTGTGGACCATGCCAAAATCAGGAGAACGTGGCCAATTTCAAGATCCCAAAATTCGAGAACTATTCGGAGGCGGGAAATGGCAATAAAGGATCCACTCAAAGGAGAAACGATCTCACCGGCCTTACCCGTGGTGGGAAGTGGGTCTAGTTCTTCCGATTGGCTTACATGATAAAGTCTATCAATGTCCTGGTGGAGTTGGCTTCATTGCAGACTTTGTTTCTAACCCTTGACGAGGCTACCGAGGCCACAAATCGCAAGGTCAATGCCCTGGAGAACATGGTCAATCCTAGGCTGGAGAATACTATTAGATATATCAAGTGGGAGCTTCACGAGTTGGAGACAGAGGATTTATTCAGGATAAAAAATATTCAGAGTTACAAAAAGAGGGAGCTTGAGAGAAAAATGCAGAGTGCCAAGAACTTTGGCAACAAGCAGGATCTGGAGACTTTTGCAATTTAGAAGGGGATTTCGATGGGGGATGTGCACAATCTGTTGTCCATGGAGACTGAAAATGGTGAGGATATTATTTTATAGAGAGGTAATAGAAAGTAAAACCCACAAACCTTCTTTTTTGCTACAAAAAATTGTGTAATTTTTCTCTGGATTGGAGTATCTGCTCTGCAACAGAATTTTTTACCAAATTGGTTGTTTTTCAACTTTGAAGTTAGTGGAACTTGTTTTGGGATTCAGCCAGATTTATTTTAAAATTTAATTCTACAATATTTGTCAAGGTATTCTACTTGTTTTGTCCCTGAATTTACTGTAATTTTAAACCAATTGGATGTTTTTCATCTTTCAAATTAAACCCAATAAGTAACAAAACTTTCTCTGAGGTTTGAGCCTAGGATCTACAACATGATTTTCAATTATTTGTTATTTGTACTCAATTAGTTGCTTTTCAACTTAGAAGTTAGCATAATTCCTTGTGGGGTTTAACCCATATGCTTTGATTAAAATTTAGCAGAAGTCCTTGTGAGATTACACATTTCCTTTCTTCATGATCTCGGCGTTTAAAATTGACTTCATCCAACTGGTCTAGCTTTTGTTGCTCCATCATTTTCCAGGTAGTGAATACAGCT
The DNA here is from genome assembly GCA_027924585.1 of Larix kaempferi. Classification (NCBI taxonomy): domain Eukaryota; kingdom Viridiplantae; phylum Streptophyta; class Pinopsida; order Pinales; family Pinaceae; genus Larix; species Larix kaempferi. Next base: position 15,772,348 of record BSBM01001334.1, on the reverse strand, counting down.
CAAAAATTAGGGTCAAGTGGTGTCAGCTGATATTCAATGGTAGATGGAAGCTTTCAAGAGGCCGCCATTAACTAGAAGGTCTCCCCTCCCTACGAGAAACTATTCTTTCCACCCTGAGTAATAAAGAGATTCAAATTATGTATGTAATAATATTTTATCAATTAGATAGACTCTTACCTTTTCCCTTTGTTGTTGAGGCTTCTCCAACTTGCGTATTTTTGCAGCATAATGAAGAGTAGTTTGCTGAGCTCTCTTACCAAGCTACCTAGCTCTTCTTCCTTTCACTCTGCCAAGATTATCCTTCAAACCAACCTCCTCCTCAAGAATGCAATCCTAAATTTGTGACTCCTCATTTGACAGATACTTCTACTTCTATGGTGGTGACTTATGGCTCTCCATCAAAATACAAGAAGTCAGCTCGACCCATAGAGGTTTCAACAACAACAAAAGGTATCCCCTACATGTTAAAAATCCGGCCAATAATGATTACCTCTCTACTTGTTACGATGAAAACTCAGACTCCAAAGGATTTCCATTATACACCTCTAGATCTCCTCTCATCCCTTTTTTCTACCTATACCTTATGCTCTCTTCACATGCTTATGTATTCAATAAGAGGTGAGGTATTCGTATTGAGGCAATATCCCAATTCAATCGCATGGAGAGACACATGATGGAAGTACACTTCCCTACCTACGCTTTTTCACATTAAGCAATGCCTTCACAACACATACCTACCACCACATCCAAGGAGTCAAGATTATTTTTCAAGGATGTGTTATTTCTATCCTTTGCTACTACAATGTGGCAATTTTCCTTTAAAGGACTTGGAAAAATGTTGAGACATAAACCTTATAGTATTTATCCTCGTCGATTGACTCCTTCATTTGCCAATAGATTTGCTTGCTTATTAGCAAACCTTTGAACATGATATGGAAGCAAAGGATCAAATTAAACTACCATAACTCCCATTCCTTCAATGACTATACTATGGAGATAATCCCAAAAATGATATATCATATGTTGGACTATGAAAACCCCTCATACTTGAACAACAGAGTCAAGGGAGATCAAAGTAAATAGTTCATAAGGCACAATAATTGCTAAGGCTTTGCAAATGGGGCAGCAAGCTAAGTGGGCTTGATTGTGGGGAAAACTCCACAGTTAAGCACACTTGAGCCAACGGAGTCTTGCGACGTGACCTCCTGGCCCCTAGAAACTCATGGTTACCGGGTGCAAGCCCTAGAGGTGATTATCCATCTTATGCATTCATTTCCCTAGTCTCAATCCCACTTCACTCGTATGAGAATCATCCGATGCAATGAGTGCTAAGTGGACTATTCAAAAACCATGAGAAAATGGTCAAATGTGACTATACTCATGGGATATGGGTCATAGATTAATGACTTAAATTATGTTGATAATCCTGAAAAATGATATATCACAAGCTAACCAGAATTTGACATGGCAGCCATTGGCTGCCATAACAGACTATCTCCAAGTTTGAGAATGAAAGAGACTTGCATGAAGAAAATGGGAATGAAATCTGATTGAAGAGTTCAAATATGAAGATTTCTCATAGCAAAGACTCAATGAGAAAAAATATGCATTGTAGTAACATGTGAACTAGCAACTAGATCTAAATCCATAGCCAAAAATAGAGCTAAAACCTAGAGCCAATTCCATAGCCATAAATAGAGTTAGAATCCAAACCTATGAACCAAAGATGCCAAGAGCCAGATTTGAGATCTATGTTCGAGAGAAGTTGATATAATGCACATTGATCCAGAGATTGGTTTCCTTGAAGCTTTTGGAGACCAAAAATCCTCTTAATGGTGAGCTATGATCCGAAATGGATCCATAGAAAATGATGGTTTGTAGAGATCATTACACAAAAGAAAATCAACAATTAATGAATGTTAACTAAAAGAAAAAGGCAATCCAAGTTTTAAAAATTAAATGAAAGAAAATTAAAAGAAAAATTATAAATGAGAAAAAGAAAAAAGAAATAGGAGAGAAAAAAAAACTAAGGAATGGGAAATGAAAGGGCAAGGATGCTTGACCTTCCTATAACCCTAAATCTCCTATATATTCTTGTAACATGATTCAAAAAGGGTCTTTTGGCCAAGAGGAATGCAAGTAAGGAGTTGTGTAAATTGTTGAATGGCCATAGAGCCATGAACTGCATTGTCACCTAAGATTGTCGAAATGAAGATTGAGAAACCATTTGAAGCTAGTTTTTCCAATTGGGTTTCCATGTAAACACTCTGTCACTCTGTCATGAATTTATTTGTGATCGTTGTGTAAATTATGTGTGAGATTATTGTTTCTTTTATATGTGTTTAATGGATTTATCTTAGTATTGTTAATGGGTTACTACGATGAATTTCAGATTGTATTTAATAGCTCCTACTGAAAAAACCTTTTCCCCTTACATGATGTGAATGACGACCACCATTAGAAACCAACCACCGTTCATTTCTTCTCTTAGCATTGAGATAAGTGGCCCTAAGGAATTGGTTATTGCAATTTTTTCCTATACTTCTAATTTTGCTCCTGGTTTCTAGCCAATATTGTTCATTGAGGTTGTTGGGACTATTCTATGCCTGACCACCAATCCTTAATAAATTATTGAGGCCATTAGGATTTCCCATAGGCTATACATAGTACATACCTTCCTACAGGATGTATGCACCACTAGAAATACTGTACATGGCTATTTGAAGATTCTTGTGGTTGTACACACCCCCCTTGTGTGAGTTTGTTAGTTTTTTAGAATTTACTTCAATCTGATTTAGGATCTTAACTGAGAGAACAACATGTACAGCATATCTACAACATATCAATCATGGACACAATAGTGCAAGCACACAAGAGACATGGATTTTACTTGGGGAAAACCATAAAGGTGAAAAACCCCAATAACTTCCTCAGAGATAGATAGAGCAATGATACAACCCAAGAATAAGAGATAGACATCTCCTAGTAGCAGCTTCTCCTCCTCCACAAGTGCGCCACTCTCCAAAGAGTGTGTGTGTGAATAGAATGATCAAATAGAGTGCCTCCCGCACTCTATTTATACTTGACTTGACTTGCCTAATAACCTTTACTAGGTCGGCCTTAACTTAACCACATAACATAATGCTGACTGGGCCGACACCCAATAGGGTGGTCTAATAACCCATCAAGTATAAGTTACGACACTTACAATATAAATGACGACACTTCCGTGTAGAGGAATAATAACATCTCTATAGGAATACAAACACTTACGTATAGAGGAATAATACCATCTCTATAGGAGTACAATATACATATATGAAATACATTCCGAATTTACATATACATCAACACCCCCTCTTAACTAGGAAGGTATTTATCGACACAGGTCTTCTAGCGCAAGTCTTCTTCTCTGGATCATCGTCATCGTCACTGCTGCTGCTATTTTGATCAATCTCTGAATCTACTCATCATAGGAAGTTCTACAGAGCCAGTCCTTTTTCATACTGGACGTAGGCCCACCATCTGTAGGTCTTCCTCATCAGTGGCCATACTGTGGAATCCTTAGGACTTATTACATGTGTCACAAAACCTCGAAAGAGCATCCCAGGCTGTTATGGGTACACAACTCCGACCTATAGGATCTCCCAAGATCTTTTACATTAGAGAGATTTTGAGGTCAAAAAATGGCCTCCTAAGAGATGTACTACAAAAATATGAGATATATTAAAATATTATGAATTGGGGGTTTTATGGAGTAGGTATATATGACAAGTCACCTCCCACACTATTTTTTATGCACAATATAAATAACCATGGTTGAGTTACTTTTCAAAATTCACTAGAAATAAAATTAATAAAATAACCCTATATTGATGTGACCAAGATTCATTGTAAATTCCCAAAAATTTATTGTCCTTTAGCATTTATTTGTCTTGAACTTGCGAATGAAATAAAATAATAAAAAATATTTTTAAGAGCTATTTTTTTAATTTTATGTTGACTTTTTATATTTAGTATTTTTCTCATAAATTCAATATAAAGTAATTTAATTGAAAATTTATTTATATGTAAAATGTTAATAATATTATTATAATCCACATTGCATTATTATTATTATTATTCTTTATCCATTAAATCTATTATTATTCTTTACTCATTAAATCTATATTGGTAAATTAATATCAAAATCATTAATTTATATGCATAACTAACATACATTTTTTATATTAATATCATTCATGAATTTAATTTATTTTAAAAGTACAAGGATATATATATATATATATTAGTTTGGCATTATAATATTAAATAAAATGGAGTGAATATATAATTAAAAATTACAAATATGAAAATGACAAAAATATTATTTTATGAAAAAATGTGAAATGAATATATATATATATATATATATATATATATATATATATATATATATTTGACATTATGATATTAAATAGAATTGAGTGAATATATAATTTAAAATTAAAAACATAAAAATGATAATATATTATTTTATAAAAAAAATGAGAAAATACCTTCTTCTTTTTTTAATTTTGAGTACTTTACTTGAAAATGACAATAATATTATTTTATGAGAAAATGTGAAAAGACATTCATTATGAGTACTTTACTTGAAAATGACAATAATATTATTTTATGAAAAGACTATCATTATGAGTACTTTACTTTATGACTTAAAAGTACTTACACAACTACCTTGGTTAACTATGTGTTTTCATCCACCATAAAAAATTTGACAAATAAACATTCTTAACTCATGCAATGCCATCTCAACATGGGGGATGATGTCATCTACTAGAATGTGATTGGTTGTTTTTTATAGTACATTTTCTTTGTTTTGAGGCCATTTTTTGACCTCAAAATCTCTCTAATGCATGTGACAGTCTATTGACCAATGCGACTCCAGTCAACAAGGGTTCCACTTCACTGTCAACACATGCCGCAGTCTCCCTAGGCATCGGCCTGGGTAGGTTTTATCCCGCCTAGCAACACCGGTAGAGCAGATGAGGTCTCACCCGAGGCGTCTAGGAAGAGCAAACAGAACCATGTTTCCGCCAAGGAAGGAGGAGGTTTGCGGCTATATGAACTAACTCTATTGCAACACTAAACAAGAATCTCAAACATTTGACATGTATACATATTCGCATTATTCAATTGCAACATTCATTATCACAGCAGAAGTAACAGTAAAGCAACATTGCATCAAGGAAACATAGCATTATTCATGAAGTGCGACATTGCATTACCATAAACAAACAGAAAAAACCTAGGAATTGCACCAGAACAGTTTCATCATATCATATTATCACTGCAAAACCTTAGATACAATATCTCCTCAAAGATCAGGTCTCGGAAATATCTCACAAATGCGCAAAAACATCCCAAACATGTGCTTTTTCTCTGATTCTATTCCCCTCTCATACCTACGACTCTTATCTATATATAGACTTCCGCCATTACAATACTTGTCCACTTACTAACAACTCCCTAACCGACATTTGGACAAGTGACCCAACATCTAACTAACTTGGTACAAAACCGACCAAAAACCCACATTTTGCGGTATAACTGACTCAACATTACATAATATGTGATCCAAATGACCAAAAACCCCCATTCCACAATACAATTGACCCAAAATACATAACTAATCTTCCGCTTATCACCATGCACGTCATCTTCTCGCCATTCACGCCATCTTTTTCCTTGTCACAGCATCAGAGATGCTGCGATAGCAATCTACCAAACCGCTTGCCAACAGGCCCCCATCACAATCTTGTGGCTCACCCCCGAGCCACGTCAACTGCTGGACATAGTACATGCCGTCGTTTGTACTTTGAATTCCTCATATGGTTGTTGAACAGTCCGCACTAGCTACTTGGCTTTCGTAGCCGCTGCCTGACTGTCGACCACGGCATCTGCAGATGGGTGATCTGTAAGCTTTTCCATGACCTACTGTCGACACTTCTGCACTGCCTACAGAGCTTCACTAGCCTGCATCATAAATTTACTGCCCGTGTCCTGGAACTCTTCTAACTGGGCCGCGCGTATCTTTTGTCACTCGTCTGCCTTGGCGACACGGTGTTGTAAGTCTTTCATCTCTCGAGACTCAGCAACTTGCTCTAGTGGTGGCAGTGTGCGCATTGTATCTTTTAATGTGGCCAACTGGCCCTTCGCTTGCTGCTGATACTTCATCGGCTGCTCAACCTGCTCGTCTTGAACAATGCGGCCCCATAATTGTACCGTTTCAGCCATGAGCCTTGTTAGTGCCACATCTTCAGTCACAATCGCAGTCGGGGGAATCTCCACATTCCTGACCTGTGGCTCAGTGTGGATTGTGTCAAAGGTTGATGCTACTACTTCCTTTGGTGCCTTGCCGAAAACCAGGTCATACAAAGATTCTAACCGAGCGGTGATCACATGGAATCCTTCATCCACTTTACTTGCCATCTTATCCGCTGCCGCAGAGGATGCAATATTGAGCGCTGTGACCAGGCGGCCCAACTGTGCTTCGGCAGGCAAAGACAATCCATTGATCGTTGCCCACTCCTGATACCTTTTCGAGCGGGTCTCTTCAAGCTCCCGGTCGCTATCATCTGATATCGTTTTGGTTGATTGGTGCCCTAATTCATGGTGACTCTGCTCGTTTTCATCCTTGGGCCCACCAGTGATGTTGAAGCATTCCATGAGAGACTAAATCTGACAGTATGTATGCAGATCGACAAGGTAGGCCGTTAGAGAAACCTAAAGTATCACATCGCGGATGAGATGTAAGGTGTTATTGACATCAGGGTTGGCATCCGCAAAAGTGAACGTATGAGTGAAACAGACAGTCAACTCCCTCCATGTTGTAATTTCTCTGTGCAACTCGACTGCAGTATACCATGCGCGCAGCATCTCATCTAAGGTATGGATAAAAGCATGGACCCGCTCATCTCTGGGTCGCACTACTAATTGTTGGCATTCCATCACATGATCATTGGGATTCTTCTGGCCATCATACTTTCTAGTGTGATAAGCCTCAGTATCGTCAAACCGGACCATTATCAACCTTCGACACTATGACCAACCATCAATGGATTTCCTGTGTGTCGCCCACCAGCATGCTGGAGCAGCCTTCAGTTCCTTTTCCAATGCCAGCAATCGCTATGTTTTTGAGACTCGTTCTTCAAATTCCATCAAAAAGTTGGTTAAGCTAGGCAACCCCTCATAGACTGGCAGTGTGACTGTTTCTATCGCAACACGACATAAAGATTGCGTAATTAAGCCACATTTTCAGAACGATACTTCATGCAAGCGGTTCTGCCAATGTTCTAATGTATCATCAGAGTCGGAAGACACAGAGCTCTCACTGCGCCATCCCAGCTCACCGTTGGCAGTGGGATGAATATAGTCTTCAAAAATATTGAATGCATGGTCCCATCTAGTGGGATCGTCATCTTTTACAGGCTCAATGTATCGGCGTCCTTCAGCCGGATCCAATGGGGCTATGACTTTGAGATCGCGATTCTCAAAGGTCATCATGCGCCTCTTGAAGTTGATTACAGCTCCACTATCGTTACCCATCCAATCCCCAATAGCACAGGATAGGAGCTTCCTCCCTTAACCACTTCAATGACATCGAAGTCAGCATAAGTCTTCATGCCCTCAATATCGACTGTTAGCCGCGGAACTTGCCCAATGGGTGTTACTTTCTCATGGTTAGCCAACAGGAGCTACACATGAGACCAGCTCAATGGGGGACTCCCCATTTTCTGCCACGCCTTCTTGGTTAAGATGTTAACATCCGAACCAAGATCAAGAATAACTGAATCGACATCATAGTCACCAATCTAGATGTTCATTTGCATCTCCTTGCCAGTCTTCCGTCGCTGTAAAGAGTTTACTGCCGACTCCTACCGTCCTTTCGAAAATCGTTGCAACCATCCCTTAATATCAACTAGGGCAGCCGGATCCCGAGCCAATAAAAGACAGCTCTCAAGAAACCTTTGCAATGTTCCTGATGGTGTCGACAGACTTCCCTCTGTAGTGTCAAAGACAGGTGGCATATCACAAAGAACAGCCTTACCATGGTCTTTCTCCAAGGTGCGACACGCCTGAAGGAATGCCTCCCATTCAACATTGATGTCAAATGATACCGTCTTCCAGCCTACCAAGCAAATCATCGGTCGCAAGCTATCTTCCCCAGTCATTTTTCCTCCACGAGTTAGAACAACCACCGAAGCATCTTGTGGTCGCGGTTCTGTAGAAATTGTCGCAATATTTGCACCCTACATATGAGTTTGTTGCAGATTCCCCTACGCGTTCCCATATGGATTTGCATTTTGATTCGGTCGCGGGGGCTGGTTCTGTACTAGTTGCAGTACTTGGACTGGTTGTTGTACTGGGTTCTGAGCTGGTTGCGGCGGCTGGGTCTGATTCTGTATCTATGGAGCGTTCCCAGCCTGCCATCGTGCAATCAACTGTGGACAATTCTCAACTGTATGATCATTAACAAAACATAACGTACATTGATGTTGTAGTAGTGGACAGTCTCGCTGATAATTCCCCCACACCGCATAGTGAAAGCATTGAATAGGTCCACGACCACCTCTTCCTCCTCCGCAACCAAATCCTCCACCACGTCCACCCCAGTATCCTCCTCAGAATCTACCCTGCTGTTGGTATTGCGGCTGCATAGGATTCTGTTGCATGCCTTTCCCCTGCGGTGCATACTGCGGCTGCTGGACGAACTGTGGTTGTTGCGGAGCCACATGCATTGGAGTGTATTGCGGCATGAACTGCTGCAGTTGTTGTTGTGGTACAAACTGCATCTACGATTGAGGTAGTGGCTGGAATACCTGCGGTTGCAGTTGTGGTTGTTGTACGGCACGCTGATCATCCTTGATGTAGAATGCATCACACATTCTTTCTTGTAGCAACCCATATGCACGACAATCTTTGTCATCGTGACCCACCAACTTGCAAAATGTGCAATAAAGATTTCTTGGGGTTGTGAACATTTTCTGCATATAAGGGCAATTGTTGTGACCGTGCCCATAGACCTGGAAAATGCAACACCATGGCATGCTTCTGCCATTCAACGAATTTGGCGCACTTGACACCAAATAATTATGGAAATCCAGGCAATTGTCCTTCGTATGCCCTTCTCCTCGGCATCACGTACACCATACTTCATCGCACTGTTCCTTGCTCTTCTTCAAATCTTGCAATTGTATAGTCAAGTTAGCGAGCTGTGTCTATATTTGCCACATCCTGACTGCATTATCTCCAATTGGTGATGCCTCTAATTGAATTGCAATATCTAGAGCTTCACTAGGCATCGAGATGTTTTGTTGCATCAACGGAAGCCAAATGTGGGGTAGCAGTGCCGCAATGAACCAATCTTTATGTTGGATGGCGCTCATATCGAAACTAACTTTTTCCATCAGCGTCTTGAATCACTGGTCAAAATCCCATACCGTCTCATTGGGATACTGCTTAATTTCCTTCAATTCTGTGATGTATTGAGCTTCGGACTTGGGCCATCTGAATTCAGTAATCATCCCATCCCGAATCTCATCCAGTGACTTCTCTGGGGCTCTTGTAGGGACTAGAACAAACTTCATGAACCAATTTAATGCACGACCTCGCAAAGTGATGGCTAACTGTCCTTTCTTAGCATCAGCATCAATGATCTATTTCATGGTCCAGACCGCTTCACACAAAAACCAATACTGTTCTGGGTTGTCTCTCGCACTTCCATGGAACAACGGTAACCTAGCATCATCGCCTGCCATTCTAGGCTTCCTTCCTCCTTTCGCTGTACTACTACGAATTAACTTCTGTGGAATTGACGAACTTGGCAGTGTCGAAGTGGTATTTCTTGTTGTTTGTGAGATAGTGAGCAGAGGTATGGGTACGTTGGTGCTGAGGTGTGGTCTTGCCTCTATCCTGGGCGTAGCCTGGTCGTCCCTGTCAGGACAGTGAGGTTTCTTCATTCATGTGGTCTTCCTTCGCGGTTTTGCGGTTCGATCGCAGCAGGACCTTCTCCTATCCTCTGCCTCTTCTCCTGTCGAAACCTCGCTCCTCCTCTTGTAAGACCACTTTCTTCCTCAGCTTCGCTCACAGTCTCCTCATGGTCTGCACCCATCTACCCCTTACCGTTCCATGTACCATTCCCCAACAATCTCAGTACCCATGACCTCCTCCCACTAGGTTGTCTACTGATCAAGATGCATCTTCAATATACCCTTTTTACAGATTTGCATCGTAATCGATAGTTGGAGCGATAGCAAAAACCTTCCCCTTGGTCCGTGGAAGAAGTATCTTTCAGCTTCACTATAGGATTTCAGTGTGTTAATCACAAATTCAGTTGTATATCCCTCCAAGATGCTATCAAGCCAAACTTCGATAGCCCATGATGCCTTATTATCGACTTCCTGCAGCTCCTGAATCAGTTTCGGGATCCAAGCTATTGGTTCACCACCCTGGAAATTCCTCTTCTGGAAGGTCAGCTTTGACAACCATTCATACAAGATGACTAGGAATTCACAGAAAAACCATTCATGCGGACCATCATGAATATATTTCCCCACCCAGTGATCTACTGTCAGTCGCGTGTTCTGGCTTTCTTCTTCAGTAAACTTCTGCAACTTCTGATCAAACCAGCTCTGTATCTCCGGCTTCGTCGGGTGCCACAACATGTCCTCCTTTCACTCTTCACACGTACCAGCAACAAAACCATTTTTTGACCAACGCAACTCCAGTCAACAGCGGTTCCACTTCACTATCGACACATGCCGTAGTCTCCCTGGGCACCGGCCCGGGCAAGTTTTATCTCGCCCAGCAACACCTACAGAGTAGATGAGGTCTCACCCGAGGCATCCAGGAAGAGCAGATGGAACCATGTTTCCACTGAGGAAGGAGGAGGGTTGCGGCTATATGAACTAACTCTATTGCAACACTAAACAAAAATCTCAAACATTTGACATGTATTCATATTAGCATTATTCAATCATAGCATTCATTATCACAGCAGAAGTAACAGTAAAGCAACATTGCATCAAGGAAACATAGCATTATTCATGAAGTGCGACATTGCATTACCATAAACAAACAGAAAAACTTAGGAATTGCACCAGAACAGTTTCATCATATCATATTATAACTACAAAACCTTAGATACAATATCTCCTCAAAGATCAGGTCTCGGCAATATCTCACAGATTCACAGAAACATCCCAAACATGTTCTTTTTCTCTGATTCTATTCCCCTCTCATACCTACAACTCTTATCTATATATAGGCTTCCGCCATTACAATACTTGACCACTTACTAACAACTCCCTAACCGACATTTGGACAAGTGACCCAACATCTAACTAACATGGTACAAAACCGACCAAAAACCCACATTCTTCGGTATAACTGACTCAACATTACATAATATGTGGTCCAAATGACCAAAAAACTACATTCCATGGTACAATTGACCCAAAATACATAACTAATCTTCCGCTCATCGCCATGCACATCATCTTCTCGCCATTCGCACCATCTTTTGCCTTGTTGCAGCTTCGGAGATGCTGTGATAGCAATCTACCAAACCGCCTGCCAACATAGTCACAGAACCTTAAAAGGGTGTCTTTCCAAGCAAGAACCCTAAAGAGCATCTGAGGCCTTTTTCATCCTGTCCAGATCTCCAGGTCTTATTACATGTGACTCCTACCACAAAACCTTAAAAGGGTGTCTTGCCAAGCAAGAACCCTAAAGAGCATCTGAGGCCTTTTTCATCCTGTCCAGATCTCCAGTTATGATTACATGTGGTCATTGCAATGCCTCAAAAGAGCATTTGAGGCCTTTTTCATCCTATCCAAATCTCCCAGGTCTACTCACATGCCATAGGACAATGCCTCGAAAGAGCATTTGAGACCTTTTTCATCCTGTCCAAATCTCCCAGGTCTACTTACATGTCCTCCCAAAGCAATGCCTCGAAAGAGAATCTGAGGCCTTTTTCATCCTGTCCAGATCTCCCAGGTCTACTTACATGCTCATCTATACAACCTATCCACGACCACAGAGTATCAACCTGATACTCACCATACATCATCCTGATGTACACATGATCATCCTAATCATCAACACTGCATCATCCTGCTACATGTCATCTGGAGCAACATCCTGAAGCTCGTCATCCATGATCATCCTGATCATACAATGCATCCACCTAATGCATACATAGTATCTTCCTGATACATATCATCATACATGATCTACCTGATCATACAATGTATCCACGCGATACATATACAAATACATGATCCACCTGATCATACCCAACATCCAACATGATGCGTATATACATATACATATAAATGATCCAACTGATCATATCCAACATCCAACATGATGCATACATACATATAAATTATCCAATTGATCATATCCAGCATCCAACATGATGCATACATACATATATAAATGATCCAACTGATCATAGCCAACATCCAACATGATGCATACATGCATACATATAAATGATCCAACTGATCATATCCAACATCCAACATGATGCATACATATAGAGAAGTAACTGGAGCATCGTCCTGATGCTCATCATCCAGCGCTTATATCCACAGCCATGGAAGGATCCTCCTCTCATCATGCTTGGAATGGCTCTAGCAAATGTGTCCATCACTTCTTCCTCGAAGTGTCATCAATTTGAAGAACACCAAGTCTCTCTCTCAAGTACTCGAACTTCACTCTGGCTAGTGGTTTCGTCAGCACATCTGCAACCTGCTCATCCGTCGCAACATACAAGAGCTTCATTGCTCCTCTCTGCAACATATCCCTGATATAGTGATATTTGATCTCAATGTGTTTCGACCTGTCGTGGAACACCGGGTTCTAAGACAGCTTCACACAACTTTGGTTGTCACAAGAGATACCAGTAGCCTCCAGCGGGAGATCAAATAACTCAGACAGTAGCTTCTGGAACCATACTACCTCACAACTAGCTGAACATGTTGCAACATACTCTGCCTCGGTTGTACTCAGTGCTACGCAGGACTGCTTCCTACTAAACCAAGAGATCACACCTGATCCCATACTGAAGCAGCACCCAGAAGTGCTCTTCCTATCTGTAGCACTGCCTGCCCAATCTGAATCAACATAACCCTGCAGGTTAAACTTTTGATTCGCATCATACAAGAGCCCATAATCAACTGTACCCTTCAAATACCTCAGAATATGCTTTATAGCAACCAAGTGAACACCTCTCAGATCCATCAGTAACTGGTTCAATGTGTTCACCGCAAAGCAAATGTCTGGTCTCGTGTTCGTCGGGTACATCAAGGATTCAATCATCTGACGATGCACAGTAACATCAACCAGCTCAGATGAAGCATCACATAGAAGCTTCAGGTTCGATGCCATAGGTGTGGCCATGGCCTTGCATTCCATCATCCCGAACCTTTTCAGGATCTCTACTGCATACTTCCCTTGTCCAAGGAAGATTTCATCTGCACTCTGCCACACCTCCATGCCTATAAAGTAGTGCATCATCTCCAAGTTCTTCATCTCGAACTCAGAAGCAAGCTTCCGCTGCGTGCCGGCAATCAATCTATCCTCACCTGTAAGAAATAGGTTATACATATACAAAATTAGTACCACTGGATTGCCTTCCTCAACCTTGTAGTAAAGGTTGGAATCCGCTTTACTCTTGGTAAATCCCAAACTGGATAGAAAATTGTCTATCCTACCATACCAAGTTCTACACATATATGACTCAAACTCGAGTGGCTGCTCCACATACACTTCCTCTTTTGTAGTGCTCTGGTTTTTACAGCAGAGCACTGTGTAAAATTTCAGGTTTAAATTTCTACGTTTTAAACTTTATCAGTTTATGGAAGTGAATTTTTAAGAATTTCTATGTGCAGAAATAATATTTAGTGTACTGTGGTGTTTTCACTAACCTTACATTCGAAATTTGAAATAAACAAACATATCGTTATTTTCTTTTCAACAGCATAAGAATAGGTTTCACAACTTAGTAAATCAGTAAATAGGAGTAAATCAGTAAATAGTAAGTTTGCATGTTTACAGTAAGATTTAGCATAATAGTAAATAACGGAAATTACCTGATGCTGATGCTAACCGTAAGTTGTAGCAGGTTGTGTAACCCCTTAGACAGCCAAACTGAAGTGTCCACCCTACCGACCAGCTATAATCTTGCTGGCCCTTGGAAATCAAAGGATTTCCAAGCCCCCGAGCCCACAATCTGATAATCCCGAGAGCAGTCTTTCCTTCTGTTCTCAAAATCTTTCTGTTCGCCAAATTTTCTGTTCTCCCAACTTCTGTTCTCCAAGCTTCTTTTCTTCCCCAATCAAAAAAACCTCTTCCACCTTCAACCTTCTCCCCCTCTATATACATGTCCATCCTCGAGAAGACCTTGGGCTTACTCCACCGCCCCAAACTCCCCCTCTCGAGCCCCTCAAACCTTTACTCCTTTCCCTAGTTCATTCATCCACGTCTCATTATAGAAATGTATAATTAATTACTCTTATGGAAAAATTCACTTGGTTTTTGGATTGACGGTCGTAATTATTTATTACGGTGGGAATTATCACCCCAAGGTTATCCATTCGGGACAGTTTCATTAAATACAAGTCTATCCGCCGTCCTTGATATTTTAATTTTATTAATGTAATTAATAAAATATTATATAATTAGTTGCCCCTTGTCAACTTGGACATGATGTGTCTTAATGATCCACCTTATCCGTCGAGGCTACTTTAGCTTGAGGTTTAAATTCCAAGATTAACATTGAATAATTAAATATCCATTTCCATCACATCACGGTTATTCCAAAAAGGATTATCTTGTTATGGCTAACCTTGAAATGGAATTAATCACGTAATATTGATTTATAAATCAATATTTTAAATCTTACTCATATTGCATTTGTTACGATAGGGATATAAATGTTGCTGGAATATCATTTATTAATTAATAATAATAATTAAATCACCCCTTGACAATAATTAAAGGTGAATCGATCATAGTATTCTTAATTATTTGTTTATCACATGGGTACCCTATCATCAACATAGCATCCTTGTTATTATAAACAGAGCACTTGTAAGGGCTTAAACAATTTTACTAATTAATTAGACACTATCATTACCCTATTCACAACAGTTCTTCTATGACAATGTTAACTGACGATACTTGTCTTAGTTTATTATTACAATGTTTTCATATAATTACTAATTCACTTATTTACACATTGACAACCTAACCATTCATTACCTAGGTTGATTGATGTATCCTTAACTGAGTTATCTATGACATTTATACTACTATTCGAGCATGACAAGTATGTTATACACCAGTAATATTGTACACGTACAAGGTGTGCATGCATGGCCAGTGTATGCACATGTCGGACATGTACTATAAACAAACCCCATTCCGCCTATGCATACTTGCTAACTAACAATAGTATCTACCCCCATGCAGAAGAGCAAGCATAATCTATAGTATAATTACTTTAACATCCTCGATTATTTAACAGTTAACCCTTTACGATTTAACATCATTGTCTTTATGTTTACATTAGTTTAATCAATCAAGTACAGGAAGGGTGCCTACTTCCACTAACTCGGAATCAAGGAATACTAAACCCCCCCCCCCCAACAGTACTAACTAACACATCCTCCCATCATAACCTACGTCCAGCATCCTCCCTATCCTCCCTCTGCTAGTACAACAGTGGGTGTCGGACTCACCGATCTGACCACATAGAACTTGAGAGCGATAGCGTCGGCTGAACATCGGACCTATCCTCCCCTAGCAGGCATCCGACAATCGTCATCACAACAACATGGGGAGCGTGTCTCAGCACGGCCCTCCCACGACCTCGGGTCTCATGGAAACATAGGGTGGGAAACACATCCATCCCTCTCAACATACTGGGCCTACGCCCTTATCAACTCATACTTGCTGCTATCGGGATTATCAGTTTGTGCTATCGTATCCTCATTTTGGCTGCTAAGTTTTGCTGTATGAACATGTTTTTCCTTTCCAATGTATATCAGATCAAGTAACTGGCTATCCCATAGCCCTTGTGTCCTGTAGGTTAGTGTTTTGCAAAATACAATTTATAGAAAGCATTTTCCATTGATCGCCAATTGATCCATTTTATCATTTCATTTCATGTAACCTTTTAGCTCATCATAGATACATATAACATTTCAATGATTCATATAAGAAGATGGTATCCACGTACCGAATCATATTTTTCACATTTCATTAAGGAAAACATATAAACATATACTGCAATCGTAAAATAAGGAAATCATATGATAATCATGACATCATAACTGCATAACATAGTAACATCATAATCATGGTGAAATCATAAGACAAAGTAACATCATATAATGAGGTCCAATATAGTTTACTCAGTCGAGCTGAGTTCGACAAAATATATAAGAAGTAAAGTATGGTGTGTCTAACTAATAAATATGCCGAATCAAAATATGGGCATTACATACACCCACCCTTCGGGAAACTTCGTCCCGAAGTTATGGTCAAAATAGTGAGGGAAAATCTCGACGCATGGTCTCTGCGTCCTCCCAGGTAGCAGACCCGGGGCTATACTTGTCCCATTGGACCTTAACTTGGTCCACATGGCGACTACGGAGCTGTCGAACCCTACGATCAAGTATACGTAATGGTTCGACCCTGAAGGTTCCCTCGTCCGAGACCTGCAATTCCTTCCAATGAATTTTGTGAGTCTCATCAGCTATGTAATGTCGTAATACAGAAACATGAAATACATTATGAGTTTTATGCAAGTGGGGTGGCAGTGCGAGACGATAAGCAACTGGTCCGATTTTCTCAAGAATTTCAAATGGACCTATAAAGCGAGGTGACAACTTGGTACCCTTCCCAAACCGAATGGTACTTTTATTTGGTCTGATGCGAATAAATACACGATCCCCTACTCCATAAGTTCTATCTGATCTGTGTGCATCAGCGTAACTCTTTTGCCTATCCTGTGCTTCCTTCAGCCGCTGCCTAATCTGTATCACTTGCTCCTCCATTTCCTGAATCAATTCAGGCCCAATTAAAACTCGATCCTCTAACCTGTCCCAACTGAGTGGTGTCCTGCACGGCCTCCCATACAATGCCTGATATGGCGGCATACCAATGGAGCTGTGATGACTATTGTTGTATGCAAACTCCACTAAAGGAAGATATTTCTCCCACTGTGTCTGCTGATCCATAACATACATCCTAAGCATGTCCTCCATCACTTGATTCACCCTCTCAGTCTGTCCATCTGTCTCGGGGTGATAAGCTGAGCTTAAGTTCAACTGTGTCCCTAATGCTGACTGCATGCTTGTCCAAAATCTGGAGGTGAACTTAGGGTCTCTGTCAGAGATTATCTTTTTAGGAACTCCATGAAGACGTATAATCTCATTTATGAATACCCTTGCCACATCTGTCACGTCATAGGTGTCTCTGACTGGAATGAAGTGAGCACTTTTGGTCAGTTTGTCGACTACCACCAAAATCGCATTATGTCTCAGAGATGTGAGTGGTAGTCCTACAACGAAGTCCATGGAAATGACTTCCCATTTAGTCATAGGAATATCGTGCGGTTGTAGGAGGCCGGTCGGGTGACGATGATCTGCCTTAACTTGTTGACACTCAAGGCACTTCGAAACAAAATCCACTACATCCATCTTCATACCTGGCCAAAAGAAGAGTTGCTTCATGTCAGCATACATCTTCTTCACTCTCGGGTGGGCACAGTAATGTGATCTATGGGCCTCTCTAAGGATTGTTTTCCTGATATCACCTTCCTTAGGAACATACACCCTTCCCTGATACCGCAACAATCCATCTTCCTCAAGATGGTACCCATCATACTTCAATTCCTGTTCCTTTCCATTCTGAATAGCTGAGGTTACTTTTAGATACCAACTATCGCCCAATAGTTGTCCTAGTACCCTTTCCCTCAAGTCAACCTTCAAGGGAATTAAGGAGAAAAGTCTTGGCCTTCGGCTCAGAGCGTCTGCCACCACATTCTCCTTTCCTTTGATGTAAGAGATACCAAAGTCATACTCACTCATGAACTCGCTCCATCTCCTTTGCCTAGCATTCAAATCCCTTTGGGTAAATATGTACTGCAAGCTCTGATGGTCTGTTTTAAGGGTGAAGCTTCTACCAACTAGGTAGTGCCTCCATAATTTTAGTGCCAACATTACTGCTGCCAATTCTAGATCATGCGTGGCATACTGCTCCTCATGAGGTTTCAACTTTCGAGATGCATAAGCTATTACCCCACCTTCCTGCATCAACACTGCTCCTAATCCTTGCTTCGAGGCATCGGTGCATACCATGAAATCTTTATCCATGTCTGGTACCCGCAAGATCGGTGCACTTGTCAACAATCTTTTTAACTCTGTAAAAGCGGCATCGCATTCATCGGTCCATTCATACCGGATTCCCTTGCGTTGCAAGGTGGTAATAGGTTTTGCAATTTTAGAAAATCCTTCCACAAACCTCCGGTAATAGCCTGCTAACCCCATGAAGCTGCGCACCTCATGAGCATTCCTTGGAATTGGCCAATCTTCAATGGCCTTTACCTTTTCTGGGTCTACGGAAATCCCTTCACCTGAGATGATGTGCCCCAAGTAGTGAATCTCTTTTTGGAAGAAGGAACACTTTGACAATTTACCATAAAGTTTATGTTCCCTTAAGCACGTCAAGACTAACCGCAAGTGTTCCTCGTGCTCCTTCTCATTCTTAGAATAGATAAGAATATCATCTAAGAAGACCTGAACAAAGCAGTCCAAGTATTTTCGGAAGACACCATTCATGAGGATCATGAATACAGCTGGAGCATTGGTCAAACCAAATGGTACCACTACAAACTCGTAATGCCCAAATCGAGTTCGAAAGGCAGTCTTAGGAATGTCGCCTTCCTTGATCCTCAACTGGTGATATCCTGATCGCAAATCAATCTTTGAGAAGACTGACGCACCTTTCATTTGATCAAAGAGGTCATCAATTCTTGGTATGGGATACCTGTTCTTCACGGTGGCCTTGTTCAAATCTCTGTAATCTATGCACAGTCGCAGAGATCCATCCTTCTTCTTAACGAAGATCACTGGTGCTCCCCATGGTGAGATACTAGGTCTAATCAGTCCCAAATCTAGCAATTCTTTTAACTGGATCTGTAACTCACGGAGCTCTGGAGTTGTCATTCTATACGGAGTCTTTGAGATAGGTTCTGCACCAGGTTTTAGTTCGATTGTGAAATCGAGCTCTCTTTCTGGAGGTAGTCCTGGTAATTCCTTCGGAAAGACATCCTTGAACTCTGGAAGTACTGGGTAAGAATTCAAGGAAGGTCCTTTACTATCGTTCACGGCCTCCACTACGAACAACTGGCATCCTTGTCTTAGGCACCGCTTAGCTTTCACCATAGAGATGAAACGGAGGGATACCTTCCTCTTCAAGCCTTGGATTTGAATTGTCCTTCCCTCGTCATCGAGGCACAACACCTTCTTTGCATAGCAGTCTATGAAAGCTCTATGGTCTTCTAACCAATCCATGCCAATAATGAGGTCATAAGTCCCCAAATTGGTGACATAAGCATCCAACTTAGTGGTGCACACTCCTAAGTCAACCTCACAACCTGTCACTTTAAGACCTACTGGTTGCTTAGCTCCTGAAGCCATTTCAACCAGTTTGAAATCACCGTGCTCGTAGGCTACCAACCCACATTTATCTAATGCAAATGGTGAAATAAAACTATCAGTTTCTCCTGGATCAAACAAAATTTTAAGTTTGACATTGTTTACATTACCAGTGGATTCTACTACGGTAGACTGATGTTCTGCTTGGTGGTTATGAACCGCTGCATGAATTCGATGACTGTTACCCGAATTATCCATGGGTGCCTTTCCTTCCCTGTGCCTGTTGCTTGACTGACCCTTGGGACAGTCTCGCTGGAAATGAGGACCTCCGCATCCCCAACAAGAGAGGTTGGGAGGGGCTTGCCTGTTGCTCGAAGGAATCCTCTGAGATGAGTTCCTTCCCCTGGTTCCTCTAAAACCCCTTGCTCCTCTATAGGAACTTCCCTGTGTACGTCCCTGGCTTTGGTGGGTTGCGGACGATGCTTGTGAGATTGAGTTAACTGAAGTATTACCCCTCGGTGTAAACCGGTTACCATAAGGAGGAGGTCTAGATTGTCCTCCCCTGAAGTAAGGACGTGATGCCTTCCCTGAAACATACTGATTGGTTCCTGTCAACTTACTGCCCCCTTTTCCATCTGACATATCAGCTGCATAACGAGCATACTCAACTGCCATGGCAACTGAAGTTGGCTTCCACATCCGCACCGCAGCTCTAATCTTGTAGTTAAGTCCATACACAAAACGCTCTACCTGACAATCATCTGCATCTAGGTAAGGAACATATTTTACCAGTTCCATAAACCGAGATTCATACTCCTCCACTGTCTTGTCTCCCTGTACTAAGGCATGGAGTGCACCTGCCTGTTCTTCCTTGTAATAATTTGGCAAATACTTCATGTGGAACCTCTCCTCGAACAGTTCCCAAGAAGTTGTAAGAGGAGTAAGGTGCAACTGCTTCTCGAGGTCTGACCACCAATTCAAAGCATCACCTTTAAGCTGAAAGACGGCCATCCTAGCCTTGGAACTAGATGTGTACTCATTCAATGCGAAGCACCTCTTCATGCCTTCCAGCCATGCTTCGGCATGCTTACCGGGTCGTCCTCCTGAAAACTCTGGAACCTTTATCTTTTGCAACTCCCTCGATATGTCCTGAAGCGGTTCCAGTCTTGGGCCATGTGCCCTTTCAGAGTTCTCTCGACTCACTTGAGTGGTTTCCACCTCGGCGGCCCTTTCCGACTGCCTGTTCATCGTGGTCATAATAGCCTCCAATGACCTCATTATGATCTGCATTTCTGGTGTTGAGGTTGGTTGTGGTGGTGTTGGCGGCGACGACGGTGGCGGAGGGGGCGGTGACGGTGGTCGACCTTGACCCCGACCTCGACCTCTGCGTGTTGTTACCATGATAGTTCCTGATTCATGGAGTAAAACATCACGTCGTTTAGTTTCTGAGGTGCGTGTTAGTTGATCTTCAATTAGATGCATTTCAGAAAATAGGCTATAACTCACTGCATCTTGATGAGACCATCCGACACTAAATCTGCTAAAATTTTTACGTAAATTCCATGGGTTTAAATCAAACTATACGACCATTGATATTGGTCAATTAAATACTTTTAATCATCAACCTCGATTTGCAAATCTCAATGGATATTTGGAATATCATTCTATTCCGCATCAACCCTTACTTTTATTTAACTCTAAACGTTTAGGGTTTAATCTTTATTAATCTCATAATCATTAACCTTATTAATTTATATGTTTAATCATCAATTTCACTATAATTAACCTTAAAATTTTTTAAATCTATGAAGAACTCTTAAATTTAAAGTTTATGAGTAACCTTATAGTTTTAAATATTAAATTTTATTATTTTTTTTTTTTTTTTTTTTTTTTTTTTTTTTTAACCAAACTATTTAAGCATTAAATTTTAATTTTAATTATTAAATTTTTAATTTTAAATATTTAAATATTAATTAAAATTCTCCTTTCTCTTTCCTCCGTGTTTTCTAATTCGTATACTCTCTTAGGTCAATATTTCTATAATTAATATACACTCGTATATTTATGTTATATACACTTAATACTCATTACTACCTATACCAAGTTTTAATTATTATCCTAAACATTTTTATCTCATACTTATACTTTATGTAACTTTAAATAAATTTATTTAAAGTTAATAACACTCACTACGCACATTTGAATATATTACAATGTATACTACTCTTATTCTTATTAACAGCATATGAATATATCCGAGATTTAATGTTAACTAAAACTAAATAAAAATAAAAATGTATAAAAATAAATAAAGCAATTTCACTCAACCACTTAGGCCTTTTACTCGACCCTCGGGAATGCAAAAGGTGTGGACACGCGGCTCCCTGGTGAGTCCACCGCCATGCAAGAGTGGGAAAACCCTAAATAGGGTCACTCTCCAAGGCGCAGCCATTTCCACCCTCTCCTTCGGAGTTTTAGCTCTGCAACTCAATGCAAGCTCGCTTAGGGTTTCAGAAAGGGAGGAGCTCTCCATTTTCTACTGCAGAACACCACTGTCTGTCCGACCTGCTTTTATAAAGAATGGACGAGCTTTTACCCTTTCATTTCTGGTTTTTATGGCTATTGTAGTGCGTTATCTGATTACTGTTCCTGTTATGTTTCCTTTCTGCAAGTAATTGGTATTCTGAGTGCCTTATTCTATTTCTATTGCTGGCAGTCCAGGGAAATCGAACCTGGGTGGTGGATTGGGGAAATTTTCAGTCTCTTAGGCTTTCTATGAGCCCGGGTTCTCAGAACAGCTCGGCTTAATGAATAATATATATATTTTGTTAGCCTCAGAGCTGGGCTTTGGCTTGCGATATACTGGCTCGATATCGTGGAGCAAGGTCTCAATATTTGGAGGTTAGGTGCTGCTGCCGCGGCCCCAATTTTTTTTTTTAAGGAACAAGCGAAGGTAGGTGCGTGAGTGAGCCTGGCGCTTGGGTGTTGGATGTTTTCCGTGGCTGCAAGTCGTGGAACTTGGCCTTCTGACCCGCCAATAACAGAAGGGAAAGAAAAACGCTTGGTCCATCATCAATGCGGCCCTCATCTTCACGCCTGGTCCTTCATCAGCACTGCCCCCCCCATCTTCACGCCTGACCCATCTTTTAACGTTGCACTCCCTGCTCACGCCTGTCTTGGGCATTCCCTCTCACGCAGCCTCATTCCTCCTGCCTATCCTAGCACGTGATCCCTCTCTACCTGTGTGCCCAGCTATTCCATTCTCATACCTCTGCCTTAGTCCACACATTACCCTATGGGGATGACGAGAGGTGCCCATAACTGATATTTCAAATGCTGCATGTAACTCTCAGCTCTCCAAAACTGCAAAGCACATAATGCAGCTTTTTCCATTGTAGATTCTGGATGTAGAGGCAGTGCACGCTGTAAAAAAAAGAGAAAGGGAGATTCCAGATATCGAGCCAGGTCATATTGTACAGCTCAAAGTGGAAGTGCCTGAAAATAAGCGTAGGGTTTCAATCCTTAAAGGAATAGTCATGGCAAGACGAAATGCTGGTTTGAATTCAACTTTTGGTCTTAGCGCTTGGAGGATGAGAATTGCGTGGAGACATCCTGGTTTGGCAGTCGGCCCCTTGGCAATCCCTCGGTGGAGGATGAGAAATGCGTGGAGATTTCCTGGTTTGAATTCAACTTTTTAGAATCCGGAGACAAGTTGCTGGTGTTGGACTGGCGTCCGTTTTTTCCTGTGTAAGTAATAATAATTGTTGCTCTATGTCTATGGAAATCGTATTCATTGATATCTAGGGTTTACTGCTACGTCTCTACGTCTTCTTGTATCTATCGTTGTTTGCAATTCTAGTGTGTGTGTCTTTATTTCTATGTATTTGTATCTGCCTTTCCTGTATATGTATCCCTGTATGTTGATCCTCCTAAAACCATAAGGCTTATTGATTTCTACAGTATATGCCCTAGAATCCTATGATGGAAGCTATAGCGTAATAGATCATTTAAATGATGCCGTTTAATTCTACCTTTCTATGATTTCATTTCTAATGATTTCTGACCATATACAATGAATATGGACATAAATATGTTGTTTGGCCGATTATGAGATAATATTGAAATTGTCTGAATAGCATGATTGTTAGTGAAACGAATAATGAGAAATGAGGAATTTGCGTGATAGATTTATTGCTATCTTAATATTTATTGATTCGAAAGTGATAGATAAAATTATTTCTTCGTCTTATTAAAATTTTCTTTTCTCTTCAAACTCAGAGTTCTGTCTAAGTGTATGCTAACCTTATTGAGTTGATAAGGCTTGATCTTCGACCAGAATTTGGCTGTAAAATAGGGTTAAATACGATCCTTATTTTAAATTTTTTTTTTTTTTTTTTTTTTTTGGGCTGAAAATTCCCTAGGCTTCCTAGGTTATCTAATCTCTTAAATTAATTAAATCTTCCTGAAATATTTATTGATCGTATATGTTGATTCCTCTTACCTATTTAATTACATGATCGTTACATAATTCGAGTCTGGATCCCATCCGGTAGCCAGAATAACAAAGATTTATATTTTCCCCCTTTACGCAGTTTACTTATGATTTTGGTTTTAAAAGTTTAGATTCTTGATTCATGTTTCTAATTACACAGAGCACGAATCCTCCCTAAGTTTCGACCCATCAATTGTTCTAGGCAATATATAAGAGAAATCTAAGAAACAATAGTAAAGCGATTTGGAAGGTATTATATAAAGGAAGAAAGACTTCATGGAAACTCATGAAATACAGAGATTTATTTCATCATTCAGAGATATTTTAATTTCTCATTATGTAAATTCTATTTAATGCCAGGGTCTGGTTATATATATATATATATATATTTAATGTAATTGTTGTTATCGTTGCGCAGGTACCTTGAAAGATGACTATGGCTGGAGGTCAAGTAGGTAAATTATTAAGTAAATTTTCTAGGTGAAGCATGAATAGGCCTGTAGGTTCAAGAGTCTGAACACAGGCTCTGATACCATCTGTAGTGCTCTGGTTTTTACAGCAGAGCACTGTGTAAAATTTCAGGTTTAAATTTCTACGTTTTAAACTTTATCAGTTTATGGAAGTGAATTTTTAAGAATTTCTATGTGCAGAAATAATATTTAGTGTACTGTGGTGTTTTCACTAACCTTACATTCGAAATTTGAAATAAACAAACATATCGTTATTTTCTTTTCAACAGCATAAGAATAGGTTTCACAACTTAGTAAATCAGTAAATAGGAGTAAATCAGTAAATAGTAAGTTTGCATGTTTACAGTAAGATTTAGCATAATAGTAAATAACGGAAATTACCTGATGCTGATGCTAACCGTAAGTTGTAGCAGGTTGTGTAACCCCTTAGACAGCCAAACTGAAGTGTCCACCCTACCGACCAGCTATAATCTTGCTGGCCCTTGGAAATCAAAGGATTTCCAAGCCCCCGAGCCCACAATCTGATAATCCCGAGAGCAGTCTTTCCTTCTGTTCTCAAAATCTTTCTGTTCGCCAAATTTTCTGTTCTCCCAACTTCTGTTCTCCAAGCTTCTTTTCTTCCCCAATCAAAAAAACCTCTTCCACCTTCAACCTTCTCCCCCTCTATATACATGTCCATCCTCGAGAAGACCTTGGGCTTACTCCACCGCCCCAAACTCCCCCTCTCGAGCCCCTCAAACCTTTACTCCTTTCCCTAGTTCATTCATCCACGTCTCATTATAGAAATGTATAATTAATTACTCTTATGGAAAAATTCACTTGGTTTTTGGATTGACGGTCGTAATTATTTATTACGGTGGGAATTATCACCCCAAGGTTATCCATTCGGGACAGTTTCATTAAATACAAGTCTATCCGCCGTCCTTGATATTTTAATTTTATTAATGTAATTAATAAAATATTATATAATTAGTTGCCCCTTGTCAACTTGGACATGATGTGTCTTAATGATCCACCTTATCCGTCAAGGCTACTTTAGCTTGAGGTTTAAATTCCAAGATTAACATTGAATAATTAAATATCCATTTCCATCACATCACGGTTATTCCAAAAAGGATTATCTTGTTATGGCTAACCTTGAAATGGAATTAATCACGTAATATTAATTTATAAATCAATATTTTAAATCTTACTCATATTGCATTTGTTACGATAGGGATATAAATGTTGCTGGAATATCATTTATTAATTAATAATAATAATTAAATCACCCCTTGACAATAATTAAAGGTGAATCGATCATAGTATTCTTAATTATTTGTTTATCACATGGGTACCCTATCATCAACATAGCATCCTTGTTATTATAAACAAAGCACTTGTAAGGGCTTAAACAATTTTACTAATTAATTAGACACTATCATTACCCTATTCACAACAGTTCTTCTATGACAATGTTAACTGACGATACTTGTCTTAGTTTATTATTACAATGTTTTCATATAATTACTAATTCACTTATTTACACATTGACAACCTAACCATTCATTACCTAGGTTGATTGATGTATCCTTAACTGAGTTATCTATGACATTTATACTACTATTCGAGCATGACAAGTATGTTATACACCAGTAATATTGTACACGTACAAGGTGTGCATGCATGGCCAGTGTATGCACATGTCGGACATGTACTATAAACAAACCCCATTCCGCCTATGCATACTTGCTAACTAACAATAGTATCTACCCCCATGCAGAAGAGCAAGCATAATCTATAGTATAATTACTTTAACATCCTCGGTTATTTAACAGTTAACCCTTTACGATTTAACATCATTGTCTTTATGTTTACATTAGTTTAATCAATCAAGTACAGGAAGGGTGCCTACTTCCACTAACTCGGAATCAAGGAATACTAAACCCCCCCCCCCCAACATTACTAACTAACACATCCTCCCATCATAACCTACGTCCAGCATCCTCCCTATCCTCCCTCTGCTAGTACAACAGTGGGTGTCGGACTCACCGATCTGACCACATAGAACTTGAGAGCGATAGCGTCGGCTGAACAGCGGACCTATCCTCCCCTAGCAGGCATCCGACAATCGTCATCACAACAACATGGGGAGCGTGTCTCAGCACGGCCCTCCCACGACCTCGGGTCTCATGGAAACATAGGGTGGGAAACACATCCATCCCTCTCAACATACTGGGCCTACGCCCTTATCAACTCATACTTGCTGCTATCGGGATTATCAGTTTGTGCTATCGTATCCTCATTTTGGCTGCTAAGGTTTGCTGTATGAACATGTTTTTCCTTTCCAATGTATATCAGATCAAGTAACTGGCTATCCCATAGCCCTTGTGTCCTGTAGGTTAGTGTTTTGCAAAATACAATTTATAGAAAGCATTTTCCATTGATCGCCAATTGATCCATTTTATCATTTCATTTCATGTAACCTTTTAGCTCATCATAGATACATATAACATTTCAATGATTCATATAAGAAGATGGTATCCACGTACCGAATCATATTTTTCACATTTCATTAAGGAAAACATATAAACATATACTGCAATCGTAAAATAAGGAAATCATATGATAATCATGACATCATAACTGCATAACATAGTAACATCATAATCATGGTGAAATCATAAGACAAAGTAACATCATATAATGAGGTCCAATATAGTTTACTCAGTCGAGCTGAGTTCGACAAAATATATAAGAAGTAAAGTATGGTGTGTCTAACTAATAAATATGCCGAATCAAAATATGGGCATTACATCTTTGACTACACCATTCAAGAAAGCTATCTTGAAATCCATCTAGTGTATCTTCCATTTTATCACTACAGTCAGAGCAAGTACTAATGGAAGTGTATCTGGCTATAGGAGCAAAAGTCTCTTCATAATCAATTCCTCTTTCTGGGAGAAGCCACAAGCTACAAATCTCTCTTTGTATTTCTCCATGCTACCATCTGCAGCATGCTTGATCTTATAGATCCACTTTGAAGTCACAGTAGACTTCCCTTCAGGTCTCGGGACTGCATCCCAAACATCATTCTTCATGATCGTCTGATCATGGCATTCTTTCATTACTTCATCCCAGATCCTGGGAACTTCAATATTTTCAATAGATATCTTTGTTGCTGGAACAAATGTTGTAGTCCTTCTTTTGTAGGTGAAGGTATATGATCTTTCCTACAAAACAAGTTAAATTGCATGATTAGAAAACATCTCATAGTTTTCAGAACAAATTCTTACACATAAAGAAATATGTCATACAGTCATGCAATTATTTTAGCCAATGCTTTAATACAACATTCATCCATATCCTGTAACTTTCTAGATGCCGTCCAATCTCTACCAGAACATTGTTAAGAGTTTGCACTACTCCCAACATGTCAGCAAAGAGGTTTCATTCTAGATAAGTAGCAATGGAATGTTGTACAGTGCCATAGGCCACTTACCCATTACATGGATATTAGTAGTATGTTGTTCATTAATGCAATTATTCTAATATGCATAATACACACCCTAAGTCTAGGAACATAAGCATACACATCATTGAACAATATTATTTAAACAAACAAATATGCAATAAATGACAATTCAAATACTTATCTTTGTTTGGTTGTAGGGTGGACTCCCTCTTAGTCTTTGCTTCCTTTCTGCAACTCCATTCTGATGTAGACTGTGAGAAGTGGTCGAATCCCTCTGAATATTTGCATTCTTGCAGAAACTATTGGAGTGTGCTCCCTCTTGATCTTTGCTTCCTGGATTACTTGTCCTTGAACTTATATCCATCCTCTATCACTATTTATGCTTACAAGTATCATTATTGTGATATCCTCGAGATCTCATACATAATCATACATTTATTATTATATTCTCAATACTATCAAAACACAATAATATTAAGCATGTATAGTTATGATCATTTCAAACAGAAATAATAAGCATTAGTATTCAAGGACTCTTATGGTTAGTCATATCATAAATTAAAGTAAGAAACATAATATGCCTAAACCCGTGATAACTCAAACCTATACTTTCATGACTCTTCTGGTTAATCATATCATCAATTAAGGTAAGAAACATAATATGCATACACCCATGTTTATTCAAACCTATGAATAATCATTATCAATCATGCCATGTATACTTATATAAAAGATCCTATCACAAGGTAGGATTCTAACTTGATATAGGAAAAACATACCTAGATTAGTATGTTAGCTAGTTATGTCTAACATACCCACATGATGTCTTCTTGTTCTCTTCAATGACTTGTTCTAGTAACCTGCATATCTCATAGATTAACCATTATAGAACCAAATTATACATACCTCGTAAATAGATCTTCTAAGTGATCCATGACAATGGATGAATCTTTGTCTTCATGTCACCATGATCATATGTTCTTGAACTAGAATGTGATTTGTCTTTCTTGGTGTACCTTTCATGTTAGCGGAAAACATAAACCTCATACAACACCATAATGCATTAGTACAATCATAAGTGTCAAAACCCTAATCAATGAATATCTTCTATCATGCATTCATAATTTTATTAAGGTGATACGACAAGTCTAAATTTAATCAAGATTGTACTAACCGTAATAATATGAAGACAAACATACCATAAACTTAATCAGGAAAAAATCTCGAAACATACCTGGATAAGTCATACTTGTCGAGATTGCTTGTAATCTTCTTATGTAAGGCCTTAGCCTCATCTCCCTCTGAAATAGGAACTTCTTCACTTATGTAGGTGACCAATCCATTCTCTTCTAGGATTAATCCAATGCACTTGATTTGCAGAAACTGGATCTAAAGCTGGATTAGGGTTTGTCAGGGAAACCTTAGAAATTCAAACTTTGAATTTCAAACTTCTGAAAGGATAGAAAGATGTGCCTTGATGAGCTGATCAACTTGGTATACTCAGAATTTGAAAACTGCAAAGTTTCACCCTTCAAAATTGCCTATGAAACTTCCGGATCTTCTGGACAGGATCTTGAACTAGGGTTTGATAAATCCCACCCTTCTTCCCAACCAAAAGGTTCAATCCAAATCTCTAAACTTTGATTTTTCTGAGGAGCTTCCAGCCGTGGTCACAGACTTCAAAAATTCCAACTTTTGCAGAAGCCCTAATTTTCCACTTTTCTAATCAAAGTCCCGAACTAGAGTTTGATCAAGCCCGACCTTCTACCCAACCAAAAAATTTGATCTTGTTCTCTAAATTTTGATTTTGATGAGCAGCATTCAGCCATGGTATCTGATTAAAAATAACCAACTTTCTCCGAAACCCTAATTCCCGGAGCCATGAATGAAGGTGCTCAAAAATAATTCTGTTTTGACAGAAATATGCACTTGATTGTTTCTAGTGTAACTCTGAACTTTCTGATCCACAGGGTTTGAAAATTTTTCTTGTGGTATCCTAGCCTGTCATCTTTCCAACCCCATAGGTCTGACCTCAAATGGATTCTCTGAGAGAGAGTTATGCCAAGTGTCGCAATGTGACCTGTTTATGGAATAAAACAGGAGAGCAAACTTGTACGGCGTGCAATGTGTCACTAGTTCCATTTCGGCCTATGAAAAGGTTACCTGAGAATGTACAGTCCGTGCACTACTTGTCACTTTTTACGAAATTTCATTTGGAGCTTCCTAGCCCAAGTTATGACCTTTTTTCCTAGGTCACATGTTTATGACTCATATCTGGAAGAGGCAGAAACCCTAGATTGTACAGATCATAAAACACAAATTACAACAAATTAGAAGTTTTCCTTTGGACACAAGGTACATGGGGATCTTATCTTCTACCTATAAAAGTTTCAGATCTGAAAACTTCTCCAAAATGGATTTATAGAGAAAGTTCTATGATGACTGGTTTTTTCTATATCAAGCCCTAGCATTGTAAGTGCAACAAGTATCATACATGCCATACCATGCCTTCTTTCAGGCTAGCTCTGATACCATGTTAGTTTTTTAGAATTTACTTCAATCTGATCTAGGATCTTAACTGAGAGAACAACATGTACAACATATCAATCATGGACACAATAATGCAAGCACACAAGAGACACAGAGTTTACTTGGGGAAAACCATAAAGGTGAAAAACCCCAATAACTTCCTCAGAGATAGATAGAGCAATGATACAACCCAAGCATAAGAGATAGACATCTCCTAGCATCAGCTTCTCCTCCTCCACAAGTGTGCCACTCTCCAAAGAATGTGTGTGTGAATAGAATGATCAAATAGAGTGCCTCCCGCACTCTATTTATACTTGACTTGACTTGCCTAATAACCTTTACTAGGCCAGCCTTAACTTAACCACATAACATAATGCCGACTGGGCCGACACCCAATAGGGTGTTCTAATAACCCTTTGACCCACATGGCCGACCCCCAATAGGGTGGTCTAATAACCCATGAAGTATAAGTTACGACAGTTACAATATAAATGACGACACTTCCATATAGAGGAATAATAACATCTCTATAGGAATACAAACACTTCCGTATAGAGGAATAATACCATCTCTATAGGAGTACAATATACATATATGAAATACATTCCAAAGTTACATATACATCAACAGAGTTCTCCACCCAGGTACACATGTTAACCTCTCCTTTTGACTGTCCATTGAGTGACTTGTTGTAGACAACAACTGAATTTCTTAATCATAAAGAAGATAGTGTTAATTCTCTACTTCTAGCATACATTTGGCATTCTCCAAAGCCAAGGCGACATCCAACTTTAACAATTCATTGGCCCTTTGTTTATTTTATCTCATACTCACGTTAATTGGTGTAGCATTACCATATTCATTAATGGGGTATTAATAAAGAGTATCGATTGTCTTGATATTTAATGTTGTTATTTAATTTAATTATTTCATTGTTGTTGTAGTGTTAAGGAATTGGTTATAAGAAAAAGATTGGATGATTCGTGTGAGTAGCTACAACCATATGTTGGAACATTCCTCTCTCTGTAAAGTTGAGGACTATTAATACATTAGTTGCTGGAGTAATTCATAAAGAGCGTTGGCTCATCCAGCATTCACCAACAGCCTTGGTACCTTGGGAGATCAAATTTAGAGAAGGAAAATATTCTCATATATCCATTTAAACATCAATATGTTTGTGAGATTTGGAAATAATCCACTGTTTTTTAGCCTATATTTTTCTTTGATTGTGCATTAAAATACCGTTGTTGTGTATGTATTAGATGCAATTATTATGTTGATGATAAAATTATGCATATTATTTATTTTTTATTTATAAATTTAATTTGGAGCACAGAATAATAAAAATTAAGCTCACAAGGGTTGGATGTATGATCGTCTAATGGATGCCTTGAGATTAGTTATTTCCCCAAAATCAATTCATTTAAGAAGAGTTTCAAACTTTTGAACATGTTAATATTTTTACCCACACAAGTCAATATGTCATGGAACTACTTAGGTATCTCAATCTATGTTATCGGTTGTAGCTGTAATTTGGTTGCATAAATAATCATATGATTTGAGCCTTGAGGTGTATACTATGACTTTCATCATAGCTTTTCAACACTATTCAAGGCCAAAATTTGTATGCACCCATTAATCTCCCAACCGTTATTGTTTTGTTGTTGTGCACTCATCATTCTTGCTCATTACTTCTGTGAGACTTGCTATTGAAACCTCTCGGTGTTGTGTTGATGAACCACCAACATGATCACTACTTTAGAGCACAATTGTTTCCTTGTTCATGTCAATTGTCATTCCCACCTACTAAGACTTTGCTCTTGTCTATCATAATTCTTTCCCCTAGCCTCTCAAATGGCACTAATGAGGGTCCCTCTTTGTGTGCATTATTATAAATTACCCTGATGAGGGTCCCTCTCTGGTTGATATTTGGACTTTGTTATTAAGAATGATTGGATAAATTTCACCAACATATGCTGCTTGTGTTGTAATGGTTGCAAGTGATGAGTTGATTTATGTGCTTCTGTGTTGTTCTATGTTATTCTGTGTTTGTTCTATTTATAAATGAGTGGTATGACATTTAAGTATTTGTGATTTATATAATAATAATTGAATTTATTGATGGAAGGTACTACATGTTTAGGTTACCAACTACTAGTCCAGTTGTCTCTATTTGTTGATGAATCGCGATCAGCATAGCATTGACATTGTTAATAATTTTGTAAACAAATTTATCATCAGTTGTGTAGATAACATAGTGTTTGAGACAACATTGTGTAAATACATATTTAGTTTGATATTGCCTTTACGGTGTTTTTCTTTGCAATATATTCATGTTATTTTATTTAATCATCTATTGCATTTATTTGAATATTTTCCTTCAAAGGGACTTGCTAATAGGCATACTTGTTAGCCTACTTGCCTGTGTGGCTTTGTACATTGGTGTTTGCTTAGTGTTAATAGGAATGGTGCCATACAAATTATTAGGTGGAGATGCCACCTTTGGCTCATCTCCTAAGTTTTCTGTGATGGGCATTCATTTGGGAGTAAATCAGGGGTAAGAAGTAAGAACCATGGATAAAATGGATCTATAATGTCTATTGGCAAAGGTCTGCAGGGTAATGATTAAATGGATTCGTTACTGTTGCAAATTCATGAAATAAAATTGCCTTCTTTGTTCAAGAAAGGATATGATAGAAGAAATGTGAATGATAAGAGCAGGGCCTGTGTGTTGTTGGAAAGCTTTATTACTTTTGTTAATATCAAATACCATACAAGATGGGTCATTTGTAGTTACCTGTATTTATGAAGCAAGGGTGGAAGGATCATAATTGATCCTTCTCTGAGAATATTTTTTGTTTACATTGTTACACCAGCCATTTAATCATCAAAATTTGTTTGCTCCAAAAGTATGTATGGAAACTAAGCGTTCTTTTAGGCATTTTCCAAAAATGTCAATATTATTTGAATCCCGGAATAAGAGAAAAGTAAAGCACATTCATAAATTTTCATAGCAAAAGTTTGAATGCATTTTAATGCTCTATACCTGTTATAGTTGTAGAATAAACTTTTGCTATCATTCATTTTTCTAAGAAATTTTTACTGCTATATCTTCAATTTAGTCTTTACAAAAACTTAAGCATCTTTCTGGATGCATCAAATGTTATTTTTCAGGACAAATTTGATGCAACTTCGTTAAGAGTATAAAGATGCTTTCCTCGAAAAGCATGGTGTCAAGCTGGGTTTCATGTCAGGATTTGTAAAGGTAATCAGTTATCTTATGTCATTTGACTCCATTCATGTCCAATCATAACAACTTCTAGATGTTCTGATTTATCATTCATTTGATAGCCTGGGTGCAGTCAGCACACTTCAAAACCAACCTATACTAATTTTTCTTTCATTTGTATCCAGGCTACAATGAGTAGTGCTTTCTCACCCACAAGACTGCACAGAATTGGTCTAATGTGGCTATTTACTACTGCAACTATGCCCAGACTTGCCCATATCTGAGATTCATTATTGTTGGGAGGCTGAAACATCTGCGAAAATGCCCAAATTATGCCTAGATTGAAGGATTAGGTTGTTAGAAGACCTTAACATGCATAGGATACCTAGAAACTGTGCCCATAACTGATCTTTATAGCTGTAAGTGACCTTTTAGCTAATGTTGTTCGATGTAGAAGAAAATCCCGGGGATGCTTTGTGGTTTGCTAATGTAAAAAATCCCTTTCTTCAACTCAAAATATATGTATGCCTTTGCTCAAATATGTGCTGGAAAGAGTTCCTCTGTAAATCCAAAATGCCCCTGTATTTATTGGTAACAGGTACCATGCAGAAAAAAAAATATAACCACAAGCAGTATTCAGATGTTTTTTATTTTACTATTGAGTTTATTTAGATGAAAGTACTCAATTCATTTTTCCTTTTGCATTCAGCTAATAAAGACAATGAAGTGTATGGCTAAAGAAAATAGAGGAGAAGTTAGAACATTACATGGTT
The DNA here is from genome assembly GCA_027924585.1 of Larix kaempferi. Taxonomy (NCBI): domain Eukaryota; kingdom Viridiplantae; phylum Streptophyta; class Pinopsida; order Pinales; family Pinaceae; genus Larix; species Larix kaempferi. Next base: position 15,737,683 of record BSBM01001334.1, on the reverse strand, counting down.
TGGGTTTCCCTGGGTTGGTCTATAGGTATTCAAGAATCAGATGAACCAAAAGTCTAATATCCTTATTTGGTTTTCAAAAAATCTAGCAAAGATGACTTTAGATGCAGTTAAACATTACAAGGGAGGATGGAGAAAAAAGGATCAGAAAAATGGTGCAAAGGATGTTTGGGAGGAAATGCCTGGAAATTTAGGTACTTAATTAACTTGGTTTAAGGAATGTGAATGTCACCAAAGAGAAGGCATCTCATACAGTCAAACCACTCTACATTTATTTCCTCCAAAACTTATTGGCATCTCACCAAATCATGCATCTCATCCAAGCAAACATTTTGAAGTAATTTCATGGTTTTTTTATGCAAAGGATTAGTTATCCTTTAGAACTGGTCTTGTGTTTTCTAGTATCAAATAGCTCTATTGTTTGTATCTAGGTATGGTCATGATTCCCTACTTGTTGGTACACGTTCTTTCCAACATACGTTATGCCTTCCATCCCCTGAAGGCTAGACCATGTTTTCCGGGGTACTAACCTCAAAGCATTAGGAGATTGGTACAAAGAGAACTTCCAAATTCATATTTAATTTCAAAAGCAAAGTTAGAAATGAAAAGGCAGAGTCCAAATTCATTAACCTCTTACAAAACCCAATTTTATCAAACAACTTTAAAAGAAAGGATCCAAATTGACTTCTAAATGCTTTACAACTGACAACTACTAATTGGTGTCTTATGTTGAGAAAGAAGCCTTCAATCCAAGGCTAAATTGGCAATGGGAACTTATTAGGGAGTAGTGTATTCTATTGTTCCTTGATGTTAACCTTGTTTGCTTCCTTGCTGGGATGTGCTTAGAATGTGCAAGTATTCCCCATACAATTAGGGCTTGATGGAAAGTGGTATGGTTACCCAATTATCTCATAGGGCCACCTTGCCTCCAAAACTTGTTGGTATGTCATCAAAGGAAGACATCTCACACAGTCAAACCACTCTACATTTGTTTCCTCCAAAACTTATTGGCATCTCACCAAATCATGCATCTAAGCCAGTCTAACCTCTCCGCAATGGACCTCATTATATGAAGCATGAATACAAGTTAGATCATTATCCTGAATAACATGACTATTAAAGAAGATCATAACTGAAAATGTCAGTAGTTGTAGACTACGCAATTGAATTCCAATCAACTCTCTTCAACAAAGTAAAATTCATTTAACCCCACACAGCACATTCAATCCCACTAGAAGTTGGGTGGGTGCATCCTCTCTTAGATTTATTAGCTTGATTTAGGGTTTCTTCCCATTAAATTGGGATATATTACCATAGGATCCAGAACTACAACAAATTCCCTTCAAGGCTCATCACACAACTCCTATGAAGGTGTTTACAACATATCATGAGAGTAATGGAATATCAGTAGCAATGTAATATTTTTTTAGCATAGGCAAACCCAAACATTCTCACTAAGTACATATTTTATGAAAAGGTATTTGATTCCTATGGAGGTGATGTTTCATGTCAATCGTCACAATCACTATTCCACTCCCCTCAATTAGTTCTCCTTTTGAGTAGATACGACAAGATGATATAATTTTATCAATGTCCAAGAAATGACCACAAAAGTAGGTCAATTATGAGGTTTTCTAGCAGGCTGTCTTTGAAAGGCTCATTATATTCCCCTACCCTTTAAGTAGGAATCTGTCTTTGAAAGGCTCATTATAGTCCCCTACCCTTTAAGTAGGAAGTATAATACACTTGAATGCCCCTTTTTTCTAATATGTGTCACAGAAAGGGCCCTGTCCCAGTAGTACATAATCAATTTGGATTCTGAATTGCTATTAATTACAGTTCATTTGCATTGTTATTAATTACAGTTCATTTCACTTCCCATTTGAAAAAATGATGTTGTATATCTTCTTAATGAATGAATGTCTCATTCATTTTCTATTATTTTACTTTTAGAAGTTAGCATTACCATTTAATATTAATGAATTCAATGTCACTTGTACAACTCTTGGTCCCCTCCACCCTAGTCTTCTGCAAGTCAACCCGGTCGATTTAAGAGTAAAGATAGGCTTGATCGGTTTGACTAGTTTGGTACTGAACCGATCGAGTCAAGGTCCAACTCAGCCGATTTGATATCAAAGCAATCGATCGATTCAATTTGGTGATTGATTTGGAACCCTCCCCCAGAACTCAGTCAAACTGACCAATTTCGAGTCCAATCCACCAATTTTTAGAACACTGGATGAACATCATGCAAGCAACTAGTCCTCCTAGTATAAGAATAACAGATTTTTACAATCTTGAACTATGGCTATTGGCTTCAACATTGTTTTGGTCTCTTATTTTCTCAGATCTACATCCCTATCCATCCCACATGACAAAAGTTATTCTAACCTCTAGGTGGGTTTCTTTAGTCCAACGACTACCTTCCTGATTCCAAGGTCGTCTTGCATGCTATATTTGGGCTAAGAGGGTGTATCTGTCGCAACCAAGGCCAAACTTCACTATAGTCAACAACCTCTCTTATCGGGGTTAATTGTCACCAACCAACCCCAATTTAGTATGGAAGTTTTGAGTAGGAATATGACAGGGAAGTATGTTTATGTTATCAGTTTGGAGGATAAAAAGGGAAAATCCTTGTTTCATGGTGGAGAGAAAGGTAAACAAGGTTGGTTGAAGCATGGTCATCCCAAAACCACCCATTCTAACAATTTTTTTCAGAGGCCCTCATAGTCAATCAAGAAGGATATCAACATTTTGGAGAAGAAGGAATCTACTGAAAGAGGCATGACCATGTCTGATAAAGTAGATAGTCAATCCATCTAGTGGTTTCCAGATATTGGTTTTCTAGGAGTAGGGATACAAAGATATCCAAGATGACTGAAATCTAATGGCTAGTCAAAATTCCTTATTTCTCAGGCTATGGAAGAGAAATATTATTAGCAGTAGATAGAGATAAAAAGGAAGTTGGAGCTAATGATGCCATGATCAGGGTTCACTAGGGTTTAAATGTTGTAGTTGTAGAGGATGACACAGAACCTCAAGATAATGGGCCAAGTGAGACGCATGATGAAGATGAAAACAATACTGCCAGCCAGAATTCATCATCCTCGACTCTAACATTGACAATAAACAACACCCTGGAGCTCACAGGTAGTAGTTTTCTCATGTTTTTTGCTTTTTTTGTTTAATCATGACAAGGGTCAGCCAAGAACCTCTAGTCAGAGGGTTATTTTCAAATCCTCATCCATCAATTTTTGTAATCTGTGTATCTCTATATTCAGTACAATAAGTTTAGCATGCTAGGTCAATTTAGGTCAAGTACTAGTAGTTGAATATTGTACTTACAATTGACTCTCATAGGCTCATATCAACTTTAAGGAAGGGGACCTCGTAGGCAAATATTTCAACTTACAGGGCCTTGTAGGAAACCATATCAGCTTGCAGGGTCTTGTAGGCTACCATATTTTCCTATAGGATCCTATTGGCTACTATCCCCTGTAGGCTAAGATGGAAAGTTGCATGTAGGATCAGATGTCAACCTATAATTCTTGTTCCAGTTTGGGTGGTTGTATGCTATGCTGACGCTACAACGTTGGAAAAAGACAAAGTGTATGTAGTAACATACGAGTGCAGCTTACTGAATTGAACATTCATAGAGTAATTATCTTATATCTCACTACATTTTAGGCTAAATAACTTGAGAGATATTTTCTCCTAGAATGTTGTTGCTCATTTGGTGATGATAAGTAGAGGTTCTGATGGTGGTCATAATGTTGTATGTTTGCTTTTATTCTTTCTCAAGTTTACATTTACAAACTTCTTACTACCTTGGAAAGATTTGGTTTTTATTTGGTGCCCAGATTTAGAGATGAGACTTCTTTTTACCACTATTAGGCATAGGAACAGGCCTGAATTTTAGCTAGCATGCCCAGGGTGAAAGTCATGTGTGTTTATTGTTGCTTTCTCACCAACAAGATTGCGCAGAATTGGTCTAATGTGGCTATCTACTGCTGCAACTATGCCCAGACTTTCCCAGATCTGAGATTCATTATTGTTGGGAGGCTGAAACATCAGCAGAAATGCCCAAATTATGCCTAGATTGAAGGATTAGGTTGTTAGAAGACCTTAACATGCATAGGATACCAAGAAACTTGTTGATTTTCTGAGTAGCATCGAGTGCCATTCTTTGAGAGAATGGAGGCACCTGGTCAGTTACCAGGATATTGATCCAGTATGGGACTAGAAACTCATCCTGGGGCTGAGAGCCATTCTCTAGGAGAATGGAAGCACCTGGTCAGTTACCAGGATATTGATCCAGTCTGGGACTGGAAGCTCAACCTGGGGCTGAGAGCCATTATCTGGGAGAATGGAGGCACCTGGTCATTTACCAGGATTCCACTATAATCCCTAGACTGGGTCTAGGCAAGTGGTGTACTCCTTCCCTTGATATATGGGCTATGATACCTAGCACTTGATCTTGGTGGCAACAAGGAGGGTGAAGTAAAAGCAATTAATAATTCTCCTAATGATGATGTACTTGGAGTGGACATGAATGGATCATTGAATACCTTGAAGAACTCATGGACAACTTATTGTAAACCACTTGAAGAACCATGAAACCTAAGCATGCCTTGGCTTGGTCAGTGTACCCACCTTTTGAAGAAAAGAAATATATATATATTCATGGGTCAGCTCATCTCATTATTAAAAAGAAATATATATATATATATATATATATATATATATATATATATATATATATATATATATATATATATATATTCATGGGTCGGCTCAGCTCATTATTAAAAGGAAAAAATATATATATATAAAGTCAGGTCGGCCCCAACATAATTTTTCTTTGCTATTCGACTCACTATAAATAAGAAGGAATAACTTCTCATTTGAATCCATCGAATTAGTGTGCATCTTCTGTGCTCAGCTCATGGGTGTTTTTCTGCTGGTTTATATTCTTTGGAGAAATAAAGCTCCAAATATTTTTTTTTGCCGGTCTAAACTGCCACCCGAATTTGTTGGGATACATCAGCCCTGCTAGGGCTCTACCCAGTTCTGTTCTGTATATTTCAGCATCCCTATTAGGGCACCCACAGTCTACAGCGGGTCATGGCAGCCCTAGAAAAGGGCTTGGACAGGTCACGGCAGTCGTGGAACAGGCTTGAACAAGTCACAATAGCCCAGTAGCTCAGTGAAGTTCACACCAGTGATTTTTGACATTTACAGACATTGTACAGGGTTCTTCTTGATCAATGAAACAAATTTTGATTTGTTGAAAAAGGCTTGTTCTTAGTCTGCTGTAGTAAAAACTCAGTCATCTCATTCATGAGATAACTTATTATTAATTGCTTTGGGGTTTTTGTCCTTGAAAGGTTTCTCCGTGAAAAATATTGTGTTCAATTTCTGTGGATGTGTGTTTACTGCTGGCTATCTTTGCACTATATTTTATTTATAGTCTGTTACTGCTATCAAACTTAAATTTTTAACAATGCCCATAACTGATCTTTATAGCTGTAAGTGTCCTTTTAGCTAATGTTGTTTGATGTAGAAGACAATCCCGGGGATGCTTTGTGGTTGGCTAATGTAAAAAATCCCTTTCTTCAACTCAAAATATATGTATGCCTTTGCTTTGATATGTGCTGGAAAGAGTCCCTTTGTAAATCCGAAATGCCCCTGTATTTATTGGTAACAGGTACCATGTAGAAAAAAAAATATAGCCACAAGCAGTATTTAGATGTTTTTTTTATTTTACTATTGATTTTATTTAGATGAAAGTACTCAATTCATTTTTCCTTTTGCATGCAGCTAATAAAGACAATGAAGTGTATGGCTAAAGAAAATAGAGGAGAACATTACATGGTTTGTGTTTTCCTGGGTTGGTCCGTAGATATTCAAGAATCAGATGAACCAAAAGTCTAATATCCTTATATGCGGAGTAGTTATCTACCATGCACTCTCTTAATGTTTTCCTGATCAGAAATAAGCAGAACCACAAACATGCAAGTTCCATCATTAGGAGTCTCCATGGTGCCTATGTTTGCTATGTAATGGCAAGACCTACCACTATAGGCAACCCAAGAATTCTTGGTTCCACCCATTTTTAGGTGATTATGAGGAGTCTCCATCGTGCTTATGGTTTTCACTACAGCACTAACACTTTCAATTATTATGGACATCATGTAGATAACGAGAATAAACTAGAGTACCCACACATTAATCTAGGGAATTATACCTCAGAATTCATTTCCAGATTGACAAAATTTTGGCTTGAAATTTCTTATGCTGTTTGATCTTCATTACTTGCACATGCATAACAATTGTGAGAGCAAAAAAAGTTATACGTCACTCAATGGATACATTATGTTGTAGAAAGTTCCAGTCTACTCTGCAAATAGTCATGCTTGATCAATTACTAAGTTATCGTTAAGAGCGGATCACAAATGTTTCATTTTTCAAACAGGGTAAATTCAAGCAACAATGTAATCAATTAACATTAGAAGCACAAAGTGGTGGAAAAGACAAATCGACGATAGATGTTTCATTTTAAACTTTTTAGCAATTCTCGGAATTTTTCATTTTGGTGAACTTCCCGGATCAGTAATGTAGTAGTAATGAAGATTTGGTGAGAACTTCTCTATGGGTGCAACCTATAATGTGGACTAAAGATGAGATCTGTATATCTCATCTCGAATGCCCCATTTTTGGGAGAGGTCTGGTGCATCCAATAAGAAGTTTTGTGGAATCAACCTGTCAATAAAAAGATTGGTTAGACAGAGCAATGAGGAGGATCTGGTATACCAGCAGGAGTGGAGCCCATTATCTACCTGCTGCATTGAAGCTCTGAGGCCAAGATATGGTTACTTGAGATAAATCCTCTGGAGGATTCCTATACACCCAAGCCCGTGAATCATCGGTACAACCTTGAAGATCACAGAGGCAATGAGTGGGTCAGTGCCGAACTTTCCAAGAATTGATGGTTTGAGGCTTTGATCTCTTTACATGGAGAGCATCCAAACAAGGACCCTGTTTAACTAGCTGGCATTCGATTTAGACCAATCTGAACCATGCATACCTTCGATTTAGACCAATCTGAACCATGCATTGAAGTTCTTTCATATGTGCATGGAGCCACAGAGCTTCTAGGAGTGCAGGTGACTTGTTGAGTACTTTTATTTTCTTTTGAATGTTTCATATGCAATTAGAGTGTTTTGTCATCAGTATAACTAAATCTTTTGCACTGCTTGCAATGACTGGAAATTTTGTACCGTATGGCATTGAACCTTAATTGGTTGTTTCAATTTGTGTAGGTGTCCTATTTGATTTGATCAATTCAAACTGATGCTGCCATAAATGCTGGAAATTCTGGGGGACCTGCTTTCAATGAAAAAGGCCAGTGTGTGGGAATTGCATTTCAATTACTTAAACATGAAGACGCAGAAAATATTGGATATGTTATATAGACTCTTGTTATCACACACTTTATCACAAATTATGAGCGCTCAGGAGACTACATAGGTTGGATTTTTGTGTTTTATTTATGAGTTTCAGAAATTTCTATTGTTCATGGTGGATTGCTTATTTATTATCTACTTGTTGCATTTGTATCTCATTCCTTGGATGCAAGATCCATGTGCATTCATATTGTAATAATCACTAAACATAGAACATTAAAAATAGGGAACAAAGTACCATCCCGTGGTAATCGGGTAAAGTATTAGGAGTATCTTGACAAGCAAATTTTCTTCAATGAGTTCTATGCTTCCATTATGGCTGGCCATACTGACACCCACATTCTTTGCACAAAAAACATCCCAAAGAAAAAAGCAATAGTCTTACCACTCATTCAAATAAAGTTGATACATTGTTGCATGCTTGCTCATTTTGTTTATAGTGTTTGGATGAGATTCCTATTCTTTACTTTCTCCTATGTAAGCACCAATTTGTATTACTGCCCTTTTTAGTTTTTTCTCTTTATTGCACCAAGAGAAGAGAGGTGCTCTCATCCCAGTATGGGGGAGATGTTGTCACAACCTCATGGGAGATGTTGCATATTATGCATGTGTAGGACTGAATTCGGCTTCTGGGTAACATTATCATATATTTATACATTATGATTGAATATTATTTATTATTTCCAGAATTCCCATCGACCAGAAAGTGTAGATGTTTTTCTTGAACTTGTATATGGACAGAAGCATTCTACAGGCTATAATGGCAATGATTTCAATATTTCTCCATTGAGGATTAGAATTGGAAGGACTGTGTCTCCCTTGTCAAGGATGGGAGTTGGAAATCCTTTCTCTCCCCTCTCCAAGTTAATAAGTGGAAGGGTTTCCTCTCCACCAAGAGTTGGAATTGGAAGGGATCCTCCTCCAAGCATTGGAGGAAAAATTGCTCCTCCTCTTGCATCGTCAAGAATTGGAAGCAAAGATCAAGAGGGAGCACACTCCAGTAGTTCCTGCAAGGAAGCAAAGATCAAGAAAAAGCACACTCCAATAGTTCCTGCAAGGAAGCAAAGATTGAGAGGGAGTCCACCCAACAACCAAACAAAGATAAGTATTTGAATTGTCATTTCTTGTATATATGATTACTTAAATGATGTTGTTCAGTCATGTACATACTTATGTTCCTAGACTTAGGATGTATATTATGCATTCTAGAAAAGTTGCATTAATGAACAAGATACTACTAATATAGTAATGGGTAAGTGGACTATGGTAATTTACAACACTCCATTGCTACTTACCTAGAATAAAACCTCTTTGCTGACATGTTGGGAGTAGTGCACACTCTTAACAATGTTCTGGTAGAGTTGGAAGGCATCTAGAAAGTTACAGGATATGGATAAATGATGTATTGAAGCATGGCTAAAGATAATTGCATGACTGTATGACATATGTCTTTATGTGTAAGAATTTGTTATAAAAACTATGAGAAGTTTCTAATCATGCAATTGAATTTGAATTGTAGGAAAGATCGTATACAATCACCTACAAAAGAAGGACAATGACATTTGTTCCGAAGAACAAGCGACGAAGTTCAAGAAAAACTACCTATTAAAGATATTGAAGAATCCGAAATTCCTAGGATCCTGGATGCAGTAATGGAAGGATGCCATGATCAAGGAGTACCAGTCGATCATGAAGAATGATGTCTGGGATGTGGTCTCGAGAGCAGGAGGGAAGTTTTTTGTGACTTCCAAGTGGTTCTACAAGATCAAGCATGCTGCAGATGGTAGCATAGAGAAATACAAGGCAAGGTTTGTGGCTCGTGGCTTCTCCCAGAAAGAAGGGATAGACTTTTGCACCTGTAGCCAGATACACTTCCATCAGAACAGTACTTGCTCTGGATGCAGTGATAAAGTGGAAGATACACCAGATGGATGTCAAGACAGCTTTCTTGAATGGTGTAGTCGAAGAGGAAGTGTATGTGGAGTAGCCACTCGGATTTGAGACACATGACATGAGTCACATGTATGCAAATTGAAGAAAGCCTTGTACGGTTTGAAACAAGCACCCAGGACATGGTACGGAAAGGTTGACAGCTTCCTGACTAGTTTGGGATTTACCAAGAGTAAATCAAATTCCAACCTTTACTACAAGTTTGAGGAAGGAAATCCAGTGATACTCCTATTGTATGTAGATGACCTGTTTGTGGCAGGTGAGATAGGATTGATTACTAATACAAAGAGGAATCTTGCTGCCGAATTCGAGATGAAGGACTTGGGTATGATGCATTACTTTCTAGGTATGGAGGTGTGGCAGAGTGCAGATGGAATCTTCTTTAGACAAGGGAAGTATGCAATAGAGATCCTGAAGCGGTTCGGGATGATGGACTGCAAGGCCATGGACACACCTATGGCATAGAACCTAAATCTATTGAGTGATGCTTCATCATATTCAGTTGATGCCACAATGTATCGTCAGATGATTGGGTCCTTGATGTACCTGACGAACACGAGACCAGATATTTGCTTTGCTGTGAACACTTTGAGCCAGTTCCGGACGGATCCTAGACATGTTCACTTGATTGCTGTAAAACTTATTATGAGGTACCTAAAGGGTACGGTTGATTATGGGATCAAGTATGATGCGAATCAAAAATTTAACCTGGAGGGTTATGTTGATTCAGATTGGATAGGAAGTGCTACAGATAGGAAGAGCACTTCAAGGTGTTGCTTCAGTATGGGATCATGTGTGATCTCTTGGTTTAGCAGGAAGAAATCCTACGTAGCACTGAGTACAGCTGAAGCAAAATATGTCGCAGCTTGTTCAGCTAGTTGTGAGGCAGTATGGCTAAGGAAGCTACTGTCTGATTTGTTTGATCTCCAATTGGATGCTACTTGTATTTTCTGTGACAACCAGAGTTGTGTGAAGTTGTAAGAGAACTCGGTGTTCCATGACAAGTCGAAGCACATCGAGATCAAGTATCACTATATCAGCAATATAGTGTAGAGAGGAGCAGTGAAGCTCTAATATGTTGCGACAGATGTGCAGATTACAGATGTGTTGACCAAATCACTAGCCAGAGTGAAGTTCGAGTATTTCAGAGAGAGGCTTGGTTTTTTCCAGATAGATGATACTTCGAAGAGGAAGTGATGGGACACATTCAGAGGAGCCATTCCAAGCATGGTGGTAGGAGGATCCTTCCCATGGCTGTGGATGTAAGTGTTGTGTAATGAGCATCAGGATGATGCTCCAGATGATGATCATGTGATGATGATGTGCATCAGGACGATGCATTATATGATGATGATCAGGATGATCATGTGATGATGATGTGCATCAGGACGATGCACTGCATGATGATGATCAGTATGATCATGAGCATCAGGATGATGCTCCGTGCGAGGATGATCAGGTTGATCATGAGTATCAAGATGATACTCCGTGGCCGTGGACAGGTTGTGCAATAAGCCTATAACAGCACCCTAGGAGATTTGCTGATACTCTTTCGAGGTTTTTCCTATGGAATATAATAGCGCCCTAGGAGATCTGGCAAATGCTCTTTCGAGGTTTTTCTTGGAAGGACATATAATAGCGCCCTGGGATATTTGCAAATACTCTTTCGAGGATTTTCCTATGGCATATAATATCTCCCTGGGAGATCTAGCAAATGCTCTTTTGAGGTTTTATCCGTGGCATGTAATTAGTCCTGGCGATCCGATAGGTTGTGCTAGGCACGTAAAAGTCCTGGGATGCTCTTTAGAGATCTTGCAGGTTGCAAGACACTCTTTTAAGGTTTTGCTAGACCACATGTAATCAGTCTTGGAGATCCGATAGGTTGAGCATTAAGCTTGTAATCAGTCCTGGAATGCTCTTTAGAGATATTGCAGGTCGCAAGACACTCTTTTAAGGTTTTGTGGAGGTCACATGTAATAGCTCCCTAGGAGATCTAATAAGTTGAGCAGTAAGCTCGTAATCAGTCCTGGGATGCTCTTTCGAGGTTTTGTTGATGCATGTAATCATCCCTGAGGATTCCACAGGATGGCCAGCTTACAGAGATGATGAAGACCTACAGGAGACTAGGCCTACATCCAACATGAAAAAGGGCTGGCTCTCTAGAACTTCCTATGACGAGAAGAATTGAAAGATAGCCCGAGTGATCGAGATGATGAGTACAACATCAGTGACAATGATGCTCCGTGATCCAGCTCCAGAATTGAATACTTGTGCCTATATGTATTGATGACCTGTGTCAAGAGAATACCTTCCTAGTTAAGAGGGAGTGTTGATGTATTTGTAACTTCAGAAGATATTCACTTGTATATTGCATGTATTACATTTGTACTTTATTGTATCCCCAACAAAGATGTATTATTCCTCCGATTGGAAGTGTCGTCATTTGTATTTGCAAGTGTCACAAGTTACATTGTAAATGTCGTAACTTATACTTGATGGGTTATTAGACCACCTTGGTGGGGTCGGAACTGTATGAGTTAAAGGGTTATTAGACCACCCTAGTGGGGTTGGCCCAGTTAGAGTAAAAGGAAAGTAAAGGTAAAGTATAAATAGAGAGGAGAACCTCTCTATTTATTCATTCATTCACTCCCTCACTTCGCATTAGTGAGAGAGAGGAGGATTGTGCACAAGTGGAGGAGGAGAAGCTGGTGGGAGACTATCTCTTGTTTTGGGGTTTGATCCTTGTGATCTTTGTATTGGTGCTCATCTATCTCTGAGGAAGTTGTGGGGTTTTCCACCTTCTTGGTTTTCCCCGGTGAAATGCTTTGTGTCTCTTGTGTTTGATATGTCGTACATGTTGTTCTCTCAATTAAGATCCTAGATCATATTGAATTAAATGATGAAAAACTAACAAATTTCATAATGATACCTGTGTAGAAGCTTGACACCATTGCTGAGGGATGGAGTCTTGTTCTTGTAATGGAAAAATGATGAGGATTCAGTGTGTCTTAGTCATAATCATGCACATATGACGCACATACCCAATTATAGTAAAGAACGTGACAAAGGTATTACCAATGCAGATATACAAAACCAAAATATGGCACACATGTGGGGTGCAAGATGAAATAAAGTGGCCAAATTGTACTGGTTAGAATAGGAAATGGTTGAATCCATGATGTAGATCTTGAGGAATTAAACACAGCGACATGAACGATTAGTAGAACGAAGTGACAGTTTGTCCAGAATGTGGGTGGGGAGTTTGGGGAAAATGTGTATAAATAGGAGGTGGGGCCCAATTGTCCATGTCACTTTTACTATTCCTTGATAGCTTCCAAGAGCATGTTCATGCATTTTCTAGGAGATCTGCATACCCTTTGATGAGCCTCAAGTTGCAGGTATGACTTTACCCTATGCTGGTGATTTGGTTCAGGGTATTTGTTTATTATACCCCACACATTTTATATTTGTGGGAGAAGCAGGTTGTCGAGATGGAGAGATACCCCTGGAATGGCATGGATTACCCGGGGGATATAGAGGTACTACCTCCTATAGGGGGGTTTGATGCCTTAGGTACATTTTGTGTTTTTGTTGATATTTACATATATTTATGTACATGTTTTGATTCTGCACATATTTTATATGTTTATCATGTATTGATGATATTTTTCCTTTGTGATGCAGATATTGGGCCAGTATGACCAACCCGATAGGCGGGACAGTGTCGGAAATGAGATAGGGGGGTCATATCATCAACATGAGCTGGGATGGCTATTAGGGGAATGGCTTCAGATGGTGGTGCAGTAGTGCGGCGAGCCCTAGATAGGGGGGGAGTGGTAGGAGAGTGGATGGCTACCATCTTGGAAAACTTGGATAGGAGGCTACATACGATGTCGGAGGGGATTGATGACATAGGTGTCTTTGATCTTGATGACGATGAGTTGGCCTTGATGCTCCAACTTTTGACGAAGTGTGGGCCTTCGTGGCGTCCGTTTATGTGGAGAGTGGCGGTTACTTTCCACGTAGCGAGAGAGGTACAGGGGGGAAATGGTCCCCCCCCCCCTTATTAGAGATAGAGGAAGTATTTGGGTGTGGTTCCGAAGGCAGTGAGGGATGCGAGGACAAAGATCTTTCCTCTAGCAATTATGGAGCTATAGGATCCACGAGCTGGGGAAGTTGTGTGAGTGCATGGCACTCATGATTTTGTTTGTATAGGGCTGAGAGCACCATTTTTTATATAGCATATGGAAGGTAGGCATTCTTGATGTATCTCCCATAAGGTAGATATTCGATATATATGTGGCCTGTGAGGCCTTGGATGATGTATCAAACACATTATATATATATATATACCATTTTTGGTGGCATTTTGTATATAACATCTATGATTATGTGTGATGATGTGTGTTTTCTATATGTTGATGTGATGTATAAGCAGTAGTAGATACTAACCCATATGATGTGAATGGTTATCAACATACGATGCATGGTTTATGATGAATATATAGATATGTATGCGTAGAGATGGGTGTTTACACATGCACCACACACACACACATATGTGTGTGTGTTTTGGTTGGATGTGTAGGATTAGGAAGTCGTGTGAGGTATCAAGTTCGAGTTCAAGACCTCGTTAGTGACAGATTCTATGAATGCATTGGAGTTTCTTGGTATATGCATGAAATTTATGGTTTCAAACTTTTGGATGAGAAGGCGCACTCGCAGGAACTTACAAAAAAAGGTGGGATTGAGGACACGAAATACATTGTTTAGCAGCAAAACAACTATTTGGGAGTTTAGGTGTACCCACATATGGTGTATTCCATGGCATCACTTAAGATACCTATGACTACAACATATTCTGCTTAGTTGTTTGTGAGTTCCCCCAACATACTCCACCGGTGTGTTGGAGGACATGGGAGGGAGAATAAATATCTGAAGCAGTTGATGTGAGGTTATTGGATCATCGATTTGCACCATCTGCGTAGCCAATATAGATGTTCGGTCGAGGGATCATCTACATAAACAGAAGATAAAATTATTCTCAACCAAAAAATGGATTGGATATAAGAAATAAAATGTTTGACAAAGATAGAATAGGAAGGGTAACATAAGATATTTGGATTCTTCTTTGTATTGGGGGCCATTAAATGGGAACCTATGGTGGTACCATTATTATGGGGGCATATCCAACATTTAACGGGGGTAGCGGGGGAGGGGGAGTGGTATTTAAGCACATGGGAATGATTGCATAGGATCCAATTTTTCATTGTAAGATGAGGAATCACTACTAGTTAGGATGTCATAAAAAGGAGATATGGTATCGATGGTATTTGGTAAGGGGGGAACTACTTCCATAGTTGGTAAGCCTTGTAGAGATTTGTTGAGGTAAGTAAGTTGATATTGGAGTCTCATGAGTTCGAGACAATATTATTGTTTTGCACGTAAAATGGGACATTGGAACAAGAAGTGAGAAGTATCACCGCAGGAACGATAGGGTTGTGGTACTCAGGCACATATGGGTGTCTGTGTTGCCGAGGAGTTTAATTGATTCAAAATGGCTTTAATTTCCTCAGGGGGAAGCATATGTATGTGATGCTCGTAGGAGGATAATCCATTATTTGGTGTTTTCATCATAAGATCTATAGGTTGGGAGTATTTTGTTGTTGTAGGCTTCACAGTGAGAACTGTCCTAAATGTAGGTTGTGATGGAGGAGAAACCGATGTTGTCATTGATGTAGTGACCACATTGATAGAAGATACTTCTTCGGTTGGTGGGAAAGAAGTGTCTTTCAATTACTAAGTGAGGCAGATGGTTTCCAATGCATCTCGAAATTGAGGGAGGTCGAGACAATGGTGGGTGTAATGTCCAAATTGTGAACAAATCGAACATGCATGATTCATACGCAATGACATGGACTTGGGCATGTGCGATGATGATGTGCCCCTTTCTACAATCATTGTAGCATGGGTTACACTAACTGGTGTGTTAAGCGAGTTCTGAAGTTCTGGCAAGGTGGCACATAGGTTCATCACATGGCCTTGTTTCCCACAAAGAGCACATGGTGGAGTGATTCTTTGGGTGGGAGTATTGGTCGATATTAGGGATTTTAACCATTGTTGGTTGATGCCCCTTGCTTTAGGATGAGTGAGCTATGATGAGTTGGGTGTACGGTTCGGTAGGAGAGGGACTTTCAACTTTGGTTGTTTCATGCCCCCTGTGGTGGTCTTAGTGGCGACCGACTGCAGTTTAGTTGCATATGTCATAGGTTTGACTACCAATGTAGAGGGAGTAACTGGCCTAGTATGTGTAATAATTGAAATAGGGACAAACTCATAGTGGGATACTAGTTTAGAATCTGTTTTTGGGTAGGGTGGTGCAAGGTACCACACCAGAATACCCAAAGTGATCCCAGGTAGAGTTAAATGAGCCATAATTGACATCCCTTGTATGTTGGTGGGGGGTACAAGAAAGGGATTTGGAAGATCGGTGGTACTAATAGATTCAATGTTTGGTTAATGCCATGTCTTAGAAGCGATGTTGATGATGGTGTTGATGAGGAGGGGGGAGCATTTTCAGCAGTGAAAAGTGTGCACATTAGGCAATTGGTGGATGTGGGGATCTCAAATGGTGGTCCAAAGTATACTCCTAGAAAATTGGAGTCCTTGTACATGATGGGGAAAATATCAACATAGGGAGGTTGGTTTGTGTCGGTGACAGTAGGTAGGGTATTGTTAGGTTTATTGGTGGCATTGGGAGCATTTTAGTTAATATAATGTAGGAATAAAATATTCCTATTTAAGGGGAACATCATGATACAGAAGGCCGAGGAGGTGACTTCCTTCATGGACTAAATATAACTATGCCCCAAGAGGATGTTGTAGTTGAGTTGGGAGTTGACTACTTTGATATCAATCATGACCATCTTTCCCCCAGCTCTATGGGAACATTTTGGTACAATCCTCTAGGTTGGGATGGTCTCCCATCATATGAATGGAGGGCGATAGATGAGGGAACCATCTCATGTGACCTTAATCATTTCCAAACATTAGAGGACATGATGCAAGTGGATGTTCCTTCATTGATGATACATTGATGGATCATACTGTTCTTTTCGGTGACAGGGACTTGAAATGTGAGTAAATAGGGTAGTCACGGTTCACTTTTGCCGAGATAAAAGGTCATGAGGTGCAAGTCGGAAGGGTCAATGACACCAAGTGTGTTGGGTAAATTCTTTCATTGGGTAGCAGTTCTAATGTGGACATGGCTACAAGGGACTGATCCAAGTTGTCCACAATACTATAATTGTGGGCGGATTTCATATGGGGGTTATTAGCTGTACATTGAAGTGGAACCTTGGTAATCCACAAGATTTGTTTAACACTTGGGCGTGGTATTTGCAGAATCCCTTTTGAGGGGAGAGGGATGTCTTCCACTTGGGGAGCATCATGCCTATCATAACCTTTGGATCGAGTTTGAATATTAACATACAATGTATAGATATTTTGGAAAGAGCCATCGCTAGAGGGGTGGGGGTATTGCTGTTGTGTAATGACCCCTTTATTGGAAAAGGGTTTTTATAAGACCACGATTTGGGTTTGGGGAGGGTTCGGGGCCTAAGGGGGAATTGTCATGGTCTTCTTCTTAGCTTCCACTAACTATAGGTAGTCGGGGATAAGAGGGAAGTGATGGGTGTAATGACCATATTCTCTGCAAATGGAGCATGAGTAATTGGTCCTCATGTTGGCGTTCTTCCCTTTTCTAGGGGGATTGTTTGTCCCTGCATTTTTATTACCCAGTTTTTTGTTCTATTGGGTAGGGGCATTGCCCCCTTTCCCTTGTTTTTGTTTTTTATTTTTCTTCCCTTTCTTCTTCCACTGAATCTAAGGGTTCTGGTGATTTGCAGTGTTCAACTTATCGAAATGTTGAGCTTGTTGTGCAAAAGAAGGTTCAACAAGGTTGACCCCCATGTGAGGTGTGGGTTACTGACTAGCTGGGCATGGGAATGGATAGTAAGGTTTATATCCCGAGGTGGGATAAATTCAGTTTGCAATCCATAATATCTGGATGTAGGAATGACTTGTGCCATTTTTGGTGTAGGAACCGATGTTGCCTTGATACAATTTGGATAAGTAGGACTATAGGGTCCATACTATAACTGAACAACTAGTGGGTTTGGTACCGGTGGAGGGGGGTACCAACACATGTGGCATGGGTGGGTATTGTGGATCCATATTCAATGGTGACAGAGTAGTAGGAGGAACCTTTCCTACATGGTAAATGGACACAATAATCCCATATGTCGAGAGTGACGAGCTCACAGGTGTAGGATTTAATGACCAGTGTCGAGGAGAATCAGGGAGGATAGTGTAAAGGTATCCAGATTATGAATATATCATATCAAAATAATAGGCTTTCAAAATAGCCTCTTCCTCACTTCGTGGCATGGAGGTGGCGACATCTTTAAAAATGGCTGGTTAGAGTGATTTGATGAACCAATCCAGCAATAATGGTGGTTGTATTTCGATTTTACACAATGTTTGGCATCAACGGTACTCATGGATATGGTCAGCGATGTGTGTAGATATTTTCTATCGAAACTCCATGATAATTTCAAGGCCAAGGTCATGGCGAATCATAAGCTGGAATTATGTGAGAAATGTGATGGCCAATAGCATAAAGGTGGCATGGGACAATTTCGTTAAGTTTACATAGCAATTGGATTCCATTCTTGTGAGGGTACGTTGAAAGAGGTGAAGCCTCATGGAACCTTCCACTATGCTGTTGGAAGATGACCACAAATGAAAGGACATGACATGGTTGGCGGGATCATCCCCTTGATTCCCTTCGAATTTAGGAATTTCAAAGGGAAGTTTATCTGGCATAGCTGGCCATGTGGGATCATGTGCATAAGGGTCATTGATCAGTTTGGCCAAATCAGGGAGATTTAGACTAGCCATGAAAGGTAGGGTAGGAGAATTTTGTCTTTCCATTGTATACTATGTGTGATTTCCACGAGGGGGAGACTAGGGTGGTGTTGAAAATAATGATTGACCTACTATGATAGAGGAGGGATCAAAGTGGTCCAAAGGATCTCTAATAGAATAAGCCAAAGGGGAACCTCTTCCAAGAGGAGGAGGGGTAAATGTGTCTAGATTCTCTCCCAATGGGAGAAAATGAAGGTGATCCTATTCCAACGGTGGAGGAGGTAGAATGATTAACACTTTCACCGAGGGGAGAAAATGAACCGAGCAAGGAGTGGCCTTGTCCAGATAATCCTATCAATGTGGCTTGGGAGTGGCCTCGACTAGAGTGTTGTCCATGTGAACTGTGGGAAGATGGTGTAAAAACACCCCTCGAGAGAGGGGACAGGCCTTGCAGTCTTCGATACTTCCTTAGGGGTTTTGTAATGCCTTCCAAGGGCATTAAGAATTTTAATCTAAATAAGCTTCTTATTCTTTTTTCATTCTAGAAATGCCTAATAGTATTAATACAACCACAAATGGTGGACTTCTTAATTGTATGAGTGAACACCCTATAAGCATCATGTAACCATAGCAGCATATAAAGAGTTTGCAACAACATATAAACAACTTAAATTCAAGAGTTTGCAACAACATATGAACATCTTAAATTCAGAAGAAAAATACCTCTATAAAGGAATGGTGACGAAGTCCAAACTGAGAAAGCCTTCATCTTCTTCATCTCGAGTTGCTTCTATCTTCATTTCCCAAAGCAGGACCACGGTTTTACCTCCCAGCCAACTAGGGGCCTAGCCGGCTCCCTAGCCCCAGGAAACCATTGAACGGTCCCATCCAAATGGCCTCCTGGCCCTCCGTGCCCGAGACCCCCAGAGAACAGAACAGTGGTGCACCAATAGGCTATGTATCAAATATTCCAAGAGTTCTCAAACTCTTCCAACTCTTCAAAACTTCTCATACCCCAAAATACCCAAAATTCTCCATCCTAGAATACTCTCACCAAAATAATCTTCAAGAGAAAAAGATCCTCCCTCCTTCCACTCTCAAGTCTCATATTTATATCAAAAATCCTCATCCATCAATAAATTCCCATAAATAATAGTCATCAATCAATAAATTCATTTTCTCCAAAAAAATAGAAATTTGATTTAAATAATTAAAATATTAATAAACATGGATGCAAAGTCTCACTTGTCATGCTCCCATATTAATGCAACTATGACAACCAATTTCTAAAAATTTGTGCAAATCCTATCTATCCATTTATTTATATTATCCTTTCATTCATAAGTCAAGTAAGATATTTTCATATACTATATTATATTATGACATATTTTATATTATATGTATATAATTATATATGTTATTTAATAATCCAATCAATTTATATAAATCTAAATCATTTTAAACAAGTCAACAAACTCATGCTTTCAACACACAAGTAATGCTTTCATCAATTCGTCAACCAAGTTACTAATAGATAATATAATCATATTAATTTATTCATCGATTGACCAATCATAGTAATGTAATCACGAATTGACGTATGCATGGCCAGTGCACACGTCTTAAGCGTGCGTACTAATGATCACATTTAATGTTCCTAATAAATCATTATTACATCCTCTCAAACAACATATAGAAGAACAATTAAACACTGCATCATTCATCATTCATAATCATTCATACAGAAACAATAAGACAAAATTAGATAAACATAAGGGTGAAATCAAACATATAATCATGATGGTTAATAACAATCAAGAACACCATCCAATCCATCATCGGTACCATTCATCACATCAGTAATCCAGCCCATAAATCACCACTACTTCCATCTCCTGACCTCACCATCCCGTCCTCTGCTGCAATATACTGTGGCATCGACTACACGACCTAACCACATATAGAACCCGTAAGCGGAAGTGTCGATTGACCACATCGACCAAGCTTCCCCAGCAAGCATCTGCTAGTCGCCATCACACGTCTAGGGGAGTGCGCTACACAAACCTCCCACGACTCCAGGTTTCGGGGGATAAACGGTGGGAAATTCCTCCACCCCCCCTAATAGTACTAGGTTCAACACCCTACATCGACCATACTTTGCCATCACTGTTCTAAGGGGTCCCGTCATTGAAAAACCACTTTGGGAAAGTTACAATTCCTGTCAAAACTCACACTCACCCACAAGTCATAGAAATATTTGAATTCAGAACGAAATACCATGAAATTTTATATAACATCATTATACTCATAATGTTCAATACATCTTGTGCCCCTTGGCAATATAGGAATCTGCCTATCTCATAGCCAATCAACATGTGTAGTAGTTCATCATTAACATGAAACATATATATAGCCATACCCAACTCTTTCAATTGTTAATCCATATCACTAATACAACATTTACAAATAATCATGTAAGTACTTTTGCAAACAACTAAATTATCATTCCACATATGGATAAATTCTATATTCAATTTGCGTGTTCAATATGAAGTACATATCCATTGCCATTAATAAATTAAACAGTAAATTCTATTTACCATACAACCTCAAGGGAGTCCACATGTGCACATAACAATCATCTTAATCAATCTATCTCTGTCAACATATAATAAGCAAATACAATGCTAAGCTAATTTACGTTAGAGTTTTTTTTTTAATTAACAACTGACAAGATATGGGGCATTACATACACCCACCCTTCAAGAAACTTCGTCCCGAAGTTATGGTAATTCAGAATTTTAAGAAAAACGTCAACACCATATCTCTATTCTTTGCGACTAAAATACCTTAGCCATGCCAGTCCCATGATACCTTCACATGATCAACAGGTCGATACTATATAATTTTACCTCTTCCATCACATAGGATGTGTTCTCAAGTTATGCTTTACATGTTATACACACAATTGATCTAACTTCATCAAGGTTTATCAATTCATTTAGTCCTAGTTAGTTAACATATACTCATAATCTGTTGTTGTTTTCGATATCATAGTTCATAGAAGACCTTGACTCCCATATAGCATTTCCTTATGTTCAAGGTGTATCATTATGACTCCTTTATTGATTCTTAGCTTCATTGAATATTTTCTAACAAACACCATTTACTTCCTCATTAGTTATTTTAATTATAACCAAATTTTGACATTATTTTAAATGAATTACTACATAATAACTTAGTAGTGCTATGTCTATCTACCAAGTACACTTTATCAATTAACATTGCGAAAGGATATATCTTACATGCGAGTCTCACGTTATCCACAAAATACTTACAATTTCAATTTTAACACATAGATCGTTTCCAACCTTATAGTTTTTACTAATTTATCTAATAGTGTGATCAAATCATGAACATCATGAATCTTGACCTACATAAATACATAGGTACATCATATAGCTATAAGTTATATGACAATGCTTCCACATTATCAACAATACCTTAGTCTATTTTCACAATGTGAAGGGAGATTCTTTACTTAATGCAATTGATTGGATATGTATACCCACCATGATGCATATGACTTATAAATGCTATACACATACTCGTCCTACTTACTTATTCAATGGTTTGGGTAAAATACACATGTTCCCACATAACTAACCTCCTCATACCTTAACATGGGTAAATAAATTTTCTATCAAGCCCAAGGCATTGCTCGAATATGATCCCCATAGGAAGTTAATCTTCGTCTACTCATAACTTGGTTAATGCAATACATGTTTCCCTTTATGATCCCCTCTCCTAATTCTGATTTCATTCGTGAGTCAACTATCCATGACCTTATCCCATTATTTCAAGTCTTATTAATTATAGTCAATTTATACTTTAATTTTAATTATCACTACATCTTGATTAGTGTTATATGTTCACCACCCATCAAGGGATTGGCATGCCACAATTTCCTTCAATTAGGAATATTTACTAAAATTTTATTAATTATTGTCTAAGAATATACATATGCTTATTGGTTTCACGGTCATTACTATTGATCTCGTTTACTTATTACCTGATATGATTAGATCCAAACATGGTCAATCTGAGATCTAGGGTCTTCTCTGTCGTAGCTAATGAAGAGCATTCCCCTTGCCAACACGACTATTACATGATGCATAATTGTAATAATGAATAATTGTTCGAGAATCAATTTCTTATAGGGGTTCGTTACTACAATCCATAATTCGTACTTGGTAATTATTACACCCTTATTTGCTTTCCCTCAACATTTCATTTTCAAGTTAGGATATTTATATACATGTCTTCTAGGTGAATAATATAGCTTTTGCACTCATTATGCATGTCCTTGTATTAATCTTTATTTTAACCACTCGGTCATTCATACACAATTTTGTAAAGGAAATTTCCTTAGTCACATAGACCGTTATCATTCCTTACAATTTTTATGAGGACAGTCATTACTTATACTCATATTGTTACATAGTTCTCACTATAATTCTATTTACACAAATTATTGTTACTCATGTGGTTGTACTATTACTCACATGCCTCTGCTTAATTGACTGAAATTTCCATGAATTTTGTCCCACGTAAATATTATTTAATGCCACATGCTTCATATTGACATTTACATGTTATTAATTATGCAAGGATATACATCTAACCTTTATATTATTTGTGGTACATAATTAATAAGTAAATCAGTATTTATTTTATATTTGGAATCACTAGATTTGTTAACATTTTCATACAACCCTTCCACATTGTGCAGTATGAGAAGTTGAACCTTAAATTTAATATACATTTACTTATTATTCAAGCTTCACATATCGACTTATATATTATATATTAGTGAAGATAAATATTCAAATAATAATAAAGATGTGGTTGTTACCTTGTTTTCATCTTTATGATCTATTTGTAATTCCTTTACTACATTACTACCTATAATCACACCTACCTCTTTACAACCTTGTTATTTGATTATGAGTTTGTTATCTAATTACGAGTTGTAATTTAATTACACCAACATAGATCCATCCTAAACGTGGATCTATCAAGCCTAGAGGCATCCATCAAGGGTCTAAGCTTACACCGATACCTTCTCACATAGAAGACCAAAACCCTTAATTACAAGGAACGTTCAAATATTTAAACCTTTACATGTTATAATTATTTGATTCCTAAGTCATTTCATTTATTGGGGCAAACCAAACATTTATTATGATTAATATCACTTATGTGTAGCTACTACCAATTACATTCACTTGTTAAAATTATTGAAAAGAGTTTGTTTAAACTTGTCATTTTTTTTCCATATATCTATGCTCTTATATTTATTTATTTACTATATACTTATTCGTTTTACTTCCTAAATTTATTTATTCTTAATGTATCTACTATATTATCTCATTTATGTATCACTACTTTTAACTTATATTATCTCTTTCTTTTCTTTTTTTTTCTCTTTTTTTTTTTTTACATCTTCCTAAAATTGACATTGACCTCTTGTTCAATTAATATGAATGGGAAGGATTTACATTAATTCTGCCCCCTCCTCCCATAATCAATGTGGTGCAAACTATTATCCCTTGTAGCTTATAATTTTATCCATTGCTGATTAATAATAACTTTGGGAACTGAAACTAATTATAGGTGATTCCCATCAGTTTATTGTACTATAGATTGAAAGTGTTGTCAAATTTTATCTATGAATTTTTTTTTATTTTTATATCGAGGTACCATGGTCTACACTCCTACTAAAGCAACTTGCACCATATTAGATATTCCCAATTGAACATAGAAAATGATAGCATAAAATAGTCATGATTAAAGGGATATAGTTTGGTGTGATGTAGTAAATTGTAGGGTTGTGATGATTTATTATCTAAATATCTTAATATCAGTCAAAATCATGTGAACTGAAGATATCATACGATTTCTTAGAAATTTCAAGAACACTCTGGAAGAGTGAAGGATACCATAATACTAACAAATACAAAAATAAAATGAAACCGGTTAAGTATCACTAGATCTCTGGTCCACTTAATATCAGAGGCAAATGAAGTGTAACTTAGGTGCATATATTAATAAGCAATACCAACTGATAAAAAAAACCAACACTTCATTATAAAAGCAAAACCATAATTACTCATATATACACCAAAAAGAAACATTACCTCATTTAAACATGGACCCGTTGGTTTCTCTGTAGGTATTCACCTTACTGCTCAATGCTTATCTTGGCACTTGGACTCTGTAGTAACTCTAAGTGAGGATTCGAATTGGCTTAAGGAAAAGACTTGTGTATCTAACCCAAAACCTTATTTAAACTCTTTTTTTTTTTTTTTAAATACTTTGTATTATTAATAATACTATAATGCCACCACGCTAATATAGTTTAGTAATATGAATTTTACTTTCAATAAAGTATACATTTTTTTTCATGTGAAAAAAAGTTTAGTGATATGAATTGTAATATAGTTTAGTAATATGAATTTTACTTTCAATAAAGTATAAATTTTTTTTTCATGTGAAAAAAAAGTTTAGTGATATGAATTGTAATATAGTTTAGTAATATGAATTGTCTTGAAATCACATTATATGAAATGTGACCTAAGGATTGAGGTGATTCCTATGACTAGGAGTCATATCCCACCACGAGGCGCGTATTAGTATAGGAACTTTAGGAATTTTTAAATTATAAAGTGGGTAGCTCATAGTCTAAAGAAGATAGAAATGAATCTGCATCATTTAATGAAGTATGGCTTAAGCAACTTGAAATGATGCCTAGTTCAAATACTGACTGTACTATCCACCACTGCTTGGATATACTATCAGAACGAAACAATTTATTTCAAGCCAATCTAGGATTTTAAAGTTTTGATTCAATCAAGTCATTATAATTCATTTCACTCCATCCAAGATTATTTATTCAAAAAGGTACCGTACTTAAGAAACGTGTGATAGGATCCTTTCGGAGCGTAGTCATAGCAACTAGCAAGACATCAAAATATTGTTGGCTTTTAAATTCATTAATATTACCCTTCCTTCCAAGTTGTGCCACTTCATGTCATATGCACGCAAAATATGTTACGTGTAGTCATGGAGACTCGACATCCATCAATTTGTGATTGTAAATGTACAAATCATTCAAATGTGTCAGTTAGTCAACTAAGTAAGCTCGAAGCCATCGAGATTCGAGAAGCATTCAAGTTGCAATCGAGCATTACGTTTGCATTTACTGTCTGCAAACGATTAGACCGTCAATGTGCTGTGTGCAATTGATGGTATGCTTATCAAGAAAGCTGCAGACGTTAAGGTGCTGACTCCTGAGGGTTGGCGGTATAATCCACATTCATTTGGAAATCCATGAGATACTATTTAATAACCCTAGACCATAAATATTTTACTTCATTTCATGAGTTACTGGACTTAGGGAATGTTGTTTCAACGCTACACTGCAAGCGACAAGGACTGGCTGTAATTGCCACAATGACATGGCAGAAATAGAGATGGCAAAAGGGAGCAGTGTGGCAGAAGTGCAGGTGTCGAAGACAAGTGATGTCATCTTTCATTAATTTGTTTGAGATGGGAAAGATTAATAGTCATGATGATTATAACCAAGACCAACATCACAGGCTTGGGTAGCAGCAGTTACATTTGAATTGGCAGATTGAGGTAATTCCCACAATGATATGGAGAGGTGCGGATCCCACAACATTCATTTCTGCGATTTTCATTTTGGAACAAGGACACTACCCATCATGCTTAGGCACTCTGATTTACAACACACAGCTTCTTCATCAACCACCAATGTTTCTGAGGTCACTTTTCCTGATCGCAGCAATTGGAATTGTATGTAGAGCCGAAGGGAATCATGCATTCATCCTACAAACAGATCCATCCATGAGTCTGGAAGAGATAGGGTGGAAGGTGGTTTGGGAATTGTATAGCGGAGCCGTTAAGGAATAAGACCAATCTTCTTGAGGCCTTCATAATGGGAAACCAGAGCATGGAGGGAGGAGGAAAGCCAAGGGCAGATCCTCCAAAATTTGTCCAAACCAGGGCTCAAAGGAGGAGAGAAACCTATCAGTAAAAGGAAAATCTCTTGAGTCCTGCATTTGAGAAACAAAAAGAGCCTGCAGGAGTGGGCAGGAAAAAATCCCGCTACTGTTATCTAGAAGCAATAGAGGCACGTAGCATAAGAGGCGCACTCCTCTCCATTGGTGAGAGATAAGGTGGGGGATTTGCAGAGGAAGGGAAGGGGTGGGGATCCTTAAGTCAGAAATCCCATCAATCTTCTCTCAACCAATCCCTCGTAACACTTGTGAGCACAGATAAATGTTTCAGGCTTTGGTGGACACCCACTGGGCCATGAGGGATATTATAGTAGCTATGATTCAGGACAATTAGGAGTGCTTGGAGTAAACAGGAGAGCAAATCTCTCTTATGGAATAGGCTCTCCGGTCAAAAATTGAGAAAGATAGTTGGACATAGGACCTGGTTATAAAGGTGCTGCTCAGTATCTAAGGCTCCATTCAGCAAGAGGTGGGGACAGTGAATCAGGAAGATGAGGACCATCAGCTGAAAGTATGAGTTAAGACTGTACTAAACTCCAAATCGGGGTATGAATACCATGAATTTTAATTTCGAAAACATCAAGATTCATACTCAGGAAGTCATGATTTGAGCTAAAATAACGCCAAGTCTAGGTTTTGAATATCATGAATCTTTAAAATAAAAACGACAAGATTCAACTCAGGAAATCATGAAATTGAAACGGAAATACACGCTAAGTCTGGGTTTGATTACACACCAAGTTTTAAGCTCGGAAAATATGAAATTGAGGCTGGACGAAACGCCAAATCTGGGTTTCGAATACCATGGCTTTCTAAAATACCAACGCCAAGATTCGACTGAGGAAATTATTAAATTGAAACTGAGATAAACGCCAAGTCTAGATTTTGAATACTATAAAAAAATAAAATGCCAAGAATCAGATTCCGGAGGGCCATGATTTGGGATCACAGAGTTTAAGGACAACTTGGATCAAGAACACTCATTCAAATTTGAAATCAACGCAGAATTAAAGACAAACTTACAATTCAATTTATTAGATCTGGAAAGATCAAAATAGAAATGGGATCCACATGGAGTTTATGGGCCATTTTGCAATTCAATTCATTAGATCTGGAAACGTCAATAAAAATGGGGTCAACGCACAGGGTATCTTTCCTTCAACTTGGTCGTTCGGCGGATTGAAATTTAAGGTACTTAAATTCCAATTACAGAGTCTTAAAAATTAAGAAACACGGATTATTGATGATCACGCACAGCGTTCAAGTAACAACAATTTATAGTCTGAGCCTGCTCTTGTATAAGCACGTAGAGTTATGATAAAAATTAATACAAGCAGAGTTCAAAATAAAAAATAGATGATGCCAATGCAGATTCAGATTTTGGTTGTAGTCATCTAGAGGTATGGGCGACCGAGTGTAACCCCAGGATTCATATACATACACAAAACCAAATTAAAATAAAAACAGAATTCAGTTTATGAGTCATTCCATCAGTTTTTCAGAGATCGGAAGGTAAGGCGTTTAAAATTAAGATTTACAGAGATCATAATTTAAATTCGAATTGGGAGAGCAATAGAATAGTAAGCCAATCACTCGGATCTATGATAAAAGTCAAAATTCGATTTTTGAGAATTCGAGTAGATCCATAATAAACCTTACTACATACAGAGTTCGTATTACTCGATACCTTGACAATTTCTAAAATTATATATATACAAATTAACAGCGTTACTGATTACACAGAATAATATATATCCTGATAGAAACAACCATAGAGCTTAAATACTGATAAACAAAACTCAAGAACTTAAAGAACTAATTAAGTTCAACTCATAAGATCTGGATACGCCCTTCTAAATCGAAATAGACTCACACAGTATTATCAAAACTGAAGAACTTAAAGAACTATTTAAATTCAACTTATGAGATCTCGATATGCCCTTCTAAATCGAAATAGACTCACACAGTAATCTAATAAGCATACAATTAAAAACAGAGTATAAGGGAAAACAATAGACTCATTCATATTCCTAAGTCCGATTTTCCATCTAACACAACCACATTGTCATCAAATACATTGCACCATGAAGGACATCATGTTTGTTTGATATTTTCTGGTAAATTTCAGACATCATGTTTGTTTTTTTTTTAACAGTAACAGAGTAAAGGATTATATTTATAAAGTTGTGCACATTCATTACAAACTTTCAGAAGGAGTTCTAACAGTGCAGAAATATCTGGACCTACTATCACTATATTGTCTATCTGCATTACATTACAAGCTCTGAGCTTTGTTTTCCTGAAATTATCCAACATAGAGTTGGAATAAACCTTAACAAACTGACTACAAAGGATTATACAAAAATGCATTGACCAAAATGAGCAAAATTTTTTGAAACCTGGGCTGTGTTAAGTCCTAGCCTTTCTTCTTTGGCTAGGCAGAAGAAGCATCCACCATAACCTGATTAATTTCCTGATTTACCGTTGGGTTTTCATGTACCCAGCTCCCCTGAGTTGCTCCAGTGAAAACGGCCATGTCTTCCTGCAACCTATAAACTTTCCCCATTAATTCAAATAAGTTTCGTTCCAGGTCGTCAATTCTGGAGTCCTGGCATGATAGCTGTGAGCACACATGAGTTATGTCCGACGCCATCTCTACATTCTGATTAACATTGGAGCAAACCGCATCATATGTATTACGAACAACAAACTTTATATCTACCAACATTCTGCTCAGGGCAGCTATGGCCGCCATCACGGACTGCATTATTTCCCAATTATACGTCTGAGCCAGCAGGAGACGGGGAGGAGGGGTATCAAGCTCGCCGAGGGAGAGGCGGCTCAGAGCTTCAGGCAAATGGGGAGGGCGAGCCATTGCGGAGGGAGGAAAAGAGAGGGCGGGTGGGGGAGTTAATAGAGCCCCGTGGGAGCTGACACCGAGGGAGAGGACGAGAAGATAGGTGGAGGCGCGAACGAGGAGGCGTGTGGGTGAAGACTTGGAGGAGGGAGGGGAGCGAAGACCATAACTTAGTAAAAGGTAGGGGTGGTCCCTTGTGACCAAGGCCCTAACCAAAAAACCAACCATGCAATCAATGAACCTAGTCATTAAACATTAGGGGATGTAATGATACCCCAGAACTCCATTATGATCCTTGACTTGCCCAATTTCAAGCATAATTCCATGGTTTTCCGCTATATCCGCCATCCTGTTGTTCTCTCGGAGGATGTGAAAGAAGGATGCCTTCGAGAGGATTGTATTGGTTTTAATTCTTTGCATGTATCTGTCGGCTTTTGAGCCTGGCGAGGCATACCCTCTTCTCATGATTTGAATGACGTTCCTGGAGTCTCCGTAGATTCTGAGATTGTCTAAGCTGTAGTTGGAGGCCATATCTAAAGAGCGGATGAGGGCTAACCATTCTGCCTCATTATTTGTTTTCCTACCTAGTCCCCACGAGAAGGCTGCAATTTTAATTCCTCCGGGATCAAAAAGAATCCCACCCGCACCTGCCGCCCCACCATGTTTGTTGCAGACATCATGTTTGTTTGTTATTTTCTAGTAAATTTCACTATAATTCCAGGTGTAGTTAGGCCCTAAGGTCTGAGTGCTTGAACCTTACGCTCTGATACCATATGTAATGCCTTCCAAGGGCATTAAGAATTTTAATCTAAATAAGCTTCTATTTCTTTTTTCATTCTAGAAATGCCTAATACTATTAATACAACCACAAATGGTGGACTTCTTAATTGTATGAGTGAACACCCTATAAGCATCATGTAACCATAGTAGCATATAAAGAGTTTGCAACAACATATAAACAACTTAAATTCAAGAGTTTGCAATGACATATGAACATCTTAAATTCAGAAGAAAAATACCTCTATAAAGGAATGGTGACGAAGTCCAAACTGAGCAAGCCTTCATCTTCTTCATCTCGAGTTGCTTCTATCTTCATTTCCCAAAGTGGGACCACGATTTTACCTCCCAGCCAACTAGGGGCCTAGCCGGCTCCCTAGCCCCAGGAAACCATTGAATGGTCCCATCCAAATGGCCTCCTGGCCCTCCATGCCCGAGACCCCCAGAGAACAGAACAGTGGTGCACCAATAGGCTATGAATCAAATCTTCCAAGAGTTCTCAAACCCTTCCAACTCTTCAAAACTTCTCATACCCCAAAATACCCAAAATTCTCCATCCTAGAATACTCTCACCAAAATAATCTTCAAGAGAAAAATAACCTCCCTCCTTCCACTCTCAAGTCTCATATTTATATCAAAAATCCTCATCCATCAATAAATTCCCATAAATAATAGTCATCAATCAATAAATTCATTTTCTCCAAAAAAATAGAAATTTGATTTAAATAATTAAAATATTAATAAACATGGATGCAAAGTCTCACTTGTCATGCTCCCATATTAATGCAACTATGACAACCAATTTCTAAAAATTTGTGCAAATCCTATCTATCCATTTATTTATATTATCCTTTCATTCATAAGTCAAGTAAGATATTTTCATATACTATATTATATTATGACATATTTTATATTATATGTATATAATTATATATGTTATTTAATAATCCAATCAATTTATATAAATCTAAATCATTTTAAACAAGTCAACAAACTCATACTTTCAACACACAAGTAATGCTTTCATCAATTCGTCAACCAAGTTAAAAATAGATAATATAATCATATTAATTTATTCATCGATCGACCAATCATAGTAATGTAATCACAAATTGACGTATGCATGGCCAGTGCACACGTCTTAAGCGTGCGTACTAATGATCACATTTAATGTTCCTAATAAATCATTATTACATCCTTTCAAACAACATATAGAAGAACAATTAAACACTACATCATTCATCATTCATACAGAAACAATAAGACAAAATTAGATAAACATAATGGTGAAATCAAACATATAATCATGATGGTTAATAACAATCAAGAACACCATCCAATCCATCATTGGTACCATTCATCACATTAGTAATCCAGCCCCTAAATCACCACTACTTCCATCTCCTGACCTCACCATCCCGTCCTCTGTTGCAATATATTGTGGCGTCGACTACACGACCTAACCACATATAGAACCTATAAGCGGAAGTGTCGATTGACCACATCGACCAAGCTTCCCCAGCAGGCATCCGCTAGTCGTCATCACACATCTAGGGGAGTGCGCTACACAAACCTCCCACGACTCCAGGTTTCGGGGGATAAACGGTGGGAAATTCCTCCACCCCCCCTAATAGTACTAGGGTCAACACCCTACATCAACCATACTGTGCCATCACTGTTCTAAGGGGTCCCGTCATTGAAAAACCACTTTGGGAAAGTTACAATTCCTGTCAAAACTCACACTCACCCACAAGTCATAGAAATATTTGAATTCAGAACGAAATAGCATGAAATTTTATATAACATCATTATACTCATGATGTTCAATACATCTCATGCCCCTTGGCAATATAAGAATCTGCCTATCTCATAGCCAATCAATATGTGTAGTAGTTCATCATTAACATGAAACATATATATAACCATACCCAACTCTTTCAATTGTTAATCCATATCACTAATACAACATTTACAAATAATCATGTAAGTACTTTTGCAAACAACTAAATTAGCATTCCACATATGGAGAAATTCTATATTCAATTTGCGTGTTCAATATGAAGTACATATCCATTGCCATTAATAAATTAAACAGTAAATTCTATTTACCATACAACCTCAAGGGAGTCCACATGTGCACATAACAATCATCTTAATCAATCTATCTCCGTCAACATATAATAAGCAAATACAATGCTAAGCTAATTTACGTTAGAGTTTTTTTTTTTTTAATTAACAACTGTCAAGATATGGGGCATTACAGGTTTTTTTTATTCCTCTATGGTGAATTATTTTGTGTCAAATGAGGGCGATGGTGGAATTAAACACAATTGGACAAATACAAACATATCCTAACCATAACAAATGAAATATGGTGCAACAAGTGAGCGAAATGTATAAAGTTAGTTTAGTGCAAGAGTTCTCACATGGAGGTTCTTTTTAATTATGAGTTGGTGAACTTGTATTTAAAAAGAAAATAAGTGTAAATTCCATAAAAAGGACCTAACGTCCTTCCTCTAAAATGTAAATGGGCCTTCCAAAAGCACAATTGATGGTGATGATGGGATCCACTAACGAATTAACTAGTGAAGGTAACAAAGAGACAATTCTATCGGTGACGGCGCCAATGTTCCAATCAAGAACACTTGGAAACACCTCCCAACGGAAATAGATGACTTCAGGAATCAATTGCATCCACAATTTCTCCTTGGTGATGTCCTAAGTTTGGCCACTAAGATACCTTGCGTCAAGTGTGGATTAGTGGTTCAGTTTGCATGGTATAGTGTCGTCTCCCTACAACGAGATGAGTGACATGTAGGGGAGAGAAGGGAAGCTATACCTCATATTTCAGCTCCTTGGTCAGGATGCACTCCTATTCCGGTTTTTCTTTCAACACTTGCTTATATCAGGATTTTGAAAGTACCCTATAAGTCAACAATGCTATGTTTCAAAATATCACTAATGAAACTAGATTGGTGGGCATTAATGGATTTTTATACCAATCGATCCCACCTAACTAAAATGTTGTTTTGTGACCTCCTCTGGAGGATTTTAGTTGGTTGGAAATTTATATAGTTTATTTTAAGGGTCTTGAATTCACTTAGGGAGTGTAAGAGAGGTATTTCACAATTACCTTCCTTTCTGATTCACCAAGCTCACAAGAAGTGCAAGGTGAAGAGCATACCTACAGTTTAAAAGTGTTTAGGTCCCTTAGTGTGTGCTAGTGATGCAAACACATGTGTGGTAATAAAATTGATTATTGGAAACTAACTAGAAGAGTATAAAGTAAATGCAAATGGAGCTCAAATTTTAACTCTAAAACATGCTAAAGGTGTTTTGAAAACAAAGTGCTAATGAAATAAAAGTGTGCAATGAAGGTATTTCACACTTCTCACCCATTTCTGATTCACCAAGATCACAAGAAGTGCAAGGTGAAGAGAATACTTAGTGAGACAAGAGTCTTCAGGTCCTTGCTTGTGTGCAAAAAGTGGATTCTACACTAGCTTTGAAACTAAAAACATGTTGAGTAAACTTAACAAAGAGATTTATTGAATACTAGTGACAACAATGAGGCTTTTTCAAAGCCTCAAGGTTGGTTACCTAAGTAAGTTTCGAGAGATGTGGACTCTTTACTCCCTAATCTTAGTCCAAGTGGGATAATTACTATGGAATTAATGAAAACAATTTCAAGCTAGATTAATCTAGTTCATTACTGAGCAACCATTGCAGTTGCAAGATTGTTGCATACAAATAAAAAGAAAATTAAATGATTATAGCCTGGGATAACAACACTCTGTCGTGTGATAGCATGGAAGAATTAAAAATAGATGCACAGTAGTGTGGGAAGAATATAGGAAAGGTGCACGGGTCAGATAGAATATTACCGCGCAGGTAATGAAATGATTATTTGTGTGAGTAGCGTGATTGTTGAAGGAATTTGCATTTGTGTAGCGTGGCTGAGAGGCCGGGATATACCCTACTATGTAAAAATTAAGTGTGGCCGCCAAGGAGCAAATTCTGAAGTTGGAGGTGGTAAACCTGATCTCTTGCAATTGCCAAGCACAGATAATTAATCGCTCAACATAAAACAACCTAGTTTAACATAAATAAACAAATATAAGTGGAGTCACCATTAGAACTATTTTGTAAAATATTGCACAAGGGTGCATCCCTCCACTTGGTAAGGGGCTAATCCTTATAGGTTGCAACAAGGTTTCAGTCCTTGGATCCCTTGGGGTGTGAGTGAGTTCTCTAAATGATCCGTCAAGTGGTTGTTAGTGGAATTTAAATAAAAGAAATAAAATTAAAACAAAATATAACACAGGAAATGGGGGAAGAATGCAAACTCAAACAACCAAATGTATGCAAAACCACTTTGTATTTCCCAATGGTCAAGCATGTACAACACCTAGGAGGTGTTGGCTTCAAGGGAATCCAATAATCTCCCTTAGGGAGGTCATTCTTGTCCAAACTAAATCCTAGGTGGGTGACATAACAATGGAGAGAAACTCTTGCTCCTTGGAGGAAGGAGACAAGGGAGCTTTGGAATTATTTCAAAGGTGGGAAGAGGTGATCTATGAAGGAGCTCTAACACAAATCCAACATCATAACTTTGATCCTTTTTTATCACTACAAGATGCATGCCCACGGATTTCTTTTATAGGCCAAGAGGTGGCCAAGAAACAACTAGATCCAAATGTGAATGCCATCATCTGATGAAGTGGTTCCATGTACAACACCTATGGGGTGTAAATTCCATCACCTCATGAATGCCACAAGGAGTGCAAGGAACCCAAATTTGAATTGTGGAGGTGATGGGTCATTGATGAGCCTTCAATTGCGCCACTGGTGGGTGAGATTTAACAGTCGCATGGATATTGAAGGAATTTCCACACTAGGTCCGCATGGGTTCTAAACTAGTAACACGCGCTATTGTGCAGGTTAGTAAGGGTTCAACCACATGACCCATTCATTTGACTGTTCTTGCGCACTTTTGGACTCAGGTTTCTTTTTGGATTTGTTGAGGATTCCTTTGGTGAGCTGCATTCTATATGTTGATGATGCCTTACTGCAAGAATTGCTAAAATGTTGCATGTGTGTGAGATTTAGGTGTTAACACCTGGACATCCTTGAACTCCCAGTCTCCCTCAAATATCCCATTCAAAATCGATAATAAAATATGTCTCCTTGATGTACCTTGACCTAAAGAAATTTATCGATATCCTGAAGCCTTCAAAATATTCAAATCCTAGTACACTGAGGCCGAGAATAAAAAATTGATTAATCTACCTTCCTCATAGAAATAAAATCTCTCCCTTGGATCAAATTGAATTCCTGATGAATGACTAGCTTGTTTTTGCTTCTTGTTGCTTGATGGTATGCATTCTAGTTGTGGCATTCCAACTTGGCACCAATAGCACAATGTGAGAAGAAGTAGTTATTGAACCATTTATCTATCTCCATATCTATATGAATAGGTTTTACTATTGAGGATTCGTGTATTTTAGAAGTTTTATTTGTGGAATGGTTAGTGTTTTTTAATGCTTGGGTTTCAACAATTCATATTCATATTCATGTAGTTGTTAGCTAGTCATATTTTTATTCCTGAACTAAATTACTCATTTACATTAGTCATTTTTTATTGTTGCACTTATTATCTAGTCGTATATTTTATCCCTGGGCTAAGTTTGTTGTTTAAGTTAGTCAGTTTTAGTTGGGTCACTAAAAATTAGTCAAATTTGGCAGTATTTCACTTGAAAAAGCTATGGTGACTAACTCTTTTAGTCACGTAGTCACTAATATCTCATTTTTTAGTGCCTTAGACACTCATGCATATCCTTGCATAAGATCAATAGTGAAAACAATATCCATCTTTGGGGAATGTCCCGACACTTCATCAGGGAACAAATCACTGAATGCTTGCAAGACTTGATAGTCCTCAAACTTAGGAACTCCATTTTGTTCTTTGTCTAGTACATGGGATGCATACAATTCACAACCTTTTATGAAACATTTATTCATATACAAAGATGAAATTTGATTAATATAAACCATCTTTGGAATTCCCTTTACTATCCTTGGGTTTCCTTCTTCATTAATACATTCAAAAGTGTTGTTGTAGCAATCAAGTTTAATGTGATGTGATTCCAATCAATCCATACCAATGAGAAAATCATAGGAACCAAGTGGAAAAACACTTTATTTTCCTATTTGAAGCCTTCCATCCATCTCTAATGGATATATCTCCAGCACTTCATTAACTCTTCTCTCGAGTTCAATGGCTATTTGGAGCAACCATGATCTAATATGTTTTTCCTTATCAAAAACAAAAATCTCAACCATTTTAGAGGTAACTTAACTGTGAGTAGATCTATGGTCAATTAAAATAGAAATAGAATCCTTATCAATCTTACCTTCAACCTCAACAACAAATGATTGATGATCTTCTTAACAGTATTCTAGTGCAACATATATTATTGGGATAATCCTTGCTACATCCCTATTAGTTTCAATTTAATTGATGTTGTCAGCATGCTTAGAACTTCCATTATGATGTTGATGATTAATGGGCAAGTGGTCCTCTTCTCATTCCCAGCATTGAAGAGGCTCCCTTGGATTATCTCCCTTAAATTTTGTTGGCTTAGCCTCACCATGTAATTACTTCTTTTGTTGAATTTTGAAAAGAGGATATTTTAATCCCTTCCTCCTTAAATTGACCAAACTTCTCCTTCTTCTTATCTTTCCATGCCTTTTTGAATTATGGCTTTCTTTTGTTTTCAACATAACAATACTTAGCCTTCCTTATAGTCTCATCTAGCTTTTGAGGCTCATCAAACTTGATTTTGTCATTGTATGACTAAGGTAATCCATTTAGAAAACATTCAATTGTTACCTTATCATATTTGATATACTTAACAAACCTCAAAAACTCCAAGAATTTATTTTCCTATTCATCCATGGTCATTTTCCCCAACTTCAACTTGAGGAATTATTTGATTTTATCATTACAGTACCTATCAAAGATATAATCTCTTCTTGAAGTACTTATTAAACTACTTCCAAAAATATTTCATTCATTGATACTCTTGAATTACCTAAAGCGATCCCACCGTATTTATTTTCTTCCATTCAAATTAAATAATCCCACCCTTGCCTTCATCTTCCTAGAGTAGTCATGGACTTGGAAATGCTTCCTCATCCCAAGAAGTGAATCCTTATCTTCTTGTCCAGATTTCACTTCATCAACAAAGTTAGGGAATTTGGCCTTTCAAAATTCTCCATCTGAGTTGTGCTTAAAAGGTCTCTTCGTCTTATTATTTGAGATAAAGAACTTCAATTACTGGTGGAGTACTTAGAGGCACATGGCTCACTAGCAAAAATTATGGTGTATATGTCCCATCCTATAAGTTTTCTATAGCTACTTCCACTCTTATTATCATTGTTTGAGTTCTAACATGATTAATTCTCCTATGACATATGTGTGTTGATGTTTGAAACATGGTTGAATTTATCTATTTATATTCTCCATGATATCTCATCATCCTTTCATTATCTACTCTGCAACTTTGTAAATAAACTCTTAGACTTATGGCAATATTTGCAATATCTAGAAGAGTTACTTGGTTTCTATGGCCATTATTTTCTCCCATGTCATATGTTTAAGCTTCATAAGGATCTTATGCAGCATTCATCATTTGATAGTGTTCTTGGCCCAACTAAGACCAAATGATTTCTAATCAAGCACTATCTTTAATTTTAACCCTTAAATGTCCTTGCTATGGTAATGTATCTGCGAAAGTGTTCATATGAGTACACCTATTAGATACTTTATATATTCATAAATTAATTTGTATGCATTCTAGAAACAACCATATTGACCATTTTTATCAATAAAGGCTACAAGCTCTTTTTTGTTCAGTTTTTAAGCATATCTAAAGCAGTTCTTCAAAACTTGGTCATGCTTAGTTTTTCTCCTATGAATTAGCTTTCTAAACGCTATAACCATGCATAGTTTTGATCTTATAGCTAAAAGTTATAGCCCTTCAAAATTACAAAATTTCCCTAGTTCTGCACTTTTCCTATAGGTGCATCTTATCATAGAAACCAATTTCAAATGCATGTAGAAGAAAATATGGAGAGCAATATAAATTTTTTGTAGCGGGTGCTAATAATAGTCATGACAAAGATTACTCATCAATTTTTAGATAATTGTTCTAATGCCCTAGTCAATTTCTATAATTTCTTGGAATTTATTACTTGTCATTTTTACATTTTTCCAAACATAGAATATTTTCAAAAATTGCTATCTCACAAACATAACAAAACTAGAAAAAATTCCTTTAAGAAAAGTTGCTTCGCTCATTGAGAAGGTAAAATGTGGAATATATAAAAGTTCTCTAGTTTCAAAATCTTCGGTCAAGTTCGTCTCCAAGTTTTCCAA
The DNA here is from genome assembly GCA_027924585.1 of Larix kaempferi. NCBI lineage: Eukaryota > Viridiplantae > Streptophyta > Pinopsida > Pinales > Pinaceae > Larix > Larix kaempferi. Next base: position 15,699,166 of record BSBM01001334.1, on the reverse strand, counting down.
AATTGCTAAAATATTATCCCAAATAGTGGATTTTGGCCTATTTCGGCATCTATGCTCAACACCTCTTGGAATTTGGCCAAAATATATCCAGGTGTTCTTTGTTCCTAGAAAAATAACTGCGTTAGAAAAATATCAGCCCCAATAGGCCTCATATTAATAAACTAAGTACAAATATTCAAAACTCGCTTATTCCTCCTTTCAGTAAAACTTCAAAGTTTAACAAGCCTCATACCACTCTCTATTATTTTGAAGTCCTCGTCATTGTGGAAACATTCCAAAATTTTCTTTGAATTTTAACTTCATACTTTTGCACACTAACATGGGATCCTCCTAATGTGGTATGTCACATGGAAGGTGGTGATGTGGCACTATACCCCACCTCAACCATATGTGGCATCCTATGATTATGCCATGTCATATTCCTTTTGGCCCTTGTTCATGTCATCATGTTTCCCTAAGATTCCTATGTCACCATATTTAACCCCTACAATATGAAATCCATGAATGATCATGATCTATTGATTTGAGATGCATAATATGATCTCAATCGTTTAGGGTAACATCCCCATGTTAAATCTTGATCATATAGATTTTGCATGAAAGGTTAAGATCACTTGATCCAACTTCCATGACCAATGTCATCTATCTACGTCAACATCCCCATATTAACTCTTGACCATATAGATTTTGTCCAAATGGTCAAGATCGCCCAATCCAACTTGCATAATCAATCTGAGCCATTTATAGCAACATCACCATGTTAACTCACGATCATATATATTTTTCACAAGAAATGAAGATTACCCTATCAAAATTACATGATCAATCTTAACCATTCACACAAATGTCCCTACGATAAGTCACAATCATATTGAATTCATGACAATGGTTATGATTTTCTAGTGGGAGTTGCTCAGCTTAATTTGGCTCATTCACACAATAATCCATCCAATTAAAGAATGTTCACTTACACTTTGTGCAAATAGTTCATATTTATGGATCTACTAAGCCTACCTTATTCTCGGCCATTAACTATCCCTCAATTCTCAAACAACATTGTGAACCTAATAATTTGGCACCTGATCTTCTGTCAATTAATAGAATTAGGATTTCACCAAATTTGAAAATTTTCCCAAATTTTACTCAAACAAATATGCCCTTCCCGTTGACAACCATAAGATATAATGTCTATAACTATTAAAACATCATTTGAGTGAATGAAAAGCATGATTTTTTCATAAGAATTCGTTAAACACTTTGTGTATAAACACTATTTCCTACCTATAACTATTGATTATGGCCCTTACATCCCTAGTGTTGCAGCCAAAGAAATTTTTAGGGGCGAAATTTCACCAATTGGCTATTTTTCGGGCTTTTTTTAAAAAGGTAAATTCACTATTTGGTCATTTTTAGTCTCTAATATCGCCTATATTTACATAATATATGTATTTTTTATCATAATATTTGCCAAAAATTACAATTTTTAGTAGTAAATTATATGTTTCGTATTTAATATTCGACTACCTTTCTCTCTATTTGTTTTTCTTAATCCAAAATAGTCACCTAGAATACTACACTTAAGTATACTATTAGAATCCTTAAAATATACTCAGCTAAAATCTTTGATATGACTATGTAGCATCCACAACCATTACTCTAACTATAGGACATAATAGTTATGAATTACATGTTTCAAAATTTGATTTCATGCTCCCATTATTTGAAATCAAATCTAATTTAAACTTTTCATGTGCAACATGTATAGAATTTACCTTGGTGTATAAATTAATATAAATTTATTTAATAAATGTATTTATGTTTGGAGAATTTTCTAATATATATTCAATAATATATTAGCAATGCCTTATGTGAAAAGATATGTGTCAATTTATATATTTAATAATATAAGATTTTCCTAATATAAGTATTGATTATCTTGGTGTATAATTTAATCTAAATTTATTTATTAATTGTATTTATGTTTAGAGAATTTTTAATATATATATATTTTTTTAATTTTAACTATAAACCTACATAATATATTTATAATTTAATTATAAACCTACTTAATAATTTTATATTAGTTATATTTTTTAAATATATAATACAAATGTGACACATTGACTTAAATATATAACTTTGAAATCATTTAATTTTATAATTTTGATTACATAAAAAATAATATAATTAAAATTTTCATAAGCACAAAATTCTATTTTAATTTAGATATTTGATATTTTGAATAATTTATTTAATTTATAATCAAATTTATATAAGGAATGAAAATCCTTCCATTACAAGATGACCTACTTCTATAATTCTCTCACGTAACTTAATGCTATTCATAAACATTTAACTTACAAAAAGAATTTGCGTGAAAAGTAGTGTTATGATTCCGTACTTTAAAAGTGTTGATAGTCAACAGTTATTTTCAAAGGACATGATTTCGCATCACACTAAGTGTGTTTTTTTTTTTTTTCTCCAAGTAAGAAAAGAACTGTATTTATGTTACTTCAAAATGACATAAAAAAAAATACATAACATATCAGATAAGGACTTCGGAACTGGTCTGAGTTCATCTACATAGAGTTTGGAAGCATGACATAATTACATATACATAAATAGGAAACAATAAACATCTCAGATGTTCAGAAAACCTATACTAAACTCCAAACAACTTGAAACCTAGATAACATCTGAGAGAAACATCATAGATCCAGTATGAGTGAGAGAATTGTCAACCAATTCTTCCCAAAATAGAATACCAGCATCCCCATCAAGTGCTTCTTTGAAAAGAGCATTAGTTGTGTCATTGTTTTCTCTGAGACATCAAAAAGGAAATTTTGTCACACCAGTATTTAAGCTGAAGTTTTTTGAGCTGATATAACTTTTTAGCCCAATTCACAATAATGAATAATCAGGGAATTACCATAAATTCTAAAAGAAGCCAACCCACAGCATATAAACCTTTAAAATCCCCCAAAAACCAAGCAATTCAACCTTAGTGTTTTAACCTTGACCAAACTTGTACACAAAATCATCACCACAATTGATAAAGAAACCAGCACCACAGTTCATTTAGGAAGAAGCTCCATCAAAGAAACCAAAATGACATTTCTCGGACATCATCTAAAAGTTAAATTAATATTTCTCCGACATCATCTAAAAGTTAAATCAATATTTCTCGGACAAATTATTTATTGGGAATATTCCATCCGCGTTAAGGTATCTCTCCACCACCGACCAAATTCGCAATTGAATATTTTCCTACGTGTCATTCTTAAACACCTTGTGAATCATCAACCTGCGTGTCATTTTTGAAACACCTTGTGAATCATCAACTTGGACTATTGCCTTCAAAATTATAAAATACGAATGATCTGAATTTAGTTAAGGTATATAACTTGGAATATTCCAATTAAAATTAATTAAGAAATTAATAAATAAAACCACAAATCCATGCTTCGATTATGACATGTGTCCACATGCATCCATCCATTTCGATGGAATGTGTCAAGAGTGTAAGTTTATTTTCTAATGAGTTATTAGTCAATGATTACTATTGAATATAAGAATCATGATTGAATTAGCATTTAGTATGTTTTTAGATATTTAAAAATTGTGTATTGGTGAGTATTTAGTTTTTCAAAGTGAGGTTAACTATTATTTTTTAATATTGTGGTTTAGGTAATAAGTTAAATATTATGAAGTAGATATTTTTTTATAATTACTTGTTTTCATCTATTTTTTATAATTATTTATTTTAAATTTGTATGACTGTCTTCTTTGAGAATGTTAATATTTGAAACAAAATGAATCTGAGAATGGTTAAAGTATGATTGAAGCTCCAAGAATAAACTATAAATTAATGGAAGGATTTCAATTTAAATGATTTCGTTGAAAGTTAATTTGAATAATAAACTGTGCACTTAATATTGGTAATTGCTCTAAAGGTTTTAACCACATATCTAAGTAGCATATCCATTAAATGAAACATTCATTGATTTAAAACACATGAATTCTCTATTGCATATATACTTTAATTCTTAAAATTCCTTCTTTTAAATCTATGAATGGATGAAACTTTCTTTAAATCTGAATATGCTGTGTTCCTGTTCCATTCTCTGTTTTTGCACTGATTTCCATTTTCTGATTCACTACTCGTTTGGTACCAGTTTTTTTTCTGCTCTGTTTTGTACTAATTACGCATTGTTCAATACTAGTTTTGTACCAACAACCCTTTAGAGTAGATTTAAATTTTATAGATTTTCCTTTTAAATTTGTTTGGTTTAAAACATTCTTTCTTGTTAAGTTTGGTTTGCCATTTGCACTCAATGTACTTGATTGTTTGGTTGAGTTAGATTTTATAAATTTAGTGTTAAATTTTATTTAGTGTCATTAATTTAATTTTAAAGTTCTTGCATTTTATTTTTAGTTTTCTAGTAGTTCTAATCACCAACAGAGGAATTAATGATCTAACTCAGTAGATATGGTTACCTTATGATGGTTTCCTCCCAAGATGATTGGGCAAGTTTTGATTGTTTTGTGTGTTTTCGGACACTAGATTAGACTAAATTAAGTCTCGATGGTACACATACTGTGCTTGCACCTCTAAGACTACTACTCCCGTGTAGATAATTTAATGTCCACAAACTTACTCTCTCACTCTATTTCTTGTTTCCTTAAATATTTCATAAGAGATTAGACTTACACTCTTGCTCTATTTCTTGTTTCCTCAATCTTGCTGTATTTTATATAGATTTCCTGTATATATAAAATTGTTAAACAAAATTCTAAGAATGGATATACATAGGATGTATGTTTATAAGATGACTAGACTAGATAGATTGGTGAATTTCATAAAAAAATGGTGTTATCTTATTAAAAGACATCAAATCAAGACTAATCACTCTTCCTGTTCAAGTCTATTTCTATATTTAATATCTTTGCCATTTGTAATTAGTGATCACTCACAAACTCAATTGATTTGTATCTTCGGATATGTGCCGGTCTGTTGGGTTGGGCTTGCGAGAATGAAATCCTCAATCATCATCTCTGTCATAAGTACATTGCTTCTGGTTGGATATATTGCCGCCGTCGTCTTTTTCCTCTACAGAGTTAACCGCCCTGATGAGTATATATCTTATAATGACTGCACTGCTTCGAGTTGTGGCAATTCCACCATCGAATATCCCTTTGGAACATGTGGCCTCTTAAAGCTGGAATACTGCACTGACAACCGGGTCGTTCTATCATACAGCTCATTCTTTTATGCCGATGTGGTAGGAGATATCACATTATCGTCTTATTCTAACAGAACCCTGCGAATCTCGCCAATCGGCGACTCCACGCTCATGTACGATTGGTTAACCGGAGGTGGATTCTTCAATGTTTCTACAGGATGGCAACTTACATGGTCTATACCTGAAACTTGTCTGTCTTGTCTAGCCACAGGGGGGAGATGTTATGATAAATTTTATGGGCCCTCGGGGGATTATGACGGCTATTGCATTTGTCCTAACAATAAGGCTCACACCTGGAATTGCTCAGATCAAGATGGTGAGGATCTTCAAAACTTCATTTCTTGAACATATTATCTTTCCCTGCAATCTCTATCTACTTTTTACGTTATCTTATCTTATACAGCTGTTTCTGTTTAGGTTCCATTGAAAAAGTAATGATATCTGGACCATATATGGCAGGTAAATTGCTTATTTTTAAAATTTAACCGTTTATTACATTTCATGCTTATGTTTTTATATATCATATTCTCATTCCCTTCAACATTTTTGCAGGGATATTTTCTATACAGTTTGTTGTGTTTATCATTGTAGTGATTTTTTGCATAGCGGTTCGTCGGCAATGTTGTTGTAAGAGAACTGCCAATAATGAGGAGCAGACCGTGCAAGAGTTTATGTATCCTCTCGACTCTACACGTCCAAGTTCGTCCGTGGAGAATTTCTTACATTATTATTCCTCACAGGTGCCTACCAGATATTCTTATACACAGTTGAGAGCTTACACAAACAATTTCTCAGAACAGCTTGGAAAAGGAGGCTTTGGAATAGTTTATAAAGGTAAGCTTCTCAGTGGACGTCTTATAGCCGTAAAGATCTTGGATGACTCCAAACAAAGTGAACAACAATTCATTGCTGAGGTCGCTACAGTGGGAAGCACTTACCATGTTAACCTGGTGCGTATGTTGGGTTATTGTTTCAAAAGATCCAAAAGAGCTTTGGTTTATGAATACATCGTCAATGGTTCTCTGGATAAGTATACCCATGGAAATAATCAAGATCAGTTGGATTGTAAACAACTGTATTCAATAGCAGTTGGTACAGCTCGGGGTATTTCATACCTACACGAAGAGTGCAGAAATCGCATCTTACATTGTGACATAAAACCTCACAATATTCTTCTGGATGCCAATTTTTTGCCGAAAGTTGCAGATTTTGGTCTCGCAAAAATATCAAACAGAGATGAAAGTCACATCTCTGCAGCTCATGGAGCTGGAACATTAGGCTACGCTGCTCCAGAGATGTGGTCGAGGATGTATGGCCCTGTAACTGATAGATGTGATGTTTATAGCTATGGAATGTTGATTATGGAGATGATGGGGCGAAGGATGAACATTGATCGTATTAATATAGAGAATATACCAAGGAAATTCTTCTATGCCGAGTGGGCTTTTAAGCATGTGGATAAAGATGACTTTGGCAATCTGAGCGAAGGGCATATTTCAGCGGAAGATGAAAGCATAGCCAAAAAGTTAAGTTTAGTAGGATTATGGTGCATCCAGTTTCATGCATCTCGCCGTCCACGGATGAGTAAAGTCATCCAGATGTTAGAAGGAGACAGTGACATAACAGCTCCTCCTTTTCCATTTCCTGTTGACGAATTACCTTGGACAACGCAACTATCATCCTCGGATCAATCATCTCCTGCTAACCAATGTCTTGAGGATCAAACAACAGATCCCAGAGGTACTGTTGACACACCTTCCCTTGCGCAACATTCTTCCTCGCATCAACCATCGCATGACCAATGTTCTCCAAGTTATGCTTTGGAGGTTCAAATGACAGATCCCCAAAGTACTTAGATTGCTCATACTTTCAGGTCAAATAGTATCCAATATTGCATGGCAAAATATGTTATGCCTGCATTTGGGATTGACTTGAAAAATGTTGGTTTTTCTTTTCCAAACTTATATGGAAATATTTTGTTTTTTATTTAAAAAGTTAGAAATATAAATTATGAACCTCTACCAGCAATACATATGATATGAAAGAGTTGCAGTAGTACCGTATTTGTTTTACTGACTTGAGGAGAGGTGTCCAAAATATTTAGTTAAAATCGATATGTCAGATTGAATATTTGGATAACAATTGGTTTTCAGCATTGCAAATGTTGGATATTTATAACGATTTTCGAAAGGAGTTGTCAAAAAATTCTAAGATTTGGCTAGACGCTTTAGAATTTTTTATTTTGCAAAATCTGAATTTAATTGTGTTTTAATAGTAATTTTACTCATCACCATCAAAAACCCATAGGATACCCAAAATTTTACAGTTTGAAAGTGGTAACCAAGATTTTTAAAAATTTCTATTCAATTTTTTCAAAATTGAACCAAGAAAATCAAAATTTTCCATTCTAAGCATTGTGTTGGGTTATTGTAATACAATTATTAATTATTTTAAATCAATTTTATTTTCTTGTAAGTTTATGTATATCTCTTTTAGTCTATTTGTGGAAACTTATGGTTTTTTTTTATAATTTCTTTTTATATTGTGTTAAAACAATTAATTATATATATATATATATATATATGCATTTTTTAATTCTAATTAAAATCAATATTGTATTTTTTAAATTAATATTTTTTTGGAATAAATTATCTCTCTTTTTCCATGGAAAAAAATGCTTATTGTATTTCTCATATTGGTAGTTTAGAACACATACACTGTGTTTTTTGTGCATTTAGAACACATACATTGTAATTTTGTGAATTCAGTAGTTTATAGTGTTATTTGTTTCTTACAATTTTTTTTGTGCATTAGTTTATAGTGTTATTTGTTTCTTACAAATTTTAAAAAAATAAAAATTGTTCAAAATTAAAAAAATGCCACATTAAAATTACAATTTTCAAAAGTCAAGGAATGCATCAAACATTTCGTTCTTCACATGAAATCCAAGCTGATTATTCTTTTTACGATATCTTGTTTTCTTCTTGTATATGAAATTGTTCTTGTAGCCATCATTAGACCCTCCTTTGAGAGTGCATTTTCTCTCTCATTTTGTCCTCTAAAGATTTGACACATCATGAATGAGTTGAAAGCATTCACTAGCATTTTCAAATTAGCTCATTTTCCTTGTAGTTCAATATTCAACAACCTTTTTCTTACATTCATATATTCCAACCATAGTTTTCAGTCTCCATAAACTTGTAAGTCTTCCACTTTCTCTTCTCGAGCTAAGATGATCAATGATCTTAGGGCCAATACTTCTGCTATGTTATTTGTCCCCCCCCCCATAGTTTGCTTTAAACTCTATACTGTAGGAATCTGATAGAACCAATCTGCCACCTAATCTACAAATGTTGTTTTCTCCTTCACAAGCTCCATCAAAAAAGCCTATGCAGCCTTTCCCCTCAACTGACAGATCTTTCTTAAAGTGAAGAGATACCTTTAAATACTTCTATTTAAAGAATTTGTATGTAGTTATTACCTGTGCTATCGCATAGAAGGCTAGATAAGATTTTTCCTAAAAAATGCTCTCATTTCTACCTCTCTATATGTCCCAAACTCTTAGGTAAGTAATACATTTTATAGATCTTAAATATTTTCTTTCAAACCATTGTTTTAGTACTCCTTCTATAGGATCATGAGTCCACAAGTTATCTAACTATAAATATAGACTTATATACCTTTCCAAAAATGTCTTGAGAAATCACCTTTGTTGAATAAATGATCAATTGTTTCATCACCTTTTCTGCATAGACTGCAATATCCTCGACCATTAAACTACCTTTTCCATAGATTACCCCATGTCAGTACCTTTTCCTTTAAAAGAAGCCACATGAAAATAAATTGCATTTGTATGGTGCTTTAGCTTTCCATACTTATGTTTACCACCACTTCCTTTGTATGTCCAAGCTAGACCAAAACAGTTTGTAAGCCATGTTCAATGGGTACCTTCCTCCCACTTTGTTTCCTATCCATACAAGTGTATCTAGTTCTTCTTTTAATTTTACAAAACCTCTTCGTAAAGTTATTGTCCACCTATTCCATGCCTCTACCCAATTATCTTTTAACTCTGAAAACTCAGTTGATTGCCATTCATGAGAGAAATTTTTATTGTTGCTTAATATAGCTGCTTCTTTCACTATATTGATCCCTCTATCATTTCAAAAATTGATCAAATCCAAAGTTAGTCTTAGTGTTTTATCACATCCTGCTATACTATCTTTTTTTATCAAAACATGTTCCCCATTCTAGGCTAAAAGGTCTGTTATTACTGGAAAATCCACTGCGATAGCTTTCCAAAACATTGATCCCCCTTTGATTTTTTTTATGGATTTATAATCCAGACCAATGGATATTCTCGCTTTAGATATTTACTTATTAACACATCCTGCCATTTCCCTTTCTTTGTTATAAAGTTCTAGGTTGATTTCTCTACCAAAAGTGTTCCAAATCTTACCAATTCCTTTACCCCATCCACATGCTTCTCTTGGTTTTGTGAGGGAATTCCATGATGACCAATGAACCCTCGATTTTGATTACCCCTGCATAAGAAGTTGAAAAATATTTTTCGAATCGTGTTCAGAACTCCTTTTGGTATTTGTGCTATTATCATCCAATGCACTAGAATAGCATTCAACAATAAGAATATAAGAGTAGATTTTCCACCCTTGAATAAGAATCTATTGCACCATCCCTTGATACATATCTCTATCTTTGTTATTAACCACTTCCAATCAGTTTTACCGTATTTGTTCGGTTTCAAATGAAATCCCAAGTACTTAAAAACACTTTGTAATTCAAACTGCTCCATTGGTAAAGTTTCCTAAAAATTTTGGAACTGTAATTCTTCAATATTGTTGTGGTAACAAGCATATTTACCAATGTTTATTACCATACCCATTTCTTTAAAAAATGTCAAGTATATTTTTAACTGCCAAGTATTCCTCCTTTGTGTTTCCTAGGAATAATAGGAGATCATCCACAAACAAAATATGTGTTACACATACCTCATCTCCAAAATTTAAACCGTATATTCTTTTATCCAGTTTGGCCACATTTAAAGCTCTACTTAATCCCTCCATTACCAATAGGAAGAGATATGGTGATGTAATATCCCTTAATCATATTCTGAGAATATTAAATAATCACCAATTTTTTAAATCAGAAAATTTCAATAAAAATGGTGAACTAGTTATTCAGACTAGTGTTGAGACAACTAGTCATGGACTATACTAAACCCACCTGAACTTCACAATTATATTTGGGAGAAATCAGAAGGTGTATGGCGTGTTTCCAAGCCTCAATATATCTAATATTAGACTTCAAGATTATAGTTCATACCGGTTTTGGTGAATTTTGAGATCACGAAGAAGATTTGGGAATACCGGGACTATACAACTAGTCAATATTCAAGATTTTTCAAATTGAATAAAGGACCATAGAATTGAAAAATTAAGACATGTATGGTGATCATTATGATATTAATTAACTCCAGGAACTAACAGAATGCAATTTCAGTGAGCAAAAGTTCAATTATTGAAAGTTTACTGAAAACTAGACAATTCAAAAGCAAATCTAGAGTAGGTTTTGGAAGGTGGAGTAAATATCAAACTTTGGCATTACAAAGGTTCTGGAATAACATCAGAATCTTAAAATTACAATCAATACATCAAATAGAATTTTAAATTCCTTTTAGAAGAGACTCATGCTTGACATCTTTCAGTAGGAACAACTAGCATTGAGAATATTTGGAAAACCTCATACACTAGTACAAAATGAGAGATAAGTGACCAGGTAACCAAAAAATTTGGTCACCATAGCTTTTTCAAGGGATAAATGACCAAAATTGAGAAATTTTAAGTGAACTGACTAAAAATGACCAAGATAAATGACCAATTTGGTCATGGAATAAGAACTAAACTAAAAATGACCAAGATAAATGACCATTTGATCAGGAGATAGGAAATAAACTAAAAATGACCACATAACAATTGGTCATTTTTAGTTGTGTCATTCTGGCAATGGAAAATTATATTTGTGATAATGAATTTGTACAATTTACTAAATTTTAACACTGCAGATGGATTTGCCGAATCCATCTGCAATGTTAAAATTGAGTATATTGTAACATTAATAGTATACAACTTGGATTGTTGTTCAATACATGTCTTCTAAGGGATCATTTCTTTGAGGCCATCTCGATACCTCTTGTGTAAGATGATAGGAGAATCATTGAGATGCTCATTTAGGAGTTTATCTACTAATTAGTGCCTTGGGTGTGGTGAGTTTATATCTAGATAATACAACACGTCTTGCATATAGTTTATCAAGTGATAGATGAGTTCTTCTACATGTGGTTGAGTTGAGTCTTAGATATTTGTCGTCTTTCCCTTTTGGAATTGTCATGTCCTGAAGTTAGTGTCACTTCATTCAGCTTGTTGTACTAGTTGTGTTCATATTTTGTTTGAACAAAACCATCGCGGTTTTACCATCTCGGCGGTCTGTTGAAGTTTCGACAAGTTCATGTATTTGTGTCATGTTAGCTAAAAATGGTCAATTTCACAACCTCCATTAATTATCCGTATGCATTCATTCACCATGGTTCTCTTTGCACCTGAGTTTGAAAATATTTAAAGTCCCCCTGGGTCCCTCCCTTACAAGAAATAACCAATATCCTCCATTTTGAAGAAAAAATAATTCCTCCCTTTTGTAAAAATCCCTTTGTTCCCATCTCCTTGAATAATAATAATAATAATAATAATACCCCCATACTATTCTGCCTTCCTTGGAGTTGCAAAATATCAGTGGAGCTAACAATGCAGGAAGAAGTGTGATAAATGAATACAGATAGAGGGCAACGACGACTCTAGTCTACTAGAAACAAGACCATTTCTAGAACAACCATGTTCTCTCTGATTCGATGCTAGTAGATCACGAAGGCTTTAGCGGAAGTTTAATACTCTCGAGGAAGCACATAGCTTCCTTACCTTTATGATTCATATTTTTTGCAAGATCAAGGAATGAAAATTTGTTACTACTTTGTCGACTCTTGATCTTAGTGTTAGTGCGGATCTGCATTTTGTTTGCCTAACTTGTGTTGATGGTAAGCATGCATAGCAGTAATTTTTTAGTGAAAACTACGGAATGTGATTGCTTTTCATATTTATACCTAGTATCTTTATAAACTTACCCAAAAAATTAAAAAAATGCTTGAAAATATATATAGTTTTTATGTTACAATATATAAATCAACATACAATATTATTACATGCAATTCCTATATATAAAAGCATAAAAACTATATTATTAAAACATTTAACATACAAAACATAGAAATTAAACAATTTGTAATATAATATAACAATAAAACAATGTATAAATAATAATAACATATTATAACTAAATATTATAATATATGTAATATTAACAAATAAAAAAAAGAAAAAGAAAAACAAACACGATGAAAAGAGAATGGATGGACAAAAAAATAAAAACCAAAACAAACACAATGAAATGGGACAGGATGGACATTAGAGGGAGGGGTATATCAATGAAAAATTTGGTTGGGGTTCTCCTAAACGAGTTGAAGACGCAGAGGTTGAAATTAATTAGAAGCTAAGCATGCGAGCTGATTAGAGAGAAGCGTTGGAAAATGGATCTTGATCTACTCATCAAGGTTTTCAATCCTTAACCCAATTTCAACATTTTTTCTTTCGGCATTTGCAGAGTTTTCTTAGGGTTTTCATTTTTCGTTGAAGAGGGGTTTTGTATTTTACAAGGTTATGGAAAGATGGGTTTGATTTTTTTAATTATTGGATTATACCACAAAAGAGTTGTTCTTTCAGCATTTGCAGAGTTTTCTTAGGGTATTCATTTTTTGGTTGAAGAGGGTTTTCTCCCATTCCCCAATCCCTTCAATACATAGTTCACTAAATATGTTTCGCTTTTTGTTTCTCTTTCAATATGCAGTTTGCTTTCTCTCATAATTCCCCAATCCCTTCAATATGTAGTTTGCTTTCTCTTTTCGGTTCGCTTTCAGCATTGTAACTATGAATGGCATCAATGTGAGCTAGGGAATGGCGTCAATGTTCCCCTCAGAGCCTGGATTTGTTTCTCATTGACTTTTATCAGACTGTGGACAAAAAGAATCACATCTCACATCTAGCTTACTATCTTCACATTTAGCTTTTCAGTTTAGCTGCAATAAATTTCCTTTTGTTTCTAGTGCAGAGATGTCCATCGCCCAATCCTATTGTAACATGATTCATTTCTTGGATTGTTGTTTTTGCATTTTTGCATAAAATCCTTGCCATTGTTTTTGTGTGATCTAGATATTTTTTGTGATGCATAGGCCATCCTCGCCATCAGAAGGGAATTTAGAGCCTAAGGTCATACAGAAAGAATATGCTGAAATAGTTTTTTTAACAAGGACTTCAACATGGCGACTTTGAAGGGCTTGGAAATAGTTTCAAGAAGCTGGGTATTTGCATGGTATATGTATTGGCTCTAATGTGTGATCGGGCTATTGGTGGTATAGTTATGGAGAAGACAATATTGGAATCTTTCACAGCAAAGGGTCGTATCATCCACTATTATTTACTCAGGGAAAGAACTATGTTGATGAACTATGGAGATATAGAAAGAATGAATAAAAACCTTGAGTTAAGGATGGTGGATTTTAGTTGGGATGTGCACATTCAAGAAATTGTTTGCTGGTGAGTTTCATCGAGATTTCGAGGAGAAAGGTCACCATGTTGTTCTTGAAAAAATGCTTTACTTTCTTTTTCGATTCCTGTTATAAATATTGGAAATGGTTCTACTATAACGAATCAACATTCTCAAGAGTGTTTCTCTCCCGATGGTCACACATATTTGAATATCCTCAACATTGTTAAAGTAAAGTTAATGTTTACAAGTGCCCCTTTAGGAATTTTGATCATCCAAGTTGGAGAGGCAGCACAAATTTTGTCAAGTGGGAAGCTACGTGCCGCAGCTCATTGTGTTTGCAAACCTTCTGAAAGACCATATGTGATCCGAGCAAGGTTTGTGGTTTTATTCCAACCATCACGGAATAAGTCTCTTTCTTGTTTTCTTTACATTTGTTCCATTATGAGTTATCGTGTTTTTTTATATCCCTTTGTATAAGGCGCTCTGCACACTTTCTAGCTCTTGTAATTATATATACGATTATGAAAAATTACGCTGTGTATTTGTAGCTCTGCGTGTTAACAGTAGGAGTGTACTCTCCCTGTGATTAGGCCCCTCCCTGTTTCAACCTGCAAATTCAAATAAGGGTCTCCCGGGTATCATCAATGGGTGGCTATCTATTGGCCTATCGATCGGGGCCTCCTGCAACTGTCTCCAACTGTATCATTGCTCCGGCGACCCTTGTTATCCTTGAGTTCAACTCATCTCATTGATCGTGCTCATATTTTGTTTTCCAAATTCTGAGTCTATTAATTGACCCTCTCACCAATTAGTAAAACTTTTGGCAAGTTAAAGTCTTTTGGTCTTGATAGTGAAATCTATAAAAATTTCATCCTCCAAGAAATTGTCATCGGCACCTACCCATTAATATCTTCCTCGCGCTTATGCTCAGAAAGTTAAAAAATCCCCCCTTGGTGCCCCTGGTTATGAAAATACCAATGTCTCCTTTTTCAATAACAAAATAATCCTCTCTCCCATTTTAATGTTCTCTTGAAATTTTTAAATTAAAAAATAAAAATAAAAAGATTATAATAATAATAATAATAATAATAATAATCCACTTTGCACATTTTTACCTGATTCAATATGGTTTTACTATATAATAGTTCTCTTGCAATTTTTAAATTAAATAAATAAAAAGATTATAATAATAATAATAATAATAACCGACTTTGCAACTTTTTACCAAATTCAATATGTTTTTAGTATATAATAATTAATATAATATGTTTTTCATATATAAATATATTATAGTTAAACATTATATAATATATTCATATTAAACAATTAAATTTACATGCTGCAATTTTCTTGTTTTAATAGTAACCCTAGCCACTGCATGTACTAGAATGGATCGAAAAGATGGAGACCAACAACAGATTGAAAGGATGAATATTTGAGATCATTCACCTACAGGTACTATAATTTGCTAATACTGTAAGAAAATACAAAACATTTTTTTTGTTTTGAGATGTGGTTTGATTTTGGTTACGGTTTTTCATCGATTAATCACATCTTTGGGTTTTTGGTTTGTTGGGCACTATTAATCGCAAAGTGAAGTGGGAAACCTGCTCTGCTATCATGGTGGAATGCCCTGGTCACTTTGGGAACCTGGAGCTAGCCAAACCTATGTACCATATTGGATTTATGAGATCTCTGAATCCCCTAAGTGTGGAAGGTTCCGACACCAAGGGAAGGGTTCTTTCTTTCAGCATTAAATCTTGTGGGAACTGTCAGGGTAAGGGCATGTATGTGCTTATTGAACATGGATGGGTTCATCCTGTCAGGATACAGGTCTGGATAATGAAGACGGGGCGGTACCGATCGAAGTTGAAACCTAATTTGATCAAGCAAGAAGTTCCCTACGCGTTCAAGTTTAAAAACATAAGAATCCCTCCCTTGAAAAGCACCATGAGTTATTACTATGCTTTCGCTTTGGTGTTCCAACTCTCGAAAGAGACTTCATATAGAAGTAAGAATAAGGTGCACAGTCTTTACTAGTTTTAGTCTATGTATTACCCGACAGGTTGCGCTCGATCCCGAAAGGAGGATCACCTTACGAAGGTGTTTCCATAGCGACCATAGACTTTAAATATGTTGTGTCTATTATATCCATTACTATGTCCGTGATAGCCATCATGTTGTTGTTGTTCATCGCGGTCGGCGGCCTACGTCTGGTACACCGTCTGGTACATTTATTCTGGTTTCTGCCATTGAGTCTGCAGTCTGCGGTGCAATGTGATGGCTCTTCGCATATAACACACCATTTTTTATTTTTGAGGTTGTACGGACAGTGAGCAGTAAAACATTATTTGTAATGCTTTGGCAGATCTCATCATAGAATAAAGTGAAGGAATCCCTCTTTTACCCCCAACGAAAAGCAATCAACGAGAACAAAAATTACATATATAAAGTATCACTTGACCTTTAATGAATGTAACCTCCTTGTTCCTAGTCATTTGAGGAGGTGGAATGGTAGCAAGAAAAAGGAGAAACATCCCAAAAAGAGAGACACGTTATAACATATATAAAGTGATCTACTAGAAGGAAGACTGTTCTTTCAATTCTTCGTTCTGTCTATTTCAATTGCTCGCCCATTCTCGCAGATGAGGTATGTCACCAAAATATTATTTGAGTTTCTCTTTGTAATCCAGATTTAGTTTATGACAGTGAATCGAGTTTACTGTGAACTTAGTTCATGGTCTATAAGAATTTTAGTGTTATTTGTTCATAATACAGCAATATCACTTTCAATGGCAATGTGTGTTTCTAGTTAAATAGTTTAGTTGTTGGGGTAGAATTATGAGTGTCTCGTTACATTCCGCTCATTTAACATGATTGGTACAACATGTTTCCTAGATCAACACATGAAACATTCGCCACCAAGCTATTCCAAAGCTTCAAAAATCATAGTCGTTTCAGGAAACCAAAGCTTGCTCTTACATTTTACAATTTGTCATTATGTTGGTGAGGTATGCAAAGATTGGCTTTTAGGTTTCTGTCTCATTAAAATATCTGCACTTTGTAACATTTTCCTTGTTGATTTCCTGTTTTAGATATTGTGAATTGCTGCAATATTGTCTAAATTGTTGTATACATTGTGCAGGTAACCTATAAAACATATCTTTTTCTCGAAAAAAATAGGGACTACATCATCATTGAACACCAATCATTATTGTCATCCTCAAAGTGCCCTTTTATTGCTGGTCTTTTTCCTCCTTTGCCTGAGGATACTTTGAATTCTTCTTACAAATTTTCCTCAGTTGCCAGATGGTTTAAGGTATATATTATATTCCATTTAAGCTAACAAGGCCTACTGATGTACTTTCTCTATTTCTTTTGTCTGAATTTTGGAATTCTAAGATGAGGTTTCTACTGCATTGTGGCTTCATTACTTTACTTCGAATATATCATATAAAAATCAAATATTTACTCCATTTAATTCCTTAGTTTCTCTTCGTTCCAAACTGTTTGTGAAAATCGTGTGGCCAACAAATTTATTTAATTGGCATGCATAGCAACAACTTCAAGCTCTGATGGAGACTAAGAGCTTAACAGAACCACATTATGTTCGATGTGTGAAACCGAATTCGACTAATAGGCCTAGAAACTTTGAGAACTTAAGTGTGCTTCACCAACTACACTGCAGTCTAGGTTTTCTACCCAATTTGAGGCTTTTGTTTATTAAGCTCTATAATTGGTTTCTGTTAATACATTTTTAAAGAGTCTACTTTCCTACATCCATGCTTATTAGTTGGGAATTTTTCATTTTATAGATTCTCGTTTGTATCCCTGTCAAATAACATGATTTAGTATGGTGTTTTATTGGTTTAAGCTTCTAATGGTCTGGTAGTAATTAAATCCTTTTTGTTCAGGGTGTTCTGGAAGCTGTGCAGGCTATCCAACACAACGCAAATATGCCACGTTTTTGGATCGTTTTGGTCTACTAGCACCAAAATTTGTTGATACACAGTATGCACATTATATCTGTATTTATTTGGGAAAACACTTTTAGCAATTACATCTTGAATTTCAAATGGAAAAGTGTTTGGTTTTAATGGTAAAATATACAGAGCACTAAAATTTTTATATGGTCTGTGTAAAACTATATTGAATGTGAATTCTTACATTTTATGGTAGAATTCAGTGAAGCAGTATGTCTGGTGAAGCTAAGTGGAGATCCATTCTCCATATTTAGTTGCATTGGCACACATTCTACTTTATTGGAATAATATATTGTTTCCATGAAGTCTAAAATATTATAAGTGTTTTCAAATTCCATTAAGAACCTGTGTTATATAGTGATTATTGAAGTTATTTTATCTGTCTTTAATGTTTTTCCAATTGTTTATGGTTTGACTACAGAAATAATGAGAGAGCATCTACATAAGAGTTTCTCCAAAGATTGAATCTCAGCAATTACCAAGTATGCATATTATCTTAAATCAATTAAAACCAAATAGTTTGTTAAATTTCTTTATTTAGTTAGCTCTTCCCAAATGGATTATTCTAGAAATGGAAATTTCATGTGGGTTTGGTATGTATTGAATCATGCTTTTGTGGAGTCATTACTGTACTGAAATTTTGATTGGAAATATTTTTCTTTGTTATATTTTGGATTCTGTTTATTTTATGTCATAGTATTGGAAGGTTGATTCCCTTGATGTTTTTCTATTGGCCATGAAAATGATTATTCTCCTTTAAAATTTCTTGTGTTAAATGTTTGCAGTTGGGGAAAACAAAGGTTTTCCTTAGGGCATGTCAGATGGTTGAGTTGGATGATCCAAGATTGGAGGCTTTGAATAATGCAGCTAAAGTTATTCAATGACAGTTTCATACATTCATTGCTCGGAAAGAATTTAATAGAAAGTGTAGGGCTGCTTTGAAAATCCAATGTTATTGGAGAGGTAATCTGGTTTCTTTTGATAAGCATTTAGTTGACCATTAGCACTCTACTAAAAAAAATTTCACCCAACTACTTTGGAAGATATGCTCACCATGTGACACATGACTAACATAGATTTACTCAGGATATAGGATGTGAGCTTATTTATGAAGTTTCCCTAGAATTATCTTGAAGTCAAATTGAAATTTAAACATTTGTCAAAAAGTATGATCAAAATCTTAAGATACAATTTTTAAAATCCTGGATACATTCTTAAATAGTGTCCATCTTAAATGTGGTGGTTATGCATTCTTTTAGCCTTGAATAGGATATTTCATGCATGATGAAGAAATAATACAAGGAAAAACAGAATCTCGTAAGTGTATACATAACAAAATTAAAGATAACAAGCATGAAGGATAGGTGTTCTTAGCAGGCATAGTTCTAAATCCGGGTAGCACCTCACTTCTTTCGTCCATCCCTTGAAGTAGAAAATTTCAACATAGGTAGGATTGTTTCCATTACAATCACAAATAGTTATCACTTAGAAACCCACTTATTGTGGTGTGAATACTAACATGTTTTTGACGATGTGATGGAGGAAGAATGGCCAAAAACAATAGTCCTCACACTGTTGTAGTAGTTGATTTCAACACGTTTTATTCTTCAAATTTTAAATGAAACCATGATTCCTTTTGTCAGTTGGTAATTAGTGCTTCATGCTGCTTACAATGATACCAAGCAATCCACATAAGAGAAGCGAAAGATAAGGGGAAGAAAAAAGACCATGGCGAAATGGCCCTATGCAAAATTATGTATTGTTTATGTGTGAAGCCCCAAACCATCTGATTTTTCTAGTACCATGGTGTCTTGTTACAATTTATGCATGCATGCATGTAATCTAACTCTAGCGAAGATGTCATTCTGGTTTGGAAATATGTTTGAATTCTTTGTTAGGAGGCCTACAACTAATTTCCCTTGTGATCCTCCAAGCACCCAGCCAGGCCCTTTCATCCCAAGGCACTCCCGAGTCCCAGAAGACATTATCAAGTATTCCACTTTAAAGTCCATTGTTGCTTACAAGGAGAAATGCAATAGTTTGTGGTTTTTTTTATGATACCTCTATCAAATTCTACCTTTGAAAAATTTATGCGTCACCTTCAACTTTGTCAGTCTCTCTATGTACAACGAAAGGGGTTTTGTATTAGGTTTTCGTTTTCCTACTTGCAATAGAATATTCATTCCGCTATTCTGCTGCCATGACTTCTTAACCCTTTTCCCAACATAGAGAAAATAATGTGAAGGTTCTTGAAGTCAGTGAGTTGTGCTTGAATTACTGACTGATTTCTTTCAATAGAGTGTACCTACTGGGAATTGTGTTTCTTTTCGTATGATGTGGTTCCTGAGGAAAATTTTACATTCAACCCAGATGAAGTTGACCAAAAAGCAGATGAATTCATTGTCAAATTTCATCAGTAAATTAGACTTGACAAGATGCATTCCTATCAAGAGAGGCTTGGAGATGCCATCTAATTCTGTATGTTTCCATGTATTTGAATTTAAAGGATTTTACATATTTGTTTTTCTCATCTTGATTGGTTGTTTGTGAGTTTTCTTGGGCAAGGTCAGTGTAGTTTACTAATACTTTGTTATTAAGGATATCGGGTTCAATCCACACAGAGAGAATTTATCTGCATTAGGGTAAAGAATCTGCATCATTCACAATGCTAAATTGAAATAAAAAGAAAGTAGACTTCAAACTGTTGAGAAGCTTAGTTGTGAGCTAGATGTCCTTTTGAATTAGTTATGGTGTGAAGTTTGAATATAAGTGTGCTTATTTACCTGGTACATGTTTTGTTGGAGGTTTGGAACAATGATATCATTTTGTTTGAACTAGAGAGAAACTGTATGGGATTCTTTATTTACAGATATTAGTTAGATATTTGTATATCAGAAAGTTGCTAATTTTCCCAAGGATATTTAATATATTTCAGATATTAGTTAGATACACTTGACATTATTCTGAGAAATTGGTATATGTCATTGGAGATGCATCAAGGAATGGTAGAATGGGAAACTCTTGCTACCATTTTTAAACACACATTTAACTATGAGGATGAAATTCCTATAATAGATGTGGCTCTGCAGAGAATTAAGGTTACAATTTTGGAAAGAAATTCTAGTACCAGTGTCTAACCTACCACAGTGGACTACGACAGTCGAGAAAATGATGGAGTAGTACAATATCAGTGGTGGACCAGAAGATGATGACCCAAGGGATATCCATATTCCAGAAAGTGAAGGAAGTCATGATTTGAAGGGGCCATACATATCATCAGATAAATTCCTTCACCCATTGAAGATTAAAAAGGTAAATTGTTTCTCTACTGAGAACCCAAAGTTTGCAAATATAGATGATTACTGGGATGAAGAAACTGTGGGAAAAATTACTGACTTGTTGCATGAATTCCAAGATCTGTTTCCTACTAAATTTTCATAAATTAAAGGTATAGATGGCGATCTAGGTGAAATGAAGATTCCTTTGAAGCAAGTCGCTACGCCAATTAAGTAGTGGTCATATAGATTAAATCCATGGTATAAATAAAAGGTCAGAGCAGAGCTTGATAGGATGCTCGACGCAGGAATCATTGAGCCTGTTGAAGAGTCAGAGTGGATCATTCCTATGGTGGTACAAGACAAAAAGATTGGAGAGATCAGGATTTGTGTCGAATTACGGAAGTTGAACAATCCTTGTCTACATGATCCCTTTCCAACTCCATTTACATACGAAGTTCTCGAAAGTGTGGGAGGCTAGGAATCCTACTCCTTAATAGCTGGATTCTCTAGATATCATTAGATTAGGATTGCTAAGCAGGATCGACATAAAACAACCTTTGCAACAGAATGGGGTTGTTTTCAATATACGGTAATGCATTTTGTCCTAAATAATGCACCTACCATTTTTTCACGGCTAGTTGTCGCTAGGGTATATGCATTGTATAAGTTTAGACATTACTTATTAGGAGGCCATTTTATGATGTTTACTGTTCCCTTTGCCTTAAAGTACCTGTTCAACAAGCTAGTGTTGGGTGGGAAGATCTATTGGTGGTTACTGTTGTTTCAGGAATATGATTTTGAGATTATAGTCAATCCCGAGAGGTTTAATGGAGGCCCCGACCATTTGTCAAGGTTGGAAACAAGTGAAGAACCCACAATCTTAGAAGACAATCTTCCAAAAATGCAACTCTTTTCAATAAAAATGGTTGATGACTATTTTCAAGATATTGTGACATTTTTGTCTACAAGAATGCCACCAGAAGGATATACGACTGCTTAGAAGAAGCACTTGGTACTCAAGTCCCCAGATTATCAGTTGATCACCGGTCAGTTGTATAAGTTGGGACCAGATGAAGTATTGGGTCATTGTGCATTTGATCACGAACGACCAATCATATTGTCTGAGGCTCATGATGGGGTTCCAGGAGGCCATTATGCAGGTAAAGCTATAGCACAGAATATCTTAAGAGAAAGATTATGGTGGCCAACCCTTCACAAAGATGCTAAAGAATACTGTCAGAATTGCAACGTATGTCAGAGAATTGGGAAACCGTCAAGAAGAGATGAAATTCCCTTGGTGCCACAGGTTAAATTGCAAGCATTTGACAAGTGGGTTGTTGAATTTGTGTAACCTATCAACCCAATAGGAAGAAGGAAGGGAAAAAGATATATTATCACTGTGACAAATTAACTCACAAAATGGGTTGAAGTAGTGCCACTTCGAGACTACACTGCTGCGAATTTTTTATTTGAGAATGTCATTACTAGGTTTGGATTTCCGTGTGTCCTACTAAGTGATCAAGGTACAATTGTTTTTAATAAGACTATAGAGTCCCTTACTAAATAATTTCAAGTATATCATCAGAAGAGTACT
This sequence comes from Larix kaempferi, assembly GCA_027924585.1. NCBI lineage: Eukaryota > Viridiplantae > Streptophyta > Pinopsida > Pinales > Pinaceae > Larix > Larix kaempferi. Next base: position 15,676,401 of record BSBM01001334.1, on the reverse strand, counting down.
CCATATCACTCGCAAGCAATGGAACTGTCGAAGAGTTCAATAAAACTATGGAGCATGCACTAACTAAAGTTTGTAATGTAAACCATGACGAATGGGATTTAACAATCCCTACAATATTGTGGGCTTATAGGACGACGTGTAAAAGGTTGATAGGTTAGACACCCTTTATGTTGGTATATGGACAAGAAACTGTAATTCCCATGGATTATATTGTCCCAAGCTTAAGAATCGCCTCTTTCATAGGTATGTATGATACTGGTGCTATTGAAAAAATATTAGCGTAGTTACTTTAATTGAAGGAAGACCGGTTTGTCACAGGTTTTCCTCAGCAAGTGCACAAGGATCGTGAAAAATCATGGCATGATCGCCACATTACTAAGAAGCATTTTCAGCGAGGAGACTAAGTCCTTCGCCATGACAGCAAATTTTCAAATATCCTAGTAAGTTAAGGATGCATTAGCTCAGGCCATATGCTATCAATTTTGTTATAGAATGAGGCTCAATACAGTTACAAACACTAGAGGATCAGATCCTTCAACGATTGGTGAATGGGAGCCAAATGAATCCCTACAAGGAGATCCATGGTATGTAAGTGAAAATGATTGATTGCATGTTTGTACATAGTAATATATATATATATATATATATATGGAGATCCATGGTATGTAAGTGAAAATGATTGATTGCATGTTTGTACATAGTAATATATATATATATATATATATATATATATATATATATATATATATATATATATATATATATATATATATATATATATATATATAGTTGTGTCGTTTAGAAACCCCAAGTTTTATTTCTCTCATAGTTGTTTATGTCGTAGATAGTTGTGTCGATGTATAGCTTTGTCGGAGCTTTAGGGAAACCCCAAGTTAAAGTTATGTTGAAGATATCCTGTCAAGGGTACTTCTGTTGAAGTTCCCTAGTTGTCAATTGGAAACCCCAACATACTATCTCTATCGCAGTTATAATTCTATCAGAAGTTTGGTATTTGTCTCAGTTCTACTTGTCACAGTTCTGGAGTGACTTCACTTGTTGAATTTGCAATAGGTAAAAATTTATTGATGCTTTTATGATGGGTTTCACAGCGACGCTAGTGGGATTTTCGAATTAAATGTTGAAATGATTGACGTGTGTGAAGAGATCCATTAATTCCACCATCATCATTGTAGGATCGAGGACAATTAATTCATCTCGGGAATTCCAGTTGGACTGAACGTGGGGGATAAACTTAAAAATATCGCTTCTCCCTCGCTCGTTCTTTATTGTGAGCTGAGCCATTGCAGTTGAGTGAAGAAGCCAAAGCCAAGTTTTTATGTTGTGATATTGAGAAATTGTGAGCTATCAAAATGCAAGTTGAATTGTCCATTGGAAGTGAGTGCCAGGGCTCTGTCGAGGAGGTCCAAATGTCAGGCTCTATTTCTGTGATTCTGTAGCTTCCTGAGGCGATTTTCTTGCAGGTTCCTATGAATGTGCCCCGAAATACAAGAAAGGAAAACAGACCCAATCCATAGCCGAGGACAAAGGCACACCATGATGCTCGGGAATCGACTTCGGGCTCTGTGAACTTCTTTCCATAGTATGTCCCACCCTGCAATTCGAGTTCCAAACTAGTCAAATTGTCGACTAATGCAATGTACTAGCTCGACACTGTTTTGGTGCCAAAGGGAGTTATCATGCAAGGAAACATTTTGAAGGACATCCAAAAGTTATTGTACGCATACCATGATGCCAGTAACTTCAATAAATTTAGTTACACCCACTACATGCGTCCAACTGTTACACCACAAGGTCATCCAATTGAATTAGAACCTCAATAGTGGGCTCTTGGTGTCACCGGAGCCAACCTTTTGCCATTATTGCACCTGTATCATTTCAGTCGCACTGTGGAGTCCAACGCATGTGTTAAGAAATGCTTGTTATGTTTGCATGGAGGGTGCCTCTAGTTGGAAACCAAGGTATCCATTGATACATACCTTATTGCTAGAATTACGGGTTTACTTAAGGCTGGGGTAGATCCGTCGCAATTATTTGTTGGGAAGGAAAGAGACTGTGATCTTGCGACAAGGATGAAAGATAAATATAACTTGTCAAAAAGCAACAAGGGCTTTGATGTAGCCGCTATTAGCGACCAGGGTGTTCGGTTCGCTATGAAATTATAAGCCACCAAGTTGATGAAGAAGAATAGACCAGACCAAGTCACTGTGGTTGTCATTGTTATGGCAGAGTAGTGCATGTAGGGTGTACAAATGAATTGGTCTACATTCATGCTTAATAAGTTTCTTGCAAATTGTGCATATGCACAGGATAGTGGCACATCATTAACCTATTCATGGCTATTGCTATTGATATCATTTGTTGGATGGGAGGAACAATCTAATTACCAAGGTCTGCAACCAATTGGTCCATGATAAGGTTCAAGATACATGTATTTATTGTATTCGACATAAGGAGCCGACAACAAGAAAGCAATGTTTTATTGTGTATGCAGATATAGGCATTGATATACTACATCATCCAGATACCACGTATTGATGAAGTCGTGGTGGCTAAGTATCGTGATGTGGTGAAGTTCAAAGTCATACCCCACCACATGTATGTGCATCTATAAGGGACCCACACTGTCAATGGTTAGTGACGGGGTTCAAACTGTCGAATGAGGAAGCAGATGCGATGATTCATGACTGGCCGGTGGAATGGAAAATTATAATTGAACCTGAGAATATATTTCCATATCTGTCCCAACAAGAACAACAGAATGATGGTACATCTGGCCAACAACAAACAAGTAAGAACACTCAACAAACCGAAGGAGGAGATGATGACCCATAGGACCAACAATCTAGTAAGACTCCTACTGACCTGAAATTAGGAGAGAAGCAGAAAGGAGAAACATAAAAGAAAGGCACAAGGAAGCAGCAGAAAACACATCGACATGAAAATGTCCAAGCCTTGACATACGACGATATTAACATCTTGTCTGACAGGATGACAGAAGTTGCAGAAGAGAACCATAGAAAAGAAAAAGATAAAATAATCCATCTATTCAGTGTTGTCATCGATGTCCTAGATACGATGTGTCAGGAGGTCAAGAAAATTATCATTTTGACTTCGTACAAGTGACACTACCGTGAGTCAAAGCTGAGCACAATGAAGAGGCAAAAGATCAAGGCGCACCACTTCCCCTTGCGGAAGGGGTGGTCAAAATGTTTCCACGAGAAATCATGTTTGATGAACTTGGGACCAATGTGGAAGTTCCAAAGTTGGGGTATGCAAACATCAAATTACCTGCATTACCTATTTATATGTTGCATCGACTACACGAAAGCGTCACAAAGGAAATCAAGTCAAGGGAGAGCTCTTTATTGAATTTCAGGAGGGGATACAAGAACCGGGTGGCTGCATTGAAGGATCTGAACGCTCAGCTTTAGCAGGACAAGGACCTGTTGCTAAAGGAGAAGGATAAAGTTTAGCAAGTTGTCGAAGATGCATGCTAAGCAATACCCGAGGCTGAATTTATTGAAGAAATGATGACGGAAGAGAAGGTACATCATTTAGAGATGGTCATCTCTAGATACCGTCTGAAGGTGCAAGAGTTAGAGCCTAAGTTGGTGCCAAGAACCCCACCTGAAGTTGCTCAGCAGCGATGAGTAGAAATTTAGGAGGTTGTTCAAAGCCTTCAACTAGCGGAAGCTAAGTCCATGCAGATGTATGAAGCAGTGTCGCAGTCCTGGGATTCCTTATTCGAAGATGCTGATATACAAGAGGTACATACACAGCTTGGGGACACTAAAGGAAATGTGAGCACTTTATGGGAGCAGTTGAAGACTCTACCTCCAGTCTAGCGAATGAGCAGAGCCGCCAAAAGCAAAGAACTGCAGTAGGAGATCAATCAGTTGAGATTGCAGCATAGGAAATGCACAGAGAGAGTCCAAACATTTCAGTATGAGGCCTAACATATATTAGAGGACATTGGAAGCAGGAATACATTGATCCAGTCGGCAATCACTTAGGCTGTCGAAGTGAGCCAAATGCATATTACTGCAGAAGTGGTAGAGATTTTTGGCCAAAAGAAGGATGAAGTCCAATAGTTGGTCGAAGCAAGCAAGATTCACTATGAAGAGTTTATGTCGAAGCTACAGGATCCTGACTCACATCCCTGGAGTGGCTCGGGATGAGCTACATGTGAGTGTTGGAGGCCTGTTGGGCCTAGAGTTTTGTGAGGTGGCATTTTGAAAAAATAGTTTTGGTGTGGACAAAGGTGAAGTGGAAGCGGTTCAGCGAAGTGGTTAACTCTGATGAAGCGACCAAGAAAACAAGAAAACAATCATATTGATCGTGTCAATAGTCAAAGTTGAGTCAGTTAGTTAGGATTGGTCCACATTATAATAATGAGCCGGTTAGGAAGATAAAGGGGTAGTGGGACTGGGGCAATCTTAGTGCACCCTATAAATATGTAATAGGAAGGAAGTTTTGTGGTTATGTACGGGTAGTAGAGATAGTCATTTTTTTGTGCTCTGTAATGAAGATAATTGCTATGTTTTCCAGAGATATTTTAGGGAAGTCGAGTTGCTGATATGCATGTTGTTAGTGCAAATCCATTGTAATATATGAAGAAATATGTAAGATTTACCTTAAGTTTTTATTTTGTTATGACTCATAATAAACGACAAGCGCTTCCATGGTTTTTCCCAGATGGGTTTTCACGTTAAACATGGTGATTTGCATTTTCTGTTGTGATGTGATTTGATATGCATTTCTTTCCTCTGCTGAATAAACAAATGAATGTATGATGTGTTTAGTTGTATGAACATTGAATGCAACCTATTAATCTAGTTATTTTATGAATTTCGTCGATGTTATGAACCTATCAAAGCTCTGATCTATCGATGCTCTCTGGGAAATAAAATGATGATATAATTCTTGTAGAGTATTCGCCTTCTGTACTTCATGAAGTATGGTTCCTCCAATCCCCATAGATACTTCAAGTGAGACTTCACCTGCTCTGCAGATGTTTTCGAAAGGGATCCTCTCCCTTTCGGGCCGTTTTTTTTGGATAGGTTGTTTGTTGGTGAAATGTTAAACGTTGAACCATGGTTGAAGTAAAAGTGCACCAACAATCCTCCATCAGGGGATGGAAAGTATGCATGTAGTGTGTGCATCAATGGGGTAATGCTCGACTATCAAAAGAATCCTTTGCCCCACTAGCTTTCATGGATGGTCCATGAATAGTGGGTCCCGAGGGACCTACACCTGATGGCCCTTTGTATTTTTATGATGGGTCATTCTTAGATGATGCTATAAATGTATTGTGATGCAGTACACTATGTCTAAGCTACGATAAGGAAGTGACAGTCTCAACTAGGAAATCCAGTAACTAAGGTCTTTGTGGGGAAGGGTTAGGCATATTCCTAGGAGTAGGTGGCCCTCTCATTGGGTTACACCTAATGGTTGGTCGAAGTTTGGAAGATCCAAGGCCAACCCCATGAAACTCACAAATGTCAAAATAGTTAAAGTGGAAACCCAATGCAAACTCAACATGTAGTTTTTGAAGAGAATGTAGTGAACCTCCCTATTGTTGCAAGCAGGTTTGTTAAAAACCATAAACCATCAACTCATCCAATTTTGTTTCCATGGTTTGTATGTGCACCAATCCATGAAAATGCGCCTTTTGTGTGGATTGGGGGGTTGGTTGGTAATGGGATCAATGAAAATACTAGCTAGAGTTTGTTTTGAAATGTTCAAATATTTGATTTTTTCTTTATTGGTATCAATGGAATAGTAATGTCTCATCCTGGCCCTATACTTTATGATCAACAATTGATCATGGGCATTGTCAGTCGACGCAATTATGATGTTAAGGGATGTGGCTAAGGATAGTCTTGATGGTCCCCTCGTGGTTATGAGCTCTTGAACCAAGGTTCTTAATTGGTTTAAATGTTGGTTAATTTGGCTTTATGTGGTTCGGTTCTCCTCAGGGTTAATGTTTACATCTAGATTTGGTTCAAGGTTTTGTGTGCTTGGATTATCTTCAAAGTTGTTTGTTTGTGCGTTCCCAGTTTTCTGCCATTATGATGGAAGAGAGATAAACTACATCTCAAAATAATGACTTTGTTTTAATTTTGATTCATTTACAATCTATTTTTTATTAAATTGTAAAAAAAAAAAAATGAGATTAAAATTACATGGATAATACAAATGTGATATATCAACATGATCCTAGATTTTATGCATTTCAAAATAATGATTTTGTTTAATTTTTATTTATTTACAATTTTTTTAAAATCATAAAAAAAACTAAATAAAAAAGAAAATCGTAAAATTAAGAATACATGAATGATTATAAAATGTCAATATAATACAAATGTGACGCATCAATCCAAATATATAACTTTAAAACAATCTACTTGGGTATTTTTATTAAAATAAAATTAAAATTTTTATAACTACAAAACTCTATCTTAATTTTGATATTTTGAATAATTATTTAATTTACAATCAAATTTATCTCTACCCAAAAAAATCCTTTTATACAAGATCACCTACTTCTATCGTTTGCCATATAACTAAATGCTATCAATAAACAAATATTTTTCGAAAAAAATCCTTTTATACAAAATCACCTTTGCCATATAACTAAATGCTATCAATAAACAAATATTTTTCAAGAACACGATTTCTAATGACACCAAATGTTATTAATCTATAAGTGGTTACTAAAATGATATTTTTGGAATAGTTTATTTATTTTATGTTTTGGATTTTATGATGTTGGTTTTAATTATGATTAGATTTTTTTTAAATTTAAATTTTTAAGTATTTAAATTGTATTTTTGAATTTATAAATAAATTTAACATTTTCAAATATCTCTATAGCACTTACATTATGCAATTTCCATACCTACAATATGTAGTACTAAATTGTTTTTAAAATTTCCAATAAAAATACCAACAAAATTAGATAAAATATATACTCAAAAAATTGAAAACATAAAATATTTATACATCAACATTTTTAAGAAGACTATCTAACATTAAATTATTATTTCTCAACCACATACTAAAATTAAATTATTGGAAATATTCCATATGTTAGGTCACATTAATTACGTGATATATTACATAAGTTGGGTCACATTAATCACTGCAATAAGGTGTACTTATTTCAATACATGGACTCCGGTTGCGTGCTTTTAATTGTATTTATGAATTCGGTGGTCTTGATTTCATAATGAGGAATATTCATAGTAGTCTCCATTAAACTGATGGTGGAGATTTGATAACATATATTCCTTGCAAGTATTAAGAGTCAAATGTGCATTACTTGATTTAATTAGTGTTGATTAATGAATAATCATAACTATCATAAATGTTGACCAGGTTACTCCAATTCTACCATAAGTTATTTCAAATCTGTCATATACTTACTTCTTTTTTATTTTTTAAATGGTTTTTCTTTTAAATACAAATGTGATAGAAAAAAAGAAAATTATTTTTTTATATAAATATTTATTATTATTTTATTTAAAAAAACAAGAAATAGAGAACGGCTAATTCCTATCTGCCTTCATCAGGGTGATCGCGGCTGTACTAGTTATTGGAAATATTCCCTGCACACTGGCCTCGTGACAACAATTTAAAATGTTAATATTTTTCCAAAATGTCATTTTCAAAACACCTTGTGAATCGTCAACTTTGATTTTTACCATCAAAATTTATTAAAAACCAGTGAGCTTATCTCTTCCAATGTTCTAATTATAATGAATTAAATAATAATAATAAAACGACATATCCATCCTCTTCTTATGTGTCTCTACATAACTCTATTTTGAATCATCATTATTATATATATATAATTATAAATAATATTTTTGTTTGGATTTAAAGAAACGAGTAATATGATAAGATTGTAAGTTTATTTTTAATAAATTATTTATAAGTAATTATTAATGAATTTTTTTTATTAAATAATAATATAAGTCAATTAACATTTAATAATAATACTAAGTAATAATTAATGTCATTATAATTAAATATATTTTTTTTACTATTTTTATATATAAAGGAAAGCGCCCAGCATTAATCACTTTATGACTAAATACATTTTATTATGTTCCCATCATCTTCCATGCACTTTCCTCTTCACGTCACGTTTTAAATTTTATATATTTGCCATATGGAAATATTTTGGTTCATATTTAAGAGGTTAGAAATATAAAATTTAAACCTCCACTAGCAATATATGTGATATGAAACAGTTGTATAAGTACCGTATTTGCTTTGAGGTTCACATTGCACATGTTTGATATCTTGAAACTCTAAATTATGTTCAAAAACTGCCCAATTATGTTCAAAAACTGTCCATTAATTGACTGGGCAACATGTCATGTTTGATATCTTAAAATTTTAATTATGTTAAAAAATTGCTCATTAATTGAGTGGGTCAACATGTGTCTATAAATAGTCTTTATGTGCAAAAGAGTACAAAACATCTTGTCCCAACTACCTACAGATCTTCTTGCCCATACGAAAGTACATGAACTACAAAATAACCCTCATCATAAACCCTCATCATATTTGCCATCACTGCAAGGTACCTATCAAATCAACCCCCACGGATCTCTATTGGAGCCATCACAGAATCTGTTGGTGCTAAATATCCCATGCCACATCCATACTCGTTCAACAAATGCCACCTTGAATGTCAACCATAACTGCATGGTAGTTCAACAATTCAACCCACTATGTTCAATAAATGACACCTACCTATTAAATGCACCCATTAAACAGATGAAAGCACAAGGATCGACCATGACAAATTCCCAACCATTGGATCATATTTAAATCAATCCACAACACACATTAAAATTTGAGAGATTGCAATCCATGTGCACCCTTCTTACCAATCGAATTCAAGCGCAAACAACTATAAAAGAACCACAACCCTTACTGAAGTTGCATTTTAGACATTCAAACTGTAGAGTGTGTGCATAGTGGAGACATGCCATCAAAGAGTGTGTGCACAGTATAATTAGGTAACTGCATAATAGTATTGTTGTACTTCTATTTCTATTATAATCAGCTTCAAATTTTATGTTACTTCTGTTTCTGTTATTTCTATTTATGTTATAACCAGCTTCCAGTTTCCTTGTATAATTGGCTTCCCTTATAAATTTGCAAGTAGTTGCAGGCATGGAACGAGTCAGCAATGCAAGGAGAACAAGTGTCGACTGAGTAGGCGTGCCCAGTTACGTTGCACGTCATCGGATGAGGAGAGGGTGGATCATGGAAATGCAAACAATGCTCCCAGCAATGTTGTTGAGAATGGCCATGCGGTGGTCGAGGACAATGTTGTCCCACCGTCAACCACAGTTCAAGGTGCGAGTTCAAACAAGAAAATCAGTGCAATAAGAGGTTGGGCAAAAGAAGACATGTTAGATGCAATTGATGATATAGAGTTCAATGGATATTCCATTCGTGTAGCTGCTAAAAAACATGGGGTTTCTACCTCATCAGTACATTATTGGATAAATGGGATCACACATATAAAGTGCAGAGGGCCTATAACAATTATGAGTGAAGAGGAGGAGGCCGAAGTGGTTAAGTGGTCTAAGGAGATGGCCCAAATGGGACATGGGCTAGAGATGATACAACTAAAATCCACAGTAGCTCAAATCTGTCAAGGGAGGCCAAACCCCTTCAAAGATGGGTTTCCTGGTAAGTCATGGTGGTTTGGGTTTAAAAAAAGGCATCCAGACCTTGTGTTATGTACAGACAAGGGCCTAGATAGAGACATGGCTCTAAATATACACCCTTCAATTCTGACTAAGTTCTATGCCACTCTTTCTAGTGCATACGAGAAACATTCTTATGCTCTAGACCATATATGGGACTGTGATGAAACAGGTTTATAGGCAGGAAGGAACTAAAGCATGCGGGTAATTTCCAAGAGAGGGAGTCGTAATGTGCCAAAGATATTTCCTAGGAGCAGGGAGTGGATCACTATTCTATGCTGTGTCAATGCAATTGGTGCTTCAATCCCTGGATTTCATCCATTTAAACGTAAAACTCAACTCAAAAATATATATACAAAATTGTGAACCAGGTGCATGCATGGATGCACATCCCCATGCATGGATGACTAAAGAACTCTTTTTGAATTGGCTTACTCACTTTGTTGCATCTATACCAGGCGGTGTCTCACCTGTAAATAGACACCTGTTGGTTTTAGATGGACATGGAAGCCACATTGTTGTGCAAACAATTGAGGAGGCTAACAATTTCGGCATCGACCTGTTGGCACTTTCTGCTCATACCACTCATAGATTGCAACTCCTAGATGTCAGTGTGTTCGAGCCTTTCAAGAACTATTTAAGAGGTGAGCGAGCTTCGTGGATGGAAAAGAATCCAGGGGTGGAGTTAAAAAGGTTTGAGCTAGCCTAGCTTGCAAGTAAAACCTTTAAAAGGGCTCTCACACCTTCAAATATCAAGGTTGGGTTTAAGAGGACTAGAATATGGCCACTGAATTCTAACGCTCTCATGCATGATACTAGTTGTAGCTAGGAATTTGAACAGGATGGTCAGGAAGAAGGGGATGTTCAAGCACATGTTGATGGCCAAGAAGATGTGGAATTCGAGGAAGACGTTGTTGTTGCTAATAATATGATATCCCTCTCTCAAGGAGGACCCTTATGTGGTGATGATGATGAACATGTAAGTGAAACACAATATAACAATGAACCATTTGACAATAACATGGAGGTTATTAGACCAACTGAAACACCTCCGACTTCTGCATGTGATCTTCTTAATGACTCTATTGATCATGCAACTGTCAATGAGAATGTAGTTGGAAATTACAACGTTGATCATGCTCCAGGAAGAAACAATGGCGAATTGACTTTGCCAAGCCAGGTAACCCCACCATCATGGCTGGAAGAAGCCATGATTAATTTGGACAAAAATAATGTCTCAAGAACCAATGAAGAAAGCATTAACATGCCTTCACAACTAAGAGAATTGGATGATGAAATTGCTCATTATTTTGTGGACAATGGAAATCTGGAAGAAGATACTGTCTATAATGAGGTTCCAGTTGGAGAGTACAATATGGTTCAAATAGATGTCCAGAACATTGACCAAATATTTAAAGGCAAGTGTCAAGCAAGGAGAAGCAAGTGTCAACGAAGGGCCAGTTTCTTGGTCGGTTCCTAAAGCTACCAGTAGAGAGAGTGTCAGCAAAAAGAAGGAAAGCAACAATAGACAATCTTCGTCTATGCCGAAGTTTACAGTTACTCACCTCAGAAGACTATATAAAACTATTAGTTGAGTCTGAGCATAAGAAACTTGAAATCCAGGATTTAAAACAGAAAAAGAAGGATTTAGCCAAAGAAAAGAAGGATGCAAGGATTGTTGCAATATAACTTCGAGCACAGGAAAGGCTTGAAAGAGAGAAAGAAATACAAGAAAAGGCCCATAAAAAACAGATGGCAAGGCAGGAAAAGGAATTGAGAAAGGCTCAACAATTTCTTCAAAAAGAACAAGGGCTAGCAGAAAGGGTTGCCATTTATGCAAACATAGTGGAGGAAAGCAAGATGATACCCAACACATTGGAACATATTGCAGATAATACTCCATGTTTCCAAGACCTCATAAACATCCAATTACCTCGCTATCAACAAGTGCGCATGCCCATTTTATTCCCTCCTACCAGTGTAGGTGTTAATCATATGTATGATTATCGCGGGGCTCCACCTAATGCGGGGGTTAGTGGCACAAGTGTGCACTGTGGCTACTCAATTCCTCCATGGCTACAAGAAGCAAATTTGATAGCATATGGAGGCAATCAGCCACAACCTAATCAGCCATTGTGAGGTAGGCCAACCAACTTGGCTCAAGCAGGAAACTCAACAAGATTGGGCAGTGAATATCTTGGAGGACATCAAGCATAGGGGTGTCATATAGGGGTGCCATAAATTTTGTTGTAACCACATTGCAATGTGGATTTTGTAATCACTGACTCTATTGTTTGTAACATGGCCATTTTGGATACAATCCTAGGCCATTTTGGGTACAATCCTAGGTCATAACGTTCCCTACTCTTTGCGGAATTGTAATTAGGGGTTTATCATACAGTTTAATATACCAGATATATTTGCTTGTCTCATGCAAAACATGTAAAACTAGTATCAACTATTCAATTTTGCCATGAAAACTATTATCACTTATTCAACCCATCAAATCTTCATGCAAAATGCAGCTTCATCATTTCAACAAAACGTTGTAATGTGACCTGATTAAACATTTCATCAACCATTTTTCCTTGAAGGCATAACAATTATGCCATGTAAACTATTATCAAATATTCAACCCATAAAACCTTCATGCAAAATGCAATTTCACCAATTCAACATAACTCTGTAATGTGCCCTAAATAAACATTTCAACAACAATTCTGCATAACAAGTTTGCATAATAACAATTATGGAACTCTATAATAAGCAGGCCTAGCATAATATTCATCAACAATTTTGCATATCAATTATGCATTACAACAATTTTGGAACTCTATAATAAGCGAGCCTAGCATAATATTTAGCAACAATTTTGCATGGCAATTTTGAATAAAAAAGTTGCATAATAACAATTTTGGAACTCTGTAATAAGCATAATAACATTTTTGGAACTCTGTAATAAGATGGTGTTATTTTTCTTGGGCCCGATGTGTGGTCGCATACCATTATAGCCATAACAATCCAAATCAAGCATGACTCATGAAAACAGTTCAAACTTAAACCAACAAAACCCTGCTGCAGTGAATGCAACAGTTCGGAGAAATTCACCTTAACCCTAACCCTACTGCATGGATTGCAACATAAGCCAACAACACAATAAATTCATAAACCCTACTGCAACATAAAGCCTACTATTATCAATTATTCAACAAATAAAATCTTCATGCGAAATGCAATTCAAACTTGAATGCACAAAACCGAATTCTGCATTGTTCCATAAATAGAGATTTCAACAATTTCCAGCATAACCAGTTGAATGCAACACATTCATTATTCACCATAATTCCCAGCATAATAAGGAGTAGAATAATTAGAACAAGCACAAGCAGGAGCAGGCTTGCATACCAATTCCCGGCAGCTCCAGAACGCAAACCAAAACCACCAAACAGTTCAAACATAAACCCACAAAACCCTGTTGCAGCGAAAGCAACATAAACATACAACACAAACCCTACATAAACCCCACATAAATCCTACTGCAATGTAAACCCTGCTATTATCAATTATTCAACAAATAAACTCATAATGTGAAATGCAATTCAAACTTGAATGCATAAAACCGTATTTTGTATTGTGCCATAAATAAATAGACATTTCAACAATTTCCAGCATAACTAGTCGAACAATTTCCAACATAACCAGTCGAACAATTTCCAGCATAACACGGATTAGAACAAGCACAAGCAGAAGCAAGCCCATAATACCAATTCTCGGAAGCCCCAAAACGCAAACCAAACCCACCAAATAGTTCAAACTTAAACCAAAAAAACCCTGCTGCAGCGAATGCAACAGTTCAGAGTAATTCACCAAAACCCCACTGTAGCGAATGCAACACAAACCAACAACACAAGCCCTACATAAACCCTACTGCAACATAAATACTACTGCAGCAAACCCATTAAGAAATGCAACATTATCCTAGAAATGCAGCAAAAAAGGTCCACACAATTCCTAGCAGGTTGAAAGTGTTGAAAAACACAGTCACAGAGATAGCTGGTAGGAGATTCCTACCAGTGAGCAATCGAACGAAGCCACCGCTAGGCGACCGTGCAAAAACCAGCGAGCAAGAACACATGAAGAAACCCACAAAGAAACCAACTACACGAAGCCACCGAACGAACTCAAGCATGAAGCCACCATCTCCACTACCGAAAGCCACCGAACGAACTCGAGCAGGAAGCTACCATCTCCACCACCGAAAGCCAACGAACGAACTCAAGCAGGAAGCCACCATATCCACCACCGAACCCACTCTAGCAGAAACCCACCATCTCCACCACCGAACTGATGGTAATCGCCAACAGGGTGCGTTGCATATGGTATCACCAACCTCTGGTGCGCCGTGGGCACAGGGAAAGGATTCATGTCATGAGAACTAGTGAACCACAGCATGCGCACCAGTGAACACAAGGCAACCGCAACCGAGGCACTAAGCAGGAGAAACCAACACAGAACCAGAGTAGGATATCATTGTAGCGGAGGGCGAGGTGAACAAGAACTAGGGCATCAGAACAAACACACACTAGGCTCGAGAAAAATAACACTGGAGTTGCAGGAGACCGTGGGAGAATGACTACATGATCATGGAAAAGGGAACCACATGTGCCACATTAAAGCACCCAGCTACCCGAAAGGTGGCGCTGCTATATCATCCCACAAACGCCACCTAGCAAGGTGGCCACGTGGCATGGGGAGTGGAGCTAGCTGGGGTATCCAACAACTGGCATCCCTCCCCTATAAGACTTACAATTTACATTTAAGAGGTTCATTACTAATTTAAGTTTAAGATATAAATATAGAGTATTACGTAAATCATAAATACTGTGGATTTGGGTTTTTAAATTTTAATTAAATTTAATATTGTATTTTTTATTATTATTTTAATCATTAATATTGTATTTTTTAAATTAATATTTAATTATTTTTTAAGTAATACATGTTAATCGAACATAGAAGATGTTGCACACCTTCCCTTACAAAAAATATTCTTTCAATACAGAAGAAACATTGAAGAAAACATATTAAATCTATATATAATATATATGGAATAATAAAAATAAAATAAATAATTATTTATTTTAAAAAAAGAATAAAAAAATGAAACTTTTGTATTCATGAAAAAAGTCTTAATAATATAATTAATTGTGAAAAGAATGTGTTATATGTATCAAAATGTTTAATGATATTGGCGATGATGATGATGATTGTCTTTAATGTCCACTGAGACCAATCTTTGTCTATCAAACCTTAAGAAGATAGAGATTAATTGGTTTTATTTAAAATATTATTTCTATGCTCGAAAAGATTACAGAGGAGCGTCCCTAGATCACTATAGTTTTGGGGATCTAGAAGGTTAGAGAGGTTAGTATTGGCGCAAATATTTTGAAACTGAGATCTAATGTGAGTGAAAGTCGAGCACTCTAAGAGAAAGTGATTTTCATCTTCCACCTTCATGGAATCAAATAAATGGAAAATTCTTTCATCCCAAGGCATTTTAGGGGTTTTCCAACCCCCGGTTTCACTATTAAGCTCATGAGATTTCGTTTTGATCTTAGCAATACTAATTATTGTCTTTGAGCTTGTTAAGATAGAAAGATAGTTTTATCCTCCAGATTATTGTTAATGGTCTCTTTGTAATACCGAAGCTTTCTGTTTACCTCTAACTCTTCTTTGCACCACATTTTCTCTTTGAAGGAAAAAGTAATAATGTAATTAATGTTATCAATATTTTGTAGAGTGGTAGTGTCATTAATCCTCCAATAGTTTAACCAAGCCATGGCATCTTTAAGCCATGCCTGCTTGAGGCAAAGGTGCTTTTGGATGGAGTTAAGAGCAATTTTAGGAAGTCGATCATCTCCTATATTGTTTCATTTGTTCTTGTACATTAGATGTCTAATCATAACCATGCTTTCAATGGGGGAGATCCCTGCTTCTAAGTGGAGAATAGGATAGGGCGTGTTGCTCTTAATTTTAAGATTATAAGGAATAAATCATTTTTGGATTTGCTCAATTATTCTCCACAACTCTCTGGAAATGATGCATCCCTAAGCTTCACAACCATATAGAATAACTGGAGTGACCAAGGTTTTAAAGAGGAATTTCTTTTTGTCCCACATCACAAGGTTTTCCGCTTTACAGTTGTTTTCAAGGCCGAAGTTGGATTCCCATCCTCCATTTATCCTCTTTTTCAATGCTATAGGTCTAATTGAGACTATGATGAAAGTCAATTCCTAAGTACATATAGGAGGTTTCTTCTTCTAAGATTCGATTTTCATAGGAAAATTATCATCAGTTCCTTTATTGGACTTGATATTCATGACTTTTGTTTTGTCAGTGTTTACGGCCATGCCCATATTGGTGGAAAAACATTTGAGAATTCGTAATTGCTTTTCAAGATCATAAGGGTTCCTTTCCATAAGAACGAAATCACCAACATAGAGAAGTAGCATGATGACCATTTCTGACAAGGTCATGCCCATGCAACCGGCCTCTTCTAGATATTCTTCAAGCTTATCAATGTAGATGCCAAAAAGGGTAGGGGAAAGGGGGAACCCTTACTTAACTCCAATATTACAATTAATATCTTGGGACCAAACTTTAGTGTTTTTGAATTTGGCAATGTCATTCTCATATAGATTTATAGTCGTATCCCTCAACTCGAGAGGAACTTCTAGCTCTTCTAATCTATTCCAAAGGTTATATCTAGGCATCATCAAAGGATTTCCGAAAGTCCATGAAACAACAAAAAGGATTGGATTTATTATTTCGACACTCCTCTGTGATGATCCTAAGCATAATGAGGTGGTATGTGGTTGAGTGATTCCTTCTGAATCCTGCTTAGCCTTTATCCCTCTTTCCTTTATTTTCTAGCCATATACTAATATCCTTTTCAAGGATAATGTCGTATAACTTGGCTAAGAGAGGGCTAATCATAATTGTTTGATAATTAGAGGGGTTATCTTTATTTTTTCTTTTAAAAATAGGAATTATAAGGCTATGAGTACAAGGCTTAGGGAAGCCCTGCTTGATTGGTAAATTAAAAAGATTGTGAATATAAGGGATGAGGATGGGTGCTCTTATTTTTAGGATCTCTGCTTGGTACCCTTCAATGTATTTAGCTTTTCCATTATCTAGGCGCTTAATCCCAAAGTCAATGTCTTCTAAGGAAAATACTTCCTCCGTTGTAAAGAGGGTTTGAATGTTATCCACTACGTCTAGGGATTCATAAATATATTTAAGGTATGAGTTCCAATCCTCCATAGAGATCTTATTATTGTCTATAGTTTTACAAGTTAAAATTTGCCTCTAGAATTCCTTAGGGGCAATCTTAGATAAGTGTAAAAGTTTTTCATGTCTTTTATTTATATAACAAGTCCTTTTTCTTTTAATTAGATCTTTGTAGATACTTATATTTTCATTTTTCAGGGACTCGTTGCCATCTTCCTTAATTTCTCTACGTGCACGCTTACAATCGTTATCATACCAAGGGTTGGTTCTTATGTTCTTCTTTTTGCTAGATATTTCATGAGAAAACTTGTTGATAGTAGAGGAGAGGGAGGTAGTAAAATTATGATAGAGATCTTCTATATTGTTTTTTTTTTTGTTTTTTTTGTAACTAGGGAAATCGGCAACTGGAGACTGGGCTGGTACTCGTGTGACATGGGATCCAGGGATCCAATCCCACTACCACTATACCTCCAGGTGCCCCACATACCCTGCAAGCATGGGACACGGGTAAAGTCAGGTGTGATTTAAACTCGTGACCTCCATTTTACAACTGTGACTTCATAACAACTGAACCACCAAT
Organism: Larix kaempferi; assembly: GCA_027924585.1. Classification (NCBI taxonomy): domain Eukaryota; kingdom Viridiplantae; phylum Streptophyta; class Pinopsida; order Pinales; family Pinaceae; genus Larix; species Larix kaempferi. The sequence goes on along the minus strand of BSBM01001334.1, from coordinate 15,658,779 downwards.
TAGCCACACTCGTGTGGGGAGATCTTTTATATTTTTATTGTTAGAAAGAGAGAACAATTTCTTCGTTAAATCATTAAGAAAGCCATATGTATTATTTCTATCAAAGACCAAGTGCTTTTGGCTTTGAGAGCTCTCCACAACTAGATCATTATGCATGGTAAGACAAAGGGTTATAATTAAAGGCCTATGATCAGAGTCAAGATTGTGGTCATTTAGGATGTTGAAATTAACTATTTCATTGTATAAATGGATATTAGATATGACATAATCAACTACACTACTTCCAATACCATGAAGGCAAGTCATCCTACCTGAATTTGGCCACTTTTTTAAGCCATTACAGATTATGAGATATTGAGCACTACAAAGTTTAACTAACTTAGAGCCAAAACAGTTTTCTCCTATATCTTCAGAGCCTCTGGAGTACCTTCTAGCATAAATAAGGTCTTCACCTAACGAAAGTGGATTAGGGTTGGAGTAGTTGCTTAAGAGAATAGCTTGGTTGTTTGAGGTTTGAGCATTGAAGTCTCCCATTAACATAATATTACCAGCATTTCTAAGACTAGAAATATCGTGCTCTAACCCATTATGGGGGCAATTTTTATCTAGATTACACTTTTTTATAAAAGTTAGAGTTAATAGGGGTGAAATAGCATATTTCTATGTAAGTTTTTATAGCATTAATGTCCATGATTTCCAACCAAATATATTGGTTGGAAGGGTCTTTCTTATAAATTATAATGTTGGAAGAAATGTTTTTTCTAATGTAGCAAGCTATCCCTCTACGAGACGATTGCTTTTTCCAAGATGACCAAAGGACACAAACATATATGTTATGGACCTTAGATTCTGTATGCTCCCAAGTTTCAATGAGTAATATAATATCAATGTCATCAGGGAACCAACTCAACTTGGGGCCTCTATTCCATGGGAATCCCTAACAGTTCCAAGAGAGGATCCGAACAGTGTTGAATTTCTATTTAGTGGTATGATTTGGGTTTCGATCCCAAATGACTGCTTTTATATTTCTAATGATTTCCCACATTCCTTGTTTCCTAGCTTCTTTAACCTTTCAGACTTCTTTTCTTAGTTCGGCTTGGTCTTCTGGGATGAGGTCTTCATTTATGAATACTCATGATCCATTTAGACATGAAATTTACTGAGTATCCTGAATTTATGGTCCTTAGAGATGATCTTAACCCTTATTAGTCTATTTTTGTTTTCAATTAGTTTTCCTAACCACTCCTATTCTATGAGACAAGTTGTTTCGATTTGTAACCTATTATGCTGAAATTCAGTTGATCAAGAGGACAATTGGACTGGAGCTTGTCTCCACATTGTAAACATACTTGTAACTTCCTAACTTAATAGAAGGCCATAATTATTAGAAAATTTGTGTATGCATGTGTGTGATCCTATTGTTTCTGTTGTGCGCACTGATAAGTAGTTGACCTGGGTCATGTATGCATCAATGCCATAATGCATGTGCATTATAACACATATGTGTTACATGAAATTCATAGCATAACCGGAAATTTTTGTATCTTTAGAGTGTTCATTTGTGATATGGATGCATATACCTCCACAACGCATATGCGTTATGGAGGTTTATGCATCCATAACGCAAATGAATACTCAAATATAGAAAGCTTACCATTTCTGCTAGGAATTCCATAATGCATATCCGTTATAATGCATGTGTGTTATTATGCATATGTGTTATTGCATTCATAGCAGAAATGGAACGCTTTGCATCTAATCATTCATTTGTGATGTGGATGCATAGGCCTCCATAATGCATACACATTATAGAACACATTTTTGTTATATTGCCCTTGTGTTATGTTCTCAAATTTTTCATAACACAATTTCATTATAACACACTTGTGTTTCTTATCCTTAGCATTGGTAATAGGTTCGGTTTTTATTGAGTCTAAACCTAATAATGCAGTTGCGTTTACAAAATTTATAACAAAGCCGCATTTACGAAATTTGTGGTAACACAAAAAAATGAACCCAACTTCATGCGACCACCCAAATCTTGTTTGGAATGGATGAAGAAGTATAAATAATCCCTAATATAATATGTATAAATAAAAAAGAAAGAAATAAAAAAAAATAAACTAATGATTTTTATTTTTATATTTTTTATAAATCTTATTTGGAAGGGATTATATGTGATGGTGATTCTTATTTTATATGTTTTTTTCAAATATTCAATATTTTTATGAATGAATGAAACATATATGTTCTTTATAAATTCTCAAACTTACTAAAAATAAATATAAAAAGAAAGAAAAATTTCCTTACCACTATGTGGATATTGTGAAAAGAGAATTGTAAAATGGTTTAGAAATATCGGATTTTATATAAATGAGAGAGAGAACAATACTCTTATTAGATTCTTTAAGATGTTATGAATTTTATATAAATGAGAGAGAACATTACTCTTATTATATTTTTTAAATTATAGCACCTGGCTATTATTAAGGTATTTATATTTATATTGTAACAACATTTTTTTTTTCATATAACATATTTAGATTTATATGTAAATTTGATATTTTATTATATATATATATATATATATTGGTTATTAATGAGAGATTAATATTTAGTTATAAGATTAATAACTGATTATTGATATCATCAACTTTGATTAGGACAACTACTTTATTTTATTCTTTCTGTAAATGCATAACCACATTTACAACTACAGTATTTATTCAACCCTAACTTCTTTGTCCTATATTTTGTCCACTCTTGGCCTGGCATTTGTGCTCATATCAATTTGAAGTCGTATTTTTTTTTTTAACTTATTTCATACCTGTATAGTATATACAAGAAAATGAAATCACGCAATTATGATCTTTGCGTGTATTTTTTCTAAGGTGAAAATTGGTTTATGCCCTTAATCGTATGAGTTCAAATCAAGCTATCAAATTTAGCTGGTAACCTAGATAAGGAAGACGAGAAAATCAATGTGGGTAGTACTATGTTATGTGCACATATTATTAAATGGACATGTGTAGTAGAGTGCTAAGAGCACATATTTATAAGATAGTATCTTGCAAGTTCCTCACTATATATGGAAATCAAATTCCTTAGAAGGAAATAATCTAATGTGTAACTCTTTTTATAGCTTATTTAAGCTCCTAATTTGTTTTTAAGCTTAGACAATCAATGCAAAATTCACATAGTTTGAGTGTACAATTGATGCGCAACCTGCAACTAATTACATCAATATCAAAATATATCAAAATATTTCGACTCTTCTTATCAATATTAAGTGATTGTGCTAGAGTGACTATAAATACCAAATTTCAAACAATGTTAAAATTCAAACAATGCACCCCAACTCTTGTAGACCAATAAACAATGTTAAAATTCAAACAATGCACCCCAACTCTTGTAGACCAATATAGGTTTCAGGTCTAATAAGTAACAATGCAATGTTTATGCGATGAAACTATCTTGAAGCTCAATCAATGCCTCAAACTCTTGCAGACTTATATATAAAAAAAAAATGATACATAGACTTATATAACAAAAAAAATTGGATACACATATATATAACCAAAATTTGTGAAAGCATGATGAAAAAACTGATACACTACTAAAATATTTTTTAAAAAAAACTAATAATTAGCGTACTTGGATTGTATGGTTCTTAAACAATGTAGTGCACTTCTTAAACAATGTAAAAATAACACAAAATATTTTTCTCATCGATATAATCTACACCAATATTTAGCCAAGGCAATATCACAAAGATTGAGATTGTCTCCTTGAGAATAGTGATAGTTAATGGAAATAGTCATCCAACCGATTGGATTACATAACCCTTTTTATATATAGTTTTTATTATCTATCCATTGAGGTTAGTCTATCCTTCAATTCTGGAATGTAAAGATAGCATGTAGAAAATAAGCAACAACTACTAAATGCAGCAGATGCTCGTTCAATAGTAATAATCGGATCTAGATTTAGATTGAATTGCATTGTCACTTACCTCTTGAGTATGCCACCATAAGCCTTTTTATTCCACTATTGACCATTTTTTGGGGTCAAATACTAAAATTTTGACGGGCCAGTAAATGATTTATATCTCCAAACTATTTGAAAGGTTTAAATTAATTTGTTTCTTTAATCACCAATATCACACAATCAAACTCTATTTCAATGTCCTCTACTTCGAAGGATCGAATTTTGATTCATTATTTTCAAATCCTACTTCTCGAACTCTTAAAACCTTTCTGATTACAATGTCAGCAATATCGTCAGAGGATGAAAAACAGGGACTGCCAATAAGATGATGAAAGTTGCACTACTTTCCAAGGACAAAACTGGACTGCATGTACAATCACATTATAATCCCACATTCATAGTTGGAATCGGTGTACTAGAGCTTGTCATCAATCATAGGAAAGGTAATATTGTCCCATTTCAAAGAATGGAAAACAATCTCCACAGTCAACAATGTATTCTTATTGTGAAGGAATTTTATCCACTACATCGATTTCCTCATCCACCGAAGTTTTTTTTCCTTCCAATCCATTCATTGAATTGAAATTTAAAACATAATTTAAAATTAATCATATACATTCAAATTATAAAAAACTGCCCCATTGAATGCAAAAAAACATAAATTAATCTTAATAGGCAAGTTATTCTTACTAGTATTACCAACAATGATAGTAGCAACCATCTATCCCACTACACGAGAATGTCCCCTTGGAAACGTATGCCATCCCAATTCCTTACACTCGCAAGCATTCCCACCTATTGCACGATGTTGGATTTTGCATTGTCACCTTCCAAGAACATCTTGTTGAAGTTTGTGCGGGTACCAGACCACAAATTCATAGACATTCCCTTTGCTACCTTTGCTTATCAATCGATCCATTTGAGGTAACCCAAGAGATCTGAATGACTAAAGCCATATTCTGCATTCGTAACTTTTGTGCAACGATCTTCCCTTGCAAGTAGGCCTTCTTAAGAAGGAACAAAAGTGACTCAAGTAGGGACAAATCATAGAAAATATTGAGAGCCTCTTACCGATTCTAGGTTTCACCACCTAGGTTTTCTTTAAATAGATCTAAAACCTAAACCAAAACCTAGTTCTTATGTGTTACTTTTTCTTCATGCCTGCTTGTAATCACTAGTTATGTATGCTTTAGCTACTTTTTATCATCCAACTTCTTTTAGTTAAATGGATTGTATGTGCCATAACTTCCCATTATCCATCCATTAGCTACCAGTGTCACGGGGTCACTTGACACCCTCCTTTTCCACCATCTCTAGGGCCCATGCGACACTGCCTAACACCTAGCCAAAGGTGAGACCATCTCGACAGGCTCACTGACAAACTATGCCTAACCCATTACAAGTTAACACTAATGCACTTGTTACACTTATTTTTTTGTTACACTTGTGTCATGTCCCTTCCCTAGTGACCTTGGTCAAGACTTGGATCCTCCCATCCCTAGGGGGTCTAGAAAGAATAATTAATAGGGGTAAATTTTTGCACAAGTACTATATTAATTAATTAATTTTTAATATTCTGAGTTTTAAATTATCTATGATAATAAATGTATCATCATTATTTTTATTTTTTTGGAAAGTATTAATGATGGCATGGATAGGAGGGCGCATAGGGTCAAAGTGGACCTCACCTACTCAAGTGGAAAGCTCAGAAAAATCAAGGAGTTAGTTAAAGGCAAGGTGACAGCATAAGAAAGTGGAAACTGACAAAAGCAACGAAAAAATAGGAAAAAAGCACAAAGCAAGAAAGTTTAAAAGAAGGAATGTGTAGAAAGGAACATGTTTGGAAAAGCAAGCAACATTCAGAAAAAACTAGGTAGGCCGCACTTGCTAATTCCAATGAAAGGACACAAAGAAGGAAAGTTTGCAAAGTAAGTAATTGCTAATTATCTCAAGTAATGTGCCCTTCCTCTCTCACACATGTGGATGGCTTTTCAGTGAAGACACCTCAGCTATAAAAGGAATCTAGAGTGCACTACTCACATCTTTTGGTTAATTAATTTTTGTCATTGAGAGCTCTTGCTACTCAGAGTTGAGAGATGTGCCTCAACCATTGCTTGGGAGATGAACCCCAAGGTCGTTCATGTTCTATTCAATCATTGATTAGTTCTAGAGCCATGGAATTCTGATCTACAGATCTATATCATCCCAACATTGAATATTCTTAAGCTTCCAGAGAGTGATCCTCGGTCAGAGCGCCATTGGAGAGAGCATTGGGAGATTTCATCAGAAGGAGGTGCTCCATTTCAGAGAAAGATATCATTGCAGCCAAGAAGGTTCAGTGTGCCCCTCATATACATATATTAGACCTGTTATCATTCATATATTAGATCCAGTGTAGAAATATATCTTCTTCTCTTCCTCCCATACTCATTCTCTCAGTGTGTAAGATTTCTCTAACATTGGAGACTCCCTGAAGTGCTAAATGTAATAATTTATCTAATATCTGCTTAGGAAATCCATTTTTCACCTGATACTATTCATTAAATTTTATCATAACCCTTACATTCTTCAGAACTGATTTTTGTAAGCCTTTAAGGTAATTTGGAACAAGTAATTCAAAGACTAGCTCATTATGTGAATTTATTTGACTAGTTTTACCATTTGTGCAATCGAGAGCTATGTAGGAGTCATTTTTCTGATATGAAGGTTCTACATGAATCCTGAGACAATATTAAGTCACCCCCATTCATTTCCCTGAGGATTAGAAGGCATTCAGACTGTTTGGAAGGATTTTTAAATTGGATAGTTGAGCAGTCCAACATAGCGCCCTTCACTCTTTTGTTTCCAAAATCACTCAGAACCTCCTAAATTCCCTGTAGATCTTGTTCATCATGTCATTAATATTCTAATTATTGATATACACCATTGGTCACATTCAAGTGTAAACAATTGAGTCTAGTATGCATATGCTGGAGTGCCCAGGAAGCCTCAAAGTAGACCTCAGCGGCAACTGTTATTGAAATGTAAATAGCCCCTGTGATTTGTGCATAGGACTCGGAAGTTGGCCCCGTTTCTGCTATTTTATATGCTGAAAACATACCAATACATTTGGAAGGACCTAAATATCCCCATTTCATAATCCTCAAGTCATCTATTGTGTCCCCATCCATCTCTTTTCCTACTAGTTTTCTGCTTGTCAAAATTGTGTTGTAAAGCTTAAAATTTTGCATAATCTAAATTCAAATATGATCAGGGATATTACAGTGGTCTTGGGGATGGAGGACTATATATATATATATATATATCATATCAGTATTCAATATTCTTAAACTTCCAGAGAGTGATCCTCAGTTAGAGCGCCATTGGAGAGATCATTGGGAGATATCATCAGAAGGAGGTGATCCATTTCAGAGAAAAAGATCAGTACATCCCTTTAGTGCACCAATCATATATAGATATCAGACCTGTTATCATTGATATATCAGATCCAGTGCAAAACTCCATCTTCTTCTCCTCCTCCCATACTCATTCTCTCAGTGTGTAAGATTTCTCTACCATTGGAGACTCCCTGAAGTTCTGAATGTAATAATTTATCTAATATATGCTCAAGACCTCCATTTTCAACCTGCTTCTATTTATTAACTTTAATAAGAACCCTCACATGCTTCATAACTTATTTTTGTAAGCCTTTAAGGAAATTTGGAACAAGTAATTCAAAGACTAGCTCATTATACGAATTTATTTGACTAGTTTTACCATTTGTGCAATCCAGAGTTATGTAGGAGTCAAATTTCTGGTATGAAGGTTATACATGAATCTTGAGACAATATTAAGTCACCTCCATTCATTTCCCGGAGGATTCGAAGGCATTTCATACTTTTTGGAAGGATTTGTAAATTGGCTAGTTGAGTAGTCCAACATAGCTCCCTTGACTCTTTTGATTCCAAACTCACTCAGAACATCCCAAATTCCCTGTAGGTCTTGTCCATCATGTAATTAGGATACTAATGACTGATATACACCACTGATTACATTCAATTGTAAAAAACTGAGTCTAGTATAGATATGCTGGAGTGCCCAGGAAGCCCCAAAGTAGACCTTAGCAGCAGTTGTTGTTGAAATGTAAATGGCCCCATTGCTTTGTGCATAGGACTCAGAATTTGGCCCTTTTTATACTTTTTTCTATGCTGCATACATCCCCATACATTTGGAAGAACCTAAATATCCCCAGTTCATAATCCTGGAGTCATCTATTGTGTCCCCATCAGCTCTTTTCCCACTAGTTTTTCTAACTAGTTTTATGCTTGTCAAAATTTTGTTATAAAGCTTAAAATTTTGCATAATCTAAATTCAAATCTAATCAGGGATATTTCAATTTGCATCCTACTTATACCTAGACAATTATCTTATGTTTCACATCCGATAGTTCAACATATTTATACTTATCCAAAACGAGAGTAACACATGCACCAAATAATACACAAGAGATGAAAAGATATGGGTGGGAACCCAAACCAGCCTACCCATATTTATATATTAAACAAATTTACAGATTACACAATAGTATCCAGGAAACCCCCATGGACTAGCCTCAGCAACATGGTTCCCTTCTCGGCATGCACAAGAATACCCAATATTTTCCCTCCTTTGCGAGTTAAATCTGGATGTCTCTCTACTATGGATGAAGCATGCAACTTGCAAACTGCCAATCTGCATGAATCCCTATTGATGTCTACTGCCACCAATAGTCTCCCAATATCCCGCCCCTCAAGTTACTACCCAACCCGAGCTAGGTCTGACCCTCCTACGAACTGTTCCTTGCTTCTTGTAGCTTACTTGGTCGCAGTCACTTGGTTTCTTTCCTTCTCTTTCCAACACTTGGTTGATGCCCCAAGTCTCTCATTGTGTGCACTATTTATACTTTCCTTTAGCTTGAGGGTTATCCTAAGGTTCTATCTTTCCATGCCCCTCTCCCACATGCTAAGTATGCCTCAACGCATCGACGTCCACTTCTCTATCTATGGGCTTCCAATCAACTTGCCTTCTTTCTTGTCTTCCTAGAGCATGCCCTTCCTTGACATGCTCTAGCCCATGCCAACTTGTCATGTCCCCTCATTGATGATTAGTGGAAGGAGTTCCTAGCCAAACCAATCCCTTGGGTTGAGGATGAAATTTCATGCACTTGGGGTTAATTCTGAAGTAAAGGCATTAATTGGATAGGAAGTTTAATTTTATTTTTATCCTGAGTTTGAAATGCACTTGGTAGAATTAATTTTCATTAATTAGATATTTTTTTATTTTGGAATAAAGTGGATAATGCTCCACAACTGTACCTTAGAGGATAAGGTTGACTAAGAGGTAACTTGCAAGACAAGAAAAGACAAAGCAGTCAAAGCAAGGAAAGTAGGAAAAGGAGAAGAAAGCATAATAAAGCAGAAAAACAGGACAAAAGCAAGACAAAGCAAAAAAACCAGGACAAAGCAGAAAAGTAGGACAAAAGCAGAAAAGAAGGATAAAGAAGAGAAGCAAGAAAAATTAGGACAAAGTAGAAAAGCAGGATAAGGCAAAAAAACAGAAAAATGCAGAACAATGCAGAAAAGGTAGAAAAGTAGGAAAAAGCAGGATAAAAAAGAAGTAGGAAAAGAAAAAGTAGAAAGCAAAAGCAAAATCAGAAAGCAAGGAAAAAACTAAAGCAAAGCAAAAAGCAAGGCAAAGGCTAAAGTAGAAAGAAAAGCAACCTTATCCACTCCATGAGGGCACCTTATCCTATCTTACTTTCTCAACAGGCCACCTAAATCTATAAAAGAAGTATTACAACTCCATTTCATAGATTTTTATCATTTGTGATTTGAATTGAGTGCAATTTTGCCTCATCGACCTAGGAGATGTGCCCCTAGTCTTAGCTGGGAGATCTACCCCATGCTTCTATTGAAAGGATGATGACATCCAGTCTTCATCATTGAGTCTATTTCAGGTCATAAAGTCTGATCCATTGGTTGGTGTCAAGGATAATTTTAGGGGCGAAATTTATCCCATGGGATATTTTTCCATGTTTTTTTCCAAAAAACGATTCGCCAAATTGCATATTTTGGAGCCCCATTTTGCCCAATATTGATGGGGTAAAATTTTTTCACTCTAAAAATCGTCAAATTATTGTATAAACTATATAAAATCCTTAGAAATTGAAATAATTTTAGAAAAATATCGCCAAATATTTTATAGTTGACATTTTAAGAATTGGTAAGATTCGCCAAGGTTTATACACTTTAAAAAAGTATCGGTCCTTAAAATTATCCCTGGTTGGTGTTCTAGTTGTGCGGTTCAACTCCTTCATTTAGTAGGAATAGTGTTGGAGGGACGAAATGGAAGTTCTTGTTTCAAACTTTTTGATCATTTATGGACATTGAGACCTATTCCATTGCATCTGTAGCATCGTTTCCAATAGGAAACACTTTTTTTCTTATACAAAATGTTGTCTGGATGAGCATGTTATGGCCATTTTACTAGATCCAAGGGGTTCCAGCTATGAAGAACGCGCCCTTGTTTTTTTGTATGGTTTGGTGAATGCACCCATGAGCAACTACCGAGTCTTGCTGAACCTCCCATTAGAATCCAACATCCCATGTTAATCCTATAGATCAGATCCAGTGGTTATGCCTCCCATTCTCATTCTTCTCTAAAGCATTCTCCTCCACTCATTGTAAAAAACCAAGTTTAATAACTCTCTATACAATATGAGCTCTGATACTCGTATTCAATGATTAGTGGGATATGTTAATAATTGTTTTGGTGTCTTATTTAATGTATGATTATTTATTATATGTCATATAATGAATTCGATAGCCTTAGAGGCTGATTATGTTCACCTTTCTGAAGACTAGCTCACTATACATTTTATTTGACTAGTTTCCATAAAATTGCCACATACAGAGATTTGTGAATCTATTTTATTTTCTTAAAGTTTATGTATATTTTAATTCACCTTTATAATCCATACCAAATCAAAAATCATATATTCATGACCGTTTATGACCGTTGTTATTCATATTTATGAAGACTAGCTCATTAAGCATTTTTAATTGACTAGTTTTGCATTAGTTTTAATTAAGAGTTCTCTGAATGTTCAATTTTGGTTTTATCAGTAATATGATATTTTTGAGACATTTCTAAAGACCATCCAATCCTCTCCCTAATAATTCATATCCTTCTCATCCTGTTTGGGAGACCCTGGAAACAATCTAGTTGAGCAGTCCATCCGAACTCTTTTTCTCCCTTTGCCTCCAAACACTGCCATAACCTCCCAAAAACTCTATAAAACTTGTCCATGAATATACTATGTAGTTATGACCCATTATCCACCTCTATTTTATGTCAAGTGTAAGTGAAAGAGTTTAGTAGGCATATGCTGGTGCGCCCAGGCATCCTTGGAGTAGACTTAAGCTTGGTTGATGTTCAAAATGTTAAGATTTAATATGCTAAGACAGAAAATAGCAACATTACATTCCATTTCACAATAATAGCATATACAGGATCACTAAAGAAGCAACAAGCATAGCATAAACACAAGAGACAGATTTATCCTGGGAAACCCTCATGGGGTAGAAAACCCAGCAAAGCTTCCTCAATATAGATGACCAACAATATACAAAGATGCAAACCAAAGACATGATCTCCTCCTCCACCATAGCAGACCTCTCCTCCACAAGTGCGCCTCTCTCAAGTGAGTGTGTGTGTCAAATGAGGAATACACCTCCTCTATTTATACACTACTTCGACTTGTCTTTTACACAAGACACGTAGGCTCGTATTTAACCATTGGGTTAAATACCCCACTACAACTGACTGGGACGACCCCTCTAGGGTGGTCTAATAACCCTTTGACCCACATAACACATACAGGGCCGACCTCCACTAGGGAAGTCTAATAACTCGAGTTACCACATTCCGACGGAGGAATAAACATCTCCGGATATACAATAAGATCTTTACGGAGGAATGAAACATCTCCAGAATAATAAAGTACAATTATAATATTCTTTGAAGTTACAATATCTCAACACTCCCCCTTAACGAGAAGGATATTATAACAGCATCTGCACGAGCAAGGAGTCATCAACATCATACATGATACATCTATAAATCATTGGAAGCTTTCTCAACATCATCAGTAACTCAACCAGTTACTGGAACATCTTCAATACTGGAACATCAACATCTTCAGCACTGAGTCTTTATCTTCTGTAGCACTCAAACAGCTACAGTAATATCAACATCTGAATCCTCATGATCATCAGCATCGTCATCATATGATCATCAGCATCATCATCACATGATCATCAGCATCGTCAGCATCGTCATCACACGATCATCAGCATTGTCATCACACGATCATCAGCATCGTCATCATACAAGTATCCATACCAATACAAGTATCATCATCTTCAATATAAGTATTTATATCATCGATACAAGTATCCATACCGATACAAGTAACCACATCATTAATACAAGTAACCACATCATCAATACAAGTATCCTACCGATACAAGTAACCACATCATCAATACAAGTATCCTACCAATACAAGTAACCACATCATCAATACAAGTATCCTACTGATACAAGTAACCACATTATCAATACGAGTATCCTACCGATACAAGTAACCACATCAACAAACACAATCATATTACATGATGATCAATCCTGCTCTCTTTAGGACATAGGTCCATGGATGATGCAATCCTGTCATGTACCTTTTGAACCGAGGTCCAAGGATGATCCAGTCCTACCATGTACCTTTTGAGCCGAGGTCCAGGGACGATCCAGTCCTATCATGTACCTTTTGAACCGAAGTCCAGGGACGATCCAGTCCTATCATGTACCTTTTGAACCGAAGTCCAGGGACGATCCAGTCCTATCATGTACCTTTTGAACCGAAGTCCAGGGACGATCCAGTCCTATCATGTACCTTTTGAACCGAAGTCCAGGGACGATCCAGTCCTATCATTCAATTCTCGGAGACCTCATGTCTACGGCTCAATTCCCATGACCAAAGTTCGAGGACGATCCAATCCCCTTACTTGTTCATTCAGGATTTTGTTCTCGGAGACATCATGTCTACGGCTCAATTCAAAGGACTAAAGTCCGAGGACGATCCAATCCCCTTACCTGTTCATTCAGGATTTTGTTCTCAGAGACATCATGTCTATGGCTCAATTCAAAGGACTAAAGTCCAAGGACGATCCAATCCCCTTACCTATTCATTCAGGATTTTGTTCTCGGAGACATCATGTCTATGGCTCAATTCAAAGGACTAAAGTCCGAGGACGATCCAATCCCCTTACCTGTTCATTCAGGATTTTCTTCTCGGAGACATCATGTCTACGGCTCAATTCAAAGGACTAAAGTCCAAGGACGATCCAATCCCCTTACCTGTTCATTCAGGATTTTGTTCTCCGAGACATCATGTCTACGGCTCAATTCAAAGGACTAAAGTCCGAGGACGATCCAATCCCCTTACCTGTTCATTCAGGATTTTGTTCTCGGAGACATACGTCTACGGCTCTCTTTAGGACTGAAGTCCAGGGATGATCCAATCCCCTCAAGTCCACCAAGGACTTCATTCTCGAAGACATACGTCTACGGCTCTCTTTAGGACTGAAGTCCAGAGATGATCCAATCCCCTCAAGTCCACCAAGGACTTCATTCTCGAAGACATATGTCTACGGATCTCTTTAGGACTGAAGTCCAAGGATGATCCAATCCCCTCAAGTCCACCAAGGACTTCATTATAAAAGACATACGTCTACGACTCTCTTCAGGACTGAAGTCTAGCGATGATCCAATCCCCTCAAGTCCACCAAGGACTTCATTCTCGAAGACATACGTCTACGGCTCTCTTTAGGACTGAAGTCCAGGGATGATCCAATCCCCTTGTCACCTTAGACCCTGTCTAAGGACCATCCACCAACCTCTTTGTCGGCATCACCAATATAGGTATTCACATCATCGGCCTCACTGTCGATGCAAGCAATCTCATCATAAGTGATCACATCACTCCCCCTTTCGAGGAGGGTCCTTCTGGACTATATTAAGTTTGTCTTGGAAAACTTTACTTGAGGTAGAGGTTTGGTTAGTTCATCGGATCAGTAGAGGTTTGGTTAGTACATTGGTAACTTGTTACAAATTCGAACTTTAATTCTTATCTGCACCATATCTCCTATATAGAAATGCCAGATCTCTATGTGTTTTTGACTTATCATGGAACACTGGATTCTTTGCCATTTTAGTACAACTTTGTTTGTCACATAGGATCACAGTTGGGTCCATCTCTAAGTCAAACAATTATGAAGCCACGCCGTTTCACAATTAGCAGAGCAAGCAGCCATATATTCCACTTGTGCTAGACTGCTTGCTGCTAAACCACAAGACCATGGCTGATCTCAGACAATAACATCTTCTCGATGTGCTCTTCCTGCCTGATACACTTTCTTCTCAATCAATATCTGTGTAGCCATCTGAATTCATAATCAAAGTCTATTGTATCCTTTAGGTACCTCATCTCATGCTTTGCAACTAACAGGTGAACACTTCTAGTTTCCACTAGATACTGACTCAAGGTGTTTACAGCAAGGCATATATCTGACCTAGTATTCGTTAGACACATCAATGACTCAATAATTTGTCTATACAGAGTTATATCCACTAATTCTAATGAGTCATCTGTTAAGAACTTCAAGTTGGAATTCATGAGAGTGACCATTCCAACACATCAAGTCCTTTTAATATTTCTCAGCATACTTTCCCTGTTTGAGAAGGATTCCTTCTGAGCCTTGCCATACTTCCAGACCTAGGAAGTAATGCATCAATCTGAGATCTTTCATTTTTCATTTCTGCAACCATCTTCTTCTTTCTTTTCATGATCTGATTCTCATTCCCTATTAGAAAGATATCATCTACATACAATAATAGTATGATCCATAACCTTACGGTAAAGGTTAGGAACAACTTTACTTTTGGTAAATCCCAGGCTTATCAAGAAACTGTCAATTCTCCCTTTGTGATTGAACATCATTCACACTCTGCATTGAATGATCTTCTGCATATCTATCTATGCCATCTATCGTTAGATGGGTCTACTGACATGGGCCTCAATATCATTCGAACTCTGTGGTGAGTTCCTTCTTGCATCCATGTCATCTGTTACCCATGGTGATCATTAAGCTCATCAATTGATTATCGATCCTGGGTACCCATACAGAACCTGATCACACTTCTTCTTTAATTACACCATTAAGAGAATGGTCTTATCTAGCCACTTGGAGCAAACATCTTGTCATGATTCTCTTCCTCTTTCTAAGAGAATCTTCTAGCCGCAAGCCTTCTATAGTGTGTTTGATTTGTAAATCCTTTTGTTGAATATCCATCGCTGTTCAGTGTTCATCATGATGTTTCCTACAAATCAAAATTAAGTACATGATTAGTAATACTTCATAATCATCAAATCATATTGACATGATAACCTATTATGCATACAGATATCATTTACATAGTTATGCAACTTATTTTTACCAATACTTTGGCACAACACTTTCCCATATCCTGTATGCATACAGTGGCTATCTAGATGCCTTCCATCTCTACCAGAACATACTATCGAGAGTGTGCACAGCTCTCAGCATGTCAGCAAAGAGGTTTCATTCTAGAGAAGCAACAATGGAAAGTTTGTCCAACTTACCAATCATATGCATATTAGTAGTATACTGTTCAATGCTCTATGAATGTTTACACTCAGCATCATATATTCTATGCATACAACCTATTACAAGCAATGTCATTTACTATTTCAAATAACAACTCAAATACTTATCTTTTATGTTTGTGTGGTTGCCTCCCGCTTGATCTTCTGTATGTCTTTTGAACTTCTATTCATTCTGTACCACTGTGCATGCTCAAGTGTGCACTAGTGTCATCCTCGTGATCTCATACACAAACATACATTCATTAGTATATTCTCAAAACATTCTAATTCTAAATAATCTTGAATATGTATAGTCATGATCATTAGTATTCAGGGTTTCAAGGAAGTTTTCTTTTACTCATGCATATTCTTGTTTGATCATAGTACTCTTTAGGTTAATTAAATCATCAAGATAAGAGACATAGTATGCATAAACCCTTGATTACTAACTTTATGAATAAGCATAACCAATCATACCAAGTATACTTATATAAGGGATCCTAACACAAGGTAATATTCTAACTTGACATAGGTAAACATACCTGGATTAATATACCTGCTTAGTTATGTACAACATACCTAAACAATCTCTTCAATGATTTAGAGATCCTGAGCTAGAACCTGCATGTCTCATAGGTTAAGCATAATATAACAAAGTCATACATACCTCGTAAGTAGAACAAAGATTATGGATGAGTCTTTGTCTTCATGTTGTCGTGGTCATGGAACTTGATTTGTCTTTTGTGATGTACCTGTATCTTGTTAGCAGACAACATCAACCTCACACAACACCATAATGAATTAGTACAATCATATATCCCTAATCAATGAATTCGATCATGCATTCATACTGTTACTAGGGTGATAAGACAATTCTAGCATTAATCAAGATTGTACACATCATGAACTTAATCAAGAATCAGATTTCAAGACATACCTGAACCTTCTTAAGTCATACCTGTCGAGACTTCTTATAGTCTTCTTATGTAAGGCCTTAGCCTCAACTCCCCCTGAAACTTGATCTGGAGCTTGATTAGGGTTTGCTAGAGAAACCCTAAAAATTCAATCTTTGACTTTCACACTTCCGAATGAATGGAAGGATGTGTCTTGCTGAGCTGATCAAACTAGCATACTTCAATTTTGAAATCTCCAAAATTTGACCCCTCAAAATTGCCTTTGAAACTTCTGGATCTTCTGGACAGGATCCCGAACTAGGGTTTGATGAAGCCCACCCTTCTACTCAATCAAAAGGTTTGATCCAAGGCTCTAAACTTTTATTATTCTGAGGAGCTTCCAGCCGTGGTTACAGACTTCAAAAATTCCAACTTTTGCTGAAGCCCTAATTTTCCATCTTTCCGATCAAAATCCCGAGCTAGGGTTTAATCAAGCCCGGTCTTCTACCCAACCAAAAAATTCGATCTTGGTCTCTAAATTTTGATTTTCCTGAGTAGCATTCAGCTGTGGATTCCGATTCCAAAAATTCTAACTTTCTCTGAAACCCTAAATTCCGGAAGCCATGAATAAAGGTGCTCCAAAAATAATTCTGTTTTGACAGAAATATGTACCTGATTGTTTCTGCTATAACTCTGAAATTTTCACTTCACAGGGTCTGAAATTTTTTTTTGCAGTAGCCTGACCTGTCATCTTTCCATCCTGACAGGTCTGACCTCAATTGGATTTTCTGAGAGAGAGTTATGCCAAATGTCGCAACGTGACCTGTTTTGGGATAATACAGGAGAGCAAACTTGTACGGCATGCCACGTGTCAATATTTGAACTTCGGCCTCTGAAAACGTTTCCTGGGATATCTTGCCCTGTTATCATTCCATCCTGATAGGTATGACCTCAATTGGACTCTTCGAGAGAGAGTTATGCCAAATGTCGCAATGTGACCTGTTTATGGGATAAAATCGGAGAGCAAACTTGTACAGCGTGCCACGTGTCACTGGTTCAGCTTCGGCCTCTGAAAACGTTTCTTGAGATAGTACTGTCTGTGTACTACCTGTTAGTTTTTATGAAATTTCATTTGGAGCTTCCTAGCCCAAGTTATGACCTTTTTTCCTAGGTCACCTGATTTTGACTGAGATCTGGAAGAGGCAGAAACCCTAACTTGTATTGATCATAACTTACAAAGTACAACGAATCTGAGGGTTCCCTTTGGACACAAGATACCTGGAGATGTTCTCTACGACTTGTAAAGGATTCAGATCCTGAAACTTCTCCAAAAGGGATTTATGGTGAAAGTTCCACGATGACTGGTTTTTGCTATATAAAACCCTAACCTTCAAATTGTCGTAAGTAAAGCAAGTGTCGTAAGTGCCATACCTTGTTTTCCTTTAGGTTAGCTCTGATACCATGTTAAGATTTAATATGCTAAGACTGAAAATAGCAGCATTACATTCCATTTCACAATAATAGCATATACAGGATCACTGAAGAAACAACAAGCATATCATAAACACAAGAGACACAGATTTATCCTGGGAAACCCTCATGGGGTAGAAAACCCAGCAAAGCTTCCTCAATATAGATGACCAGCAATATACAAAGATGCAAACCAAAGACATGATCTCCTCCTCCACCATAGCAGACCTCTCCTCCACAAGTGCGCCTCTCTCAAGTGAGTGTGTGTGTCAAATGAGGAATACACCTCCTCTATTTATACACTACTTCGACTTGTCTTTTACACAAGACACGTAGGATCGTATTTAACCATTGGGTTAAATACCCCACTACAACTGATTGGGCCGACCCCTCTAGGGTGGTCTAATAACCCTTTGACCCACATAACACATATAGGGCCGGCCTCCAATAGGGAAGTCTAATAACCCGAGTTACCACATTCCGACGGAGGAATAAACATCTCCGGATATACAATAAGATCTTTACGGAGGAATGAAACATCTCCGGAATAATAAAGTACAATTATAATATTCTTTGAAGTTACAATATCTCAACACAAAATATAAATGGCCCCAATACATTGGGATTAGAACTCAGAAGATAGCCTTGATACTACTGTCCTTGCTGATGCACACTCCCCATTAAATTTTTCATATCCAAAAGTATCTATCAATCAAGCTTTGGGTGGGTTAATGAGTGACCCAGTCTAGTTCCTTCTTCACTAGTTTGGAGAACTAGTTATTGCTTGCAAATTTTTTGATTTTAAGGTTTGAATTTGAGTTGATGTCCTCTGAGATCATATCAGATATATTACACAACTCTCCATGCTTCCGTGGAGGTGTTCCCATCCAACACAACCTCCCACACTTCTTGCCATTGTTTTACTTGCTTGCCACATAAAAGCACGTGAAGCTTCCAACCCCTACTATTCCAATCTCATGGGTATCATAGGTATGGGATGGAACCCAACCCATGCTAGACAATTTATGCCACTCCACCAAGCCTCCTCGCTTTACCACTTGTGTGTCCTTGCCTTGGTAATTTTTCTTTCCCATCTTGTTGTGCTTGCGCCCCTTGCCAATTCATATGCACACTAAGATCTTGACTTTGAATTCCCGATGGTGTCATGCTCCCAAGTTGATATGGTTGTCATACTGGATCCACAAGCTCCTTGAGTTCTTCGGAAAGCTTCCACACAAATCCCGTATTGAGTGAGTGAGGCGACTAAGTGTCTATGCACGAATATGTGGCATTCTCCCCCACCTCAAGAATTTTTCATCCTTGACAACATCTCCAAGACACTTCACTACCTATGGAAACTTACAACTACAACCACATGTTTCCATCACAACCGAGGCTCCCTAAGCGCTATCATGGTTTAGCTATTGCACCTACTAAACCAAATGTTGCATCCAGTACTTAGTCAATTTTGTCATGTCTCCATCTACTTGGCCACTGAGGATTTGAGCTGGTTGGGTAGCTAATCCAACCATTGTGGTCAACCTCCATGGGAACGAACTTCTTCATGGTTAAAACACATTTCCTTCTACACTTCAATGACCTCACACAACTTCTGTTGAATACGGGAAAAGTCTTCACCTTTGCCACACTGCTGCGAAATTTCCTTCTACAACTCCACACTTGGATAAATTTTATAAGGTACCTCTTCCAAGCACCTTATGGCCTTGCTGCATCTACAAAAAGCTATGAACTGATCCATTTGTCCTTCTGATAGGAAAATGAGAGAGTGGCACCCAAATCTGACACTCCCAAAGATCTTAGTAATCCATCCGTTTAATTCATGCCCACTACATAAGTGCTTAAATACCATCTTAGATCTTGCAAAGTTTCATCCTAATTCTTTTAATCACGCCATCATTAGTTTAGATTCTACAATCCTGAATGATAACTTTCTCAAGTTTGTTGTGTCTACAAAATAGTATTTTGAATCTTCCAAAGATGCCACCTCTGCCTTAGCTTGCTGCTTCTTTCATCTGGCTCGTCGATTTATTCCTTTTCTTATCCCACATCCCTCGTGGTGTTGTGACTCCTCCAAGGAAAATAAGTTCTCTTTTCGATCGTTATGTATCTGAAGGATTCCTAGAACAACATCGACCTCCTTGTGCTTCCCCTCTTATGACTTCTCAAGCAAGCAACACTTTTATTTTACGTGGGCTAGGACTACCTCCACTTCACTTGGCCGGAAACCTACCTGTGCCAACTTATCCTGCATTAGATGGGACTCCATGATTCCCATAGCATGGATGCAGAATGCCACAATTTATTCTGCATCTCATGTCAGGAATTCCTCACCTTCATCATCACCTTGATCCACACTTATGCTTGTTGAAGGTTCCTCAGATGCCTTAGCTTCCTTTGCTTTATCTACCAAAACTGCTACCCACTTTTTGCATACTTGGTCCAACACTTCCTCGCATTGGCCCACATCAAGATCTTGCTTGTATTTCCCATGCAAAATCTCCTAATGATTTCTTTGGACTAATTCAACGTCACTTTGGCTACTTGTCAACTCATTGGAAGTGATTTCAACTCTGAATTATGACACCATTGTTAGTGCACGCTGCGACTGTAATTCCATCCTCTGACCAAGCTTGATAGGTTAAACTTTGAGGGAACTTGTATTGAAGTGACCCAACTAAATAAACTTGAGAATGTTTTATATTTTTGTTATTGGATGAAAATTGATAACTGACAAGCAATTAATGATTATGCTCGATGGATTGAGAAATATGAAATAAACCTTATGTTATGAATAAATGAAAAAAGATGCTTGTGTTATTCTGTAGATGAGAATAAATGCTACTTGTTTAGTTAACAATGATTAAATATGAATAATTGATGATGATATACTTTATATTGTGCAACGCTACTAATGTGCACTTTGAGTGTGTGTAGTGGCAAGTAAAACGATTTACCAACTAACTCTAAAATGGAATAAAGGAGGTTGTAAAGAACAAGAAGACTTACATAAGAGTATGATGACATACTGTCGACTCTTAAATAGAATTCCACGCATGAGTTGAAAGCCCTATCCACTTTACTCAGGTAGTGTGTGTCGTACGGGTGGGCCATAATGATTTGGTCGAGAACAATGAAGTTGAGGGGCATGCAATAAGGACGAACTTATTTCTCATCCGCCATTAGTCTCACATAGAATGTAGTCGGATGATTATGGTAAAGACTCCTAATCACTACATCAAACTCCCCACACAAGGACAAGGACATATAAATTGGCGAAACGACTCATAGAAGTGGTACCTAGACAATGACAAGAAATAGAACAATATGCATACTTGCACTAAACACCTGGATACATATTTGAATTATTCATATGTTAAAGATAATTTGAGGATAATTAAAGGGGAAAATATTTAATTTTGAGCAAATATTGAGAGAATATATTTTTGAGCTAGAATTCATGTGCACCCACTGATTTATGGAGACATCCATTGAATAAAATATCAAAAATAAATAAATAAAATATATTTGATTTTGGAGCAAATTTAGATTGGGATATATTTTTGAGTTAAACTCCACATGCACCCACTAATTTAGGGATTGAGATTTTAGACTAAAAGAACAACTAAGAGCAAATTGTGGAACTTATGTGCACCCTCATGTGAAGGTGACAAATGATAGAAGGAAAATAAATAATAGAAAATTAATAAAATAATTAATTTTGCATGAGAAAACACATGTCATCAAGATATTTCTATTTAAAAAAGATGAAATGAAGAGGAAAAAGGCACGTTTTGCTGCCTAATGTTGGATGGATTCTGGAGTGGAAGTTAAGAATACTACTCCTACTGATGGATTCTGGAGTGGAAGTTAAGAATACTACTCCTACTGTGGTAGGGAGGATTGGTGCGGCAACAAGCTCAACTTCTCCGACTTCTGCGGGATCGACTATCCAGATAGGTTATTTGTGGTTATTTTAGTTATATTGATTATTCGTTAGAACTGTTTATTGAAAATTTAGTTGTGCATATTGTTAGTAAGAAGAAGTAATGTTATTTGCTTATACTATCAATTTTATTTGGAATTTAGAAGGCCAGTGTAAATGCCATCTTTGGTAATCCTGGTAGGAAGAAATCGTAGTATGGTTAAGATGTAATTCCACTGTCCAGATTTACAGAAATAGACTCTGGAAAGATTTATTTGGGCTCTAATATTCTTAGATCG
Source organism: Larix kaempferi (assembly GCA_027924585.1). NCBI lineage: Eukaryota > Viridiplantae > Streptophyta > Pinopsida > Pinales > Pinaceae > Larix > Larix kaempferi. The sequence continues at coordinate 15,636,444 of BSBM01001334.1, read as the reverse complement.
AGTTATTGTTATCGTCTTGTTTAGTTTAAAAATAATGTAATTGTATTATAAGTCCCACTTGAAGTCTCTGTGTTTATTAAAGAAGGAAATAGTCTTTTGAGTCTCGGATCTACACAGATCGAGCTATTGTATCACGTGTGATTAACTTTAAAACCTGTATTTCGCATCATCAAGACTCGTCCTATTCCAGGTCGGGCATATCTATTTACATAACCGAGTGCTTAAACACGAATTAAGTAGAATTTAATTATACTATCTCTCTTTTTAATTATGGCCATTGATGTAGTCATGTGGAAGTTATATCTTGGGATCATACATTAGAATTACTTTTTTTCCCAAACTATATGTGCATCAGTAGCATTGGGTATCCCAGGTTGGGACTTCTTTTATATTTATTATAATTTTAATTAGATGTCCTTATTTGTCAAATAGAAGGAAGGTAGAAATCGAATATTTCATAGTCATTATGCTATAGTTTTTCAGTTTAAATGTATAATGGTAAATTATTGTTAATTTAATGATAGATATGTTATCTTTAAATTCAATATGGTTATGATTAAATATGGGTTACATTATTTCCAAATCGTAATATAAACTATTGTGTGGTTAAATGTAAAGAAGTGGTATGCTTGTGAAATAAGAAGAAATTGGAAGTGAAGTATTCTATTTTTTTTTTCATATGAAAAAAACAAACCAATTTGTTATTTTCGGATGAAAATCAAAGTTATATCATAATAGCAGTTCAGCATCAAGTGCTTTTGAAACAGAAAAACATGTAAATAAGTAAACTTCTAGTCTAATACAGTCAAAAAGTATATTTATTTCAGGTGCATTGTTCCACAATACAAAAAAATAGCCCTCATGACCACAATAAAGATAAGAACAACTACCAAAAATATGCGATCCAAGGGTATCCAAAGAACCCTCTTCAACCAAGACACCATCCAGAAACTCAGCAAAATGCATAAAACCATCCATCGGCCTAATGAAAACTTTGGAGAGACCGTCAACCACCATATTAGCTTCACGAAAAATATGTTGACAGCACAGCTGGGTGAAGGAAGACGCCAGACGGATCACATCCTGGAGCCAAGGTTCCAAAATGATAACATCGATATTGGCCTTCTTATTTAACCAGTGGATGATAACAGATGAGTCGCCAAAGAGATTCAGTGAAGTGATCCCTTTAAAACAAGCGAACCAAACACCGATGGCATTGTCTTTTCAAGCAACAATTTGTTCCTCGTTCTCCATAAGATGCTCGTCATGAAAAGAGGCAAGAAGAAAGGCTCGACCCTCCTCTTACACCAACGCCCTACACCCGAACTGAAGCAAACTCCCAACCAATCCTCCTGAAAGTTCAACCAAATTGATAAAGAGTGCCACACCTGACTCGTGAAAATGCAGTGAATAAAAAGGTGATGAATATCCTCATCCGAGCCATGACAAAGCACACATACCCCAGGCCCCAAAAAGCCTCGTTTCTGCAGATTTTACCACGTGAGAATTTTATTCTCGAGACACAATCAAATGAAGCACTTCAGCTTTTGAGGAATTCTCCAGTGCCAAATCTTAGCGTACCACCAATGTTGGGCAGGGTCCTGTGATATATTCGTTTGAATCTCATTGTATACAGATTTAACCGAAAGAATACCATTACATTCGGGGTCGTTCCATATTAGCACATCAGCAGTAGGAGATAAAGAGATACCTGCAAATAACAACAACTTAATGTAATTATCCCATTCTTGCACTAGACAGGATGGTAAATGCAGCTCACTCCCACTGAGTCAGTGAGGTTTGGTGCCAACCGAGCCAAAGTGATAGACCTGAGCAAGAATCACTAATTTACTCCAATGGAGTTCATGTAATAAGTCACTGGACAGAGCATGACAATTATCATCCCCAATAAAAGGACCGATACCAATGAAAAAATCCTGACCATTCCCAATTCTATTCTTTATTTCTAAATACGGTTATTGTTATGAATAGATAAGAGTTGATTATCCATGATCGGATACTATATGTTGTTCTTTAACTTAAATTATGCTTATTATTATATTACACATACAAAAGCTATTTTAGTTGTTGATAGGAAGAACCAAAAATTTGGAAAGCTTGGTCACTCCTTAGGTTGAACATAGATATTGACTCTCACTTATATGAAATTATATATACAGTTGAATTACGGGGGAAATTTGAATTGGTGAATTTAAATCATATTTTGAATCTTAGTTATTAAGAAGGAATTGTTATGGAAGAGTTTATATTCAGTTGTAGTAAAGTAATGATGTAAATTATTATAAGAAGAAGTACACAAAAATAAACATGACCTTGGGACGATTAGCGACGAAGGTCGTTACAGCGACTTGCCTTCAAAGTGTTGTAGAAAGTCCATTAGAGTACACGACAACTTAGTCTTACGACAACTTAGTCTTCCTCTCGACTAAGTTGGCCTTCAAATCCAACAAAGCTAACCTCTCAGATAAACGATCAACCGACTTTGTTTTGTTTGCATTCTCCTTTGTTGAATCTTGTTGTTGTCATTCGATGGCACAAGGCATGTTTGCGGGCTTACAAAGAGTCTCAACCACCCGCACTGAGTACATCCTTGCCATGTGCCCCAAATTCCATGGCACACTCCAATATTGGGTCTTATCTAAGAATAATAAATTATTTGCAAACAGAACTGGAACCACCTTAGTCATCCTTAAGAATTCATTCCCCAAGATCACCGAATGATCATCCAATGGAGCAACCTCTAAGTCCAAATTGCCATGCCAATTCTTGATTCTCACCAATGCTACACGGACACTTCATGTCACTGGATTCATAGCTGAATTCACCACCTTGAATGAGGCCTCAATAAACTCAGTTTGACTATGAAGAGACGTCACACTCCTATTGTTCACAAAGTTGTGGGTGGCACTGGTGTCCACCAACGCAATGACCTTTAACCCACTCACTATTGCATCCACAAAGAACATCCCTACTAGTCTTCTCCTTGGGAACTAGCATCTTGGCCCGCTGCTAAGTTGCCAAGGTTTTCCTTCAATTCCTAAACCACTTATGAAACTTCACTTGAAAGCTATTGTAGCTGGACTACACCCATGGTTGAAAGCATATTAATTGGTTTCTCTTGGACTGCATCCAAGCAAGTGCCCAACTCTCCCTTCCTTTGAAAATATTCCATGAAATGGTTACCTTCACAAATGAAACAACCTATCATCTCTCTCGAATATTTGGATTCCATTGGTTTCACTTACTCCCGGGTGTCCTCCTCAACCTGTGTGCTCTGATACCACTTGTCACAGGGTTGCTCGATGCCCGAATTTTATACATCATAGGGGCATGTGTGGCACTACCCAATGCCTAGCCGAGGGTGAGGCCATCTCATCGGGCTCACCATCAAACTACTTCAAACCCCTTACAAGTTAACACTTATGCACTTGTTGCACTTATTTCTTGGTTACACTTGCATCCTACTTATACTTGTCCAATTTTCTTATGTTTCAAATCCAACAGTTCAACATATTTATACTTAGCCAAAACAAGAGTAACGCATGCACAAAAGAATATAGAAGGGACAACAAGACATGGGTTGGCACCTAAACCTGCATGCTCATCTTTATATACTAATCAGATTTACAGATTACATCAACAAAAGTCAGGGCACTCCCATGGACTATCCTCACCGACGCAGTACCCTTCTCGGCATGCACAAGAAACCCCAATATTTGTCTTCCTTTGTGAGTTAAGTCTAGACATATCTCTATTATAGTTGAGGCCTGCCACCTGTATCCTACCAATTTGGTAACTCCCTGTTGCTGCGGACTTCCAACAACAGTCACCCAACAGTCCTCTACCCAAGTGAATACACAACCCGAGCTAGGATCACCCTTCCTGCGGCCTCCTCCCTGCTTGCTATAGCTTGCTTGGCCATAGTCACTTGGTTTCTTTCCTTCTCTTTAATTCCAACACTTGGTTGATGCTTGAAGTCTCTCACTGCATGTACTTTCTATAATTTCCTTTGGCTTGAGGGTGTGCCCAAGTCTCTACCTCATGACGCCCCTTTACCACACACTAAGTATGCCTCAACGCGTCACTGTCCACTTCTCCATCAGTGGGCTTCTAGATGACTTTCCTTATCGCTTGTATGCTTGGGTGCATGCCATTTCTCAGGACGCTCCAACACATTCCAACTTGTTGCGATTCCATGGAGGTGTTCCCAACAACCACAACCTCTCACGCTTATTTCCATCATTTGCCTTGATTTCCATGCAAAGGAACCTGGGACTTCCAACCTGTGATATGCCAAGATCATGGGTGTGGGAGGACACCAAACATATACTAGCCGACACACGCCACGCTGCCAAGACTCCTCACTTTCCCACTTGTGTTCCCATGCCTCGGTCATTGTGCTTGTGCGTCTTGCTACACCCACGATGCTTGTTGAGTCATACACACATCGAGCTCTTAACCTGGCATGCGTAATGGTGTCGTGCTCCCAAGTCGAGTTAGCTGTCACACTGCCTCTGCAAGCTGCTTGAGTTCTTGGGCAAGATTCCACACAAATCCCATCTTGAGTGAGTAGGATGGCTATGTACTTCCACACAAAGTCATGACAATCAACTAATATATATATATATATATAATTGTTTATTTCAAATTTCGAATGGCTTCTATAGAATCAATCTGGACATTACATTTGTCTCATCCTCATGTAATCTACGAAAAGCGAAAAGCATAGATGCTAGTTCACCCCCAAATTCTAAGATATAAACACCTATTGATATAAATATAAAATTATTAAATTAGAAAAAAAAATTTAAATGAATAAATTTTGTTATATTTATGCACATTTGACCTAATTTGATTACTTCTCATTTATTATAAAATTATGTAACAAAGTGACATTTAAATTTCAATAATGAATTATCAATATTTTAAATGAAAATTTAAAAATAAGAGGTAAATATTTATATGAAATTTAAATATAACAATATTTCAATGAAAATTTAAAAGTGAGAAGTAGGTATTTACTTTAATAACTATTTAATGTTTCTTTAAAGTAAAAAAACATTAAATAGTAGATAATTATATAACAATAAATATTTATATAAAATTTAAATATAATAATATTTCAATGAAATTTTTGTAGTGAAAAGTAGCTATTTATGTTAATAATCATTTCATGTTTATTTGAAATTTTAGGAAAATGTTAGATTTATAAATATGCTTTACATAAAACGTAAATATTAAATATAATTATTAAATTAGTCCTAACATTATCATATTGATTTACTGAAAGATGCATGCCTATACATTAATGATTGTGTCCTCACATAATAAAAATATTATACTACCAAATGATTCATGATTTTAATATTTTATTGTATCATTAGATTTAGATATGTTTTATTTAAAAATAATTATTTAATTAAAAATATTATACTACCAAATGATTCATGATTTTAATATTTTATCGTATTACTAGATTTATAAACCTGCTTTATTTAAAAATAATTATTTATTTTAAATTCAGTATGACTTTATTAAAAAGTATTTATTTATTTAAATATTATTTCAAATTAAAATGACAAAATGACAAAATTTTCAAATGAAAATTAAAAGTAAGAGTTAAATATTTATATCAAATTTAAATATAACAAATATTTCACTCAAAATTTTAAGTGTGAAGTAGCTACTTATATGAAATGAAAAAAATAAATGTAATTAGGATGATCTTAACATTATCATATTGATTTACTTACAGGTACATTGTAAGTACATTTCTTAGTGTGTTCTCACATATTAAAATTATTATATTATTAATTCATTTATGATTTTACTACATTTTTTTATACAATTTTGAGGAATTTTGCATTTCAACATAACACTTGAGGATTCTTGCGATCCAATATAATATGAGGAAAGTTGTGTTGAATATTGTAACTTCTAAGAATATTATATTTGTACATTATTATTCTGGAGATGTTTCATCCCTCCGAGGTAACCCTATTATGTATCCGGAGATGATTATTCCTCCGATGGGTTGTGGTAACTAGGGTTATTAGACCCACTATGTGGGGGTCGGCCCTGATCTTATATTTTAGGGGTTATTAGACTTCTCTAGGAGAGGTCGGCCCCATTAGGGTTTTTAGTCAGTCGGAAACTAATATAAATAGAGGAGGTGAGCTCATCATTAGACAAACTTGTACAACTTAGAAAAGTAGCGCACTTGTCTAGGAGGTCTACTAAGGAGGTAGAGAAGGAGGGAGCACATCTTGTATTTTGGTTGATCATCTTATTGAGGAAATCTTTGCTGGGTTTTCTACCCCATGAGGGTTTCTCAGGGTAAATTCTGTGTCTATCTTGTGATTATGTTTCTTTCAGTGATTTTGCTAGTCTATTTGGTTTAAACTTAACATGGTATCAGAGCTAGCCTGAATAGGACATCTTTCACAAGGTAAGAATATCTCTCTCTCTCTCTAGTGCAAATTAGGGTTTCAGCAAAAAGTTGGTATTGTTGAATTCTGATTGCATGGATGGATAGCCCTTCTCAAAACCAATCTTTTGAGCCCTAGATCGAACTTCTCGGTTGGGTAGAACTCCGAGCAAGTCAAACCCTAGTTTTACCAAAAGTGTGATAAACCAGAAATTGGTTTCAGCAAAAAGTTGGCATTGTTGAATTCTGATTACATGGCTGTATAGCCCTTCTCAAAACCAATCTTTTGAGCCCTAGATCGAACTTTTTGGTTGGGTAGAACTCCGGGAAAGTCAAACCCTAGTTTTACCAAAAGTGCAATAAACCAGAAATTCTGTCCCAGGATCCGGAAAAGTAAAAAGGTTAAAGTTTCCAGGTAAGTACTGTTCTATATCTTGTCTCTTGGACTCCCCCAAGAGAAGATGGCTCCAAGTACTAAGCTTGAAGACAAGTTAGAAGGTATAGAGAATTTCCGGGATGGAAATACAGAATTGGTCTCATTCTTGAAGAGAATGATCTTGCTCAGTATATTAAGGATGAAGTTGCAGAACCTAAAGGAGATGAAGCCAAAGAGAAGCATAGAAAGGATTTGATTAGGGAAAAGAGAATCATAGTTGATTCCATTAAGAACCACTTGATTCCCCAAGTGGCTTCCAAGAAAACTCCAAAGGAGATGTATGATGCCCTAGGAAGAATGTATGAGGGAAAGAACATCAATAGGAAGATGAACCTAAGAACTCAGTTGAAGAGTACCAAGATGAACAAAGGGGAATCCATTCAAGACTACTTCTCAAGGGTCTCCCAAATCAAGGAGCAACTAGATGACATTGGTGATACTCTTGATGAAGATGAACTTGTGATGACTGCTCTAAATGGTTTCACTAGACCTTGGGAGTCATTTATACAAACTATGTGTGCCAGAAAAGAAAGTATGAAGTTTGATGTAGTGTGGGAAGATTGTGTTCAAGAAGAGGCTAGAGTAGCCAACAGAGAAGCACTCCTCAAGGAGGATGACCAAGCCTTGGCCACTCACACCAAAAGAAGAAGAATGGGTCACTTCAAGAAAGTTGACCACAAAGGATATCAACACTTCTCTAAATTTAAAAGGAATAAAGGACCCAATCCAGTAAGAGATCTCTCCACAGTCCAGTGTTACAGTTGTCTTAAACTAGGACACATTGCCAGATTTTGTCCTTCACAAAAGAAGAAGAAGTTTGTACACAAAAGACATCATGCACACATGGCAGAAGATGATAGTGAAGAAGAAGAAGAAGAAGAAGAAGAAGAAGAGGAAGAGGAAAAGCCTCGAAGGAAAAGATCTAAAATAAAGAAAGAAGATCCAAAAGAATATGTCCTATTCTCTGCACTTTCTGGATCTGTATCTCCTGGAGAAGATACGTGGCTCATTGATAGTGGTGCTTCTAAGCACATGACAGGTCAAAGAAAGACTTTCTCAAATCTTGAAGAAAAGTATTCTACACAAAAGGTATCTATAGGAGATGATTACCAATATCCCATCAAGGGGATTGGTGAAGCAAGCTACAAGCTAGATTCTGGAACACCCTTGAAGATGAAAGAAATTTTATGTGCCAGGATTGAAGAAAAACCTACTCTCTATCTGTGCACTAGATAAGAAAGGTTTTAGAGTTGCCTTCATAGATGGTCAAGTACTTATGTGGCCCAAAGGAAAATCTATTGAAGATGCAGTTGTCATTGGTGAAGAGGAAGGAGGCCTCTATAAGCTCAAGGGACATCCAGAAGTTGCCCTTGCTCATGAAACCTCTAGCCCCAGTGAGCTATGGCACATAAGATTAGCTCACATTAACTATAAAGCCCTACCCTATGTAAGTAAGGTGGTCATAGGATTACCAAACTTAAAGGTTGATCATAATGGCTCATGTAAAGGATGTGAAAAAGGAAATAATATTAAGAATCATTTTCCAAAGAGAGAAACAAATACTAAGAACATTTTGGAGCTAATACATTTAGATGTGTGTGGACCAATTCCCATCACTTCCCTAAGTGGTTTTGAATACTATCTCTCTTTCATTGATGACTATTCAAGGAAGACATGGATATACTTTCTAAAAGGTAAGAATGAAGTCTTTGGAAAATTCAAAGAGTTCAAGGCCTTAATAGAAAATCTCTCAGAAAAGAAAATCAAGATTCTTAGAACAGATAATGGGGGAGAATATACTTCAAAGGACTTTGAAGACTTTTGTAAGGAACCTGGGATCAAGAGGGAACTAACCACTCCCTACAATCCCCAACAAAATGGAGTGGCTGAAAGAAAGAATAGAACCATCATGGAAGCTGTAAAAACTATGATACATGATCAAGACCTACCTATGTATTTATGGGCTAAAGCAGCTAGGACAGCAGTCTATGTGCAGAATAGACTTTCCCATAGTGCTCTTGAATTCAAAACTTCAGAAGAAGTGTTCACAGGAAAGAAGCCTAAGGTAAGTCATCTCAAAATATTTGGTTGTCCTGTGTACATTCACATTCCAAAAGAAAAGAGAACCAAGTTGGATCCTTCTGGTAAGAAGGAAATATTTGTTGGATACTGTGAATCATCCAAAGCCTTCATAATCTACATACCAGGTTTTCATCATATGGAAATAAGTAGAGATGTTACATTTGATGAAGAAGTAGCTCTCAAGAAATCCAGGAAGTGTCAACTTGAAGAAATCTATGAAGAAGATACACCTCCTAGAATCACAGAAGCTTTGCACATTCCTGAAGATGATACTTCAGAAGATCATGACATGATAGAGCCACAAGAACCCCCTATTTCAGACTTATCTAGGAAAAGAAGGCCAGCATGGGCTAGAGACATTATTCAAGGAGCTGAAAGATATGGAGCTCCTGAAGGCTCCACCCGAAAAAGAAAGAAACCAAAGCTAGTATCCAACTATGTAGCCTTGATGTGTGATCTTGTGGATCAACATCCTACTAGCTATGAAGAGGCAGCTCAAAAGAAAGAATGGGTAGAAGCAATGACAGAAGAATATCAGTCAATAATGAAAAATGATGTTTGGGATATAGTTCCCAAACCAAAAGATAAAAGTGTGGTTTCTTGCAAATGGATTTTAAAAATAAAACATGCTGCAGATGGTACCATTGAAAAATATAAGGCAAGATTTGTAGCCCGAGGATTCTCTCAGAAAGAGGGAATTGACTATGAAGAAACATTTGCACCAGTTGCTAGGTATACTTCAATTAGAACTATCATGGCACTTGCATCTATGATGAAGTGGAAATTACATCAAATGGATGTTAAGACAGCTTTTCTGAATGGTGTAATTGAAGAAGAAGTGTACATAGAACAACCACAAGGGTTCAAAGTTAAAGACGGGAGAACTCATGTATGCAAACTGAAAAAGGCATTATATGGATTAAAGCAAGCTCCCAGAGCTTGGTATGGAAGGATTGACAATTTCTTAACAAGCATGGGATTTACCAAGAGTAAAGCTGACCCTAATCTTTATCTTAAGGTAATGGATGATGAACCAGTTATACTACTATTATATGTAGATGATCTATTTCTAACCGAAAATGAGAAACAGATTATTGAATGCAAGAAGAAGCATTCTTCAGAATTTGAGATGAAAGATCTCGGATTAATGCACTACTTCTTAGGTCTAGAAGTATGGCAAGAACCAAAAGGAATCTTTCTAAATCAAGGTAAGTATGTTGTGGAGATTCTAAAAATATTTAATATGTTGGAGTGTAAAGCCATGGCCACTCCCATGGACTCCAACTTGAAGTTATTAATTAATGACACATCAGAATTAGTGGACATAAATCTATATAGACAAATCATTGGGTCTTTAATGTATTTAAAAAATACTAGGCCAGATATATGCTTTGCCGTAAATACCCTGAGTCAGTATCTAGTAGAACCTAGAAAGGTTCACTTAATAGCTGCAAAGCATGTGATGAGGTACCTAAAGGGTACTTTAGATTTTGGTCTATATTATCTTGGGAACCATGAACTCAATTTACATGGTTACGCAGACTTTGATTGGGTAGGAAGTATCTCAGACAAAAAGAGTACATCAGGTGGATGTTATGGTCTTGGATATGCCATGATCTCATGGTTCAGCAAGAAACAATCCAGTGTGGCTCTCAGTACTGCTGAAGCAGAATACATAGCTGCCTGCTCTGCTAGCTGTGAAGCAGTATGGATTTGGAAACTATTATCTAGAGTGTTTGACTTAGAGATGGATCCCACTGTGATCATGTGTGACAATCAAAGTTGCATCAAAATGACAGAAAATCCTGTATTCCACGATAACTCAAAACACATAGAGATCCGATACTTTTATATACGAGACATGGTGCAGAGAAGAGCTATCAAACTCGAGTATATCAGTATTGAAGAACAAGTTTCTGATATATTAAACAAACCCCTAGCTCGTGTGAAATTTGAATACTTCCGAGACAAGCTTGGTGTAGCTCTAAAGGACCCTCCTCGAAAGGGGGAGTAGTATTGTCACTAATGATGAAGATACATGTCTACCACTCTTAGATATTTAGGCTTATTTAGATTTAGACTTCTTACACTTAGAACACTTACACTATTTTTATTTTCTGATGATGTATGTATTGATGAGGATACATGTTTTGATAATGTATGTATTGATGGGGATACATGTGATAATGTATGTATTTATGAGAATACATGTTGTGATAATGTATGTATTGATGAGGATACATGTTTTGATGATGTATGTATTGATGAGGATACATGTTTTGATGATGTATGTATTGATGAGGATACATGTTTTGGTGAGAATACATGTTTTAATGATGTACTTGTATGGATGAGGATACTGGTATCCATATTGATGTGAGGATTGGATCGTCCTCGGACTTTGGTCCTTTGAATTGAGCTGTAGACAAGATGTCTCCGAAAATAAAATCCTGAATGAATAGGTAAGGGGATTAGATCGTCCTCGGACTTTGGTCCTTTGAATTGAGCCGTAGACAAGATGTCTCGAAAAATAAAATCCGGAATGAATAGGTAAGGGGATTGGATCGTCCTCGAAATTTGGTCCTTTGAATTGAGCCATAGACAAGGTGTCTCTGAAAATAAAATCTTGAATGAACAGGTGAGGGGATTGGATCGTCCTCGGACTTTGGTCCTTTGAATTGAGCCGTAGACAAGATGTCTCCGAAAATAAAATCATGAATGAATAGGTAAGGGGATTGGATCGTCCTCGGACTTTGGTCCTTTGAATTGAACCATAGACAAGATGTCTCTGAAAATAAAATCCTAAATGAACAGGTAAGGGGATTGGATCATCCTCGAACTTTGGTCCTTTGAATTGAGCCGTAGACAAGATGTCTCCAAAAATAAAATCCTGAATGAACAGGTAAGGGGATTGGATCGTCCTTGGACTTTGGTCCTTTGAATTGAGCCGTAGACAAGATGTCTCCGAAAACAAAATCCTGAATGAACAGGTAAGGGGATTGGATCGTCCTCGGACTTTGGTCCTTTGAATTGATCCATAGGCATGAGGTCTCTGAGAATTGAATTACAGGACTGTATCGTCCCTGGACCTTGGTTCAAAAGGGTACACGATAGGACTGGATCGTCCCTGGACCTCGGTTCAAAAGGTAAATGGTAGGATTGGATCATCCTTGGACCTCAGTTCAAAAGGTACATGATAGGATTGCATCATCCATGGACCTATGTCCTAAAGAGAGCAGGATTGATCATCCTGTAATATGATCGTATGATGACGATGCTGATGATCGTATGATGACGATGTTGATGATCAATGCCGATGATTGTATGATGACGATGCTGATGATCGTGTGATGACGATGCTGATGATCGTGTGATGACGATGCTGATGATCGTGTGATGACGATGCTGATGATCGTATGATGACGATGTTGATGATCGTGTGATGATGATGCTGATGACATTGATGTTCCAGTAACTGGTTGAGTTACTGATGATGATGAATTGAAGAAAACTTCCGATGATTTATAGATGTATCATGTATGATGTAGTCGATGACTCCTTGCTCCTGCAGACGTTGTTATAATATCCTTCTTGTTAAGGGGGACTGTTGAATATTGTAACTTCTAAGAATATCATATTTGTAGATTATTATTCCGGAGATGTTTCATCCCTCCGAGGTAACCCTATTATGTATCCGGAGATGATTATTCCTCCGATGGGTTGTGGTAACTAGGGTTATTAGACCCACCATGTGGGGGTCGACCCTGATCTTATATTTTAGGGGTTATTAGACTTCTCTAGGAGAGGTCGGCCCCATTAGGGTTTTTAGTCATTCGGGAACTAATATAAATAGAGGAGGTGAGCTCCTCATTAGACACACTTGTACAACTTAGAAAAGTAGCGCACTTGTCTGGGAGGTCTGCTAAGGAGGTAGAGAAGGAGGGAGCACATCTTGTATTTTGGTTGATTATCTTATTGAGGAAAGCTTTGCTGGGTTTTCTACCCCATGAGGGTTTCCCAGGGTAAATTATGTGTCTATCTTGTGATTATGTTTCTTTTAGTGATCTTGCTAGTCTATTTGGTTTAAACTTAACAAGTTGCAACCCAAAATAACCATTTATGAATGTTACAAAGCGATATTTAACTATTGATGAATGTCATTATGCGACATAATAATTGAGGATGTAGCAATTCTACATAAGTCAACCAAGATGAATGTTGCAATGAGACATAAACATTGAGGAACATCGCATCGCGATTTTCTTGAATGGTTATGTTCAGTTGCGATAACCCTTATGGAATGTTGCAATCCAACATTCATCACCTTTGAAGAATGTTGCAACGACACATGTGTCCATTGAGGAATGTAGTAATTCCACATAACTAAATCGGGATGAATGTTGTAACAAGATATAACCATTGGGGAACGTCACAATCCACATAAACTTCCAAGCACGTCACCGTGCTGTTAGTTTTTCTTACTTGTTTAGCATAATAACATAAACAATCTAACCACTGAAAGAAAGATAAGCACATCATACAAATGAACACAATATTTCTCTCGGGGAAACCACAAGGGAGAAAACCCCGACAAAACTTCCTTAATATAGAATTCACAAAGTACAAGATAAACCCCAAGACAAAATCAGCATCTCTCCTTCTCTTGTGCGAGATCCTCTCTCTCCTATGTGAACTTGAGTGAGTGAGATAAGTGTTACAAATGAGCAACTCAATCTCCTATTTATAATTGACTTGACTTGACCTTTTACTAATTAGGTCGGCTCTAGTTCACCTAACTGGGCCAACCTGTACTCTTTAAAATAAAATATTCTTTCTAGATCTTTCCAGGACGACCTAATCAGTTAGGGTTTACATTGAATCTTTCAATGACTCTTACATTATAAATTACATCAATGACATCTCCCGAAGGTGGAATACAATAATACAATAATCAAATACATTTAGAAAATATTTCATAGATACATTTATTTTAACACTCCCTCTAACTAGGAAGGTATTCTGCAGGTAACATCAACAACATCAACAACTGTCCAATTGACTTGTGAATCTCTACATGTTGTAGGAATTTTTTGAATCATCATATGTATGGGGTATCACATCATATGCTAGAAAATCATCATCAACATCATCATCTTCTGCAGGAACAACATCATGACCGTCTGCTGAAATACCATCATCAACATCATCATCATCTGTTGGAATATCACCATCAGCATCATCATCATCTTCTGTTGGAATATCACCATCATCATCATCATCAGTGTTTGTAAAATGGAACAACAATCGTCAGTAAGTAAATATTGGAACAACAACAACAAAAACAACAATCATCAATAAATAAATACTGGAACACCACATAAATCATCAGTAATCAAATACTGGAAAACAGTATGAGTCAGCCAGTACCGATCTTCAGTCACCAAGGACTAACATCTTTATCAGTTAGCAAATACTGATCTTCATTCACCAAGGAATACCATCTCTATCAATCAGCAAGTTCTGATCTTCAGTCACCAAGTACTGATATCTCTATCAGTGATTAAGTATTGATCTTCAGTCACTAAGGAATGGCATCTATCAGTCAACAAGTAATGATCTTCAGTCACTAAGGACCAGCATCTACTAGTCAGAAAGTAATGATCTTCAGTCACCAAGGAATGGCATCCATTAGTCATCAAGTACTAATCTTCAGTCACCAAGGACTGGCATCCATCAGTCAGAAAGTATTGATCTTCAGTCACCAAGGACTGGCATCTATTAGTCAACAAGAACTGATCTTCAATCACCAAGGACTGACATCCATAATTCAACAAGTACTGATATTCAATAACCAAGGAATGGCATTTATCAGTCAGCAAGTAATGATCTTCAGTTACCAAGGACCGACATCCATCAGTCAACAAGTACTGATCTTCATTCACCAAGGACTGGCATCGATCAGTCAGCAAGTACTGATCTTCAGTCACCAAGGACAAGCATCCATCAATCATCAAGTACTAATCTTCAATCACCAAGGACTGACATCTATCGGTTAGCAAGTACTGATCTTTAGTCACTAAGGACTGGCATCCATCAGTCAACAAGTACTGATATTCAATCACCAAGGACTGAAATCTACTCCCTCTTTCGAGGGAGGTCCTTTTGGACCACACCAAGATTGTCTTGAAAGTATTCAAACTTTATGTGAGACAGAGGCTTAGTCAACACATCAAAAACTTGTCCCTTTGTAGGAATATACTTGAGCTTCACAGCTCCCTTTTGCACCATATCCTTGATATAGTGAAACTTTATCTCAATTTGCTTCGATCTATCATGGAACATTGGATTCTCTATCATCTTGATACAACTCTAGTTGTCACAAAGAATATCAGTCACATCTATCTTTGCATCGAACAATCCGGCCAAAATATTGCGAAGCCACACTGCTTTGCTACAAGTTGAACATGCTGCTATGTATTCAGCTTCTGCTATACTGAGAGCAACATAGGGCTGCTTTCTACTAAGCCATGAGATCATATCTGATCCCAAACTAAAGGAACATCTTGAAGTGCTTTTTCTATCTCCGGGACTTCCATCCCAATCCGAGTCTGTATATCCGTACAATCTGAACTCACTATCAGAAGAATATATGAGTCCATATTCTATCGTACCTTTTAGGTACCTCATCACATTTTTTGCTGCAATCAGGTGAACATGTATGGGCTCCACCATATACTGGCTTAAGGTGTTCACAACAAAACATATATCTGGTCTAGTATTGGTCAAGTACATCAATGACCCAATAATTTGTCTATACAATGTGACATCTACTGTCTCTGATGAAGCATAATTCAGTAGATTCAAGTTTGTCACCATTGGAGTAGTCAAGGCCTTACAATCCAACATCCCAAATTTATTTAGGATCTCAAGAGTATATTTTCCTTGACTTGGGAGAATCTCATCCGGAAACTGCCATACTTCAAGACCTAGAAAATAGTGCATCATCCCAAGGTCTTTCATCTCAAATTCTGTAGCAAGCTTCTTCTTTCATTCAGTGATGGGCTTGTCTTCTCCTATCAGGAACAAATCATCCACATATAATGCTTTCTTCAATTTACATACATGTGTTTTTCTGTATTATGTTTCAAATCCTTCTTGTTGTTCGATGTATACTTCTTCTTCTATCTTTCCATTCAGGAAAGTTGTATTTACATCCATCTGATGTAACTTCCATTTCATCTTAGCTGCCAAGGAAAGAATGGTTCTAATTGAGGTATATATATCCACAGGGGAAAAGGTCTCCTCATAATAAATTTCTTCCTTATGAGAGAACCCCTAAGCTATGAACCTTGCCTTGTAATTTTCAATGCTTCCATCTGTTGAGTGTTTTGTTTTGAAGATCCATTTTGATGAAACAATTAACTTGTCCTTCATTCTTGGTACCACACTCCACACATAATTCTTAATGATGGATTTGTATTCTTCATTCATAGCATCCAACCAATCCTTCTTCTTTACTACATCTTCAAAACATGTAGGTTCTTCTTCAACAAGGTTACACATCAAGGGTACATAACTGGAATATGGCCTTGATTTCTTGGTTCCTTCTAGGGCACCATATGTAATACCTCATTTTGACCCTTAGGATATATTAGCTTCTAATGTAAATATTGTATACATGTGATGTATATTTCCCTAGCATGGAGCTCAAGGCCAAGGCTCCACTAGTGGATACTCAAATTTTATTTAAAAGACAAGTATTAAACATTATGTCACCCATGTGATATTTAGCCATGGAACATTGTAAAAATGATGTAAATAAACATCATGCAATAAAATACCAAAACTTGCTATGGAAGCAACTAATGAGAAGGGGCCATGTGTATCCACTAGGGAGTGGTGAGGGGGTTGTGGTGAACCATATGCTGCCAAATGTCATTGTGAGAACCCATTTGACTTTTCTTTATGACATTTATTTCTATTGTAAGGAAGTTGTTGAAGATTTCAGTCCATGGCTTCAATGGAGCATGGGCAGCCTAGAAATTCGTATGGAAGAGTATGGGATCTATTTCTTTGACCCACAAGTCACTCTACCTCATGGGAATGGGTTCTTACTCATTCCCATTCCATTGTGTAGGGGGCCAGCATCAATTTCCATCCATTACAAATTCCCAGCAGTGAGAAAAACCAGAAATCGCAACTTTGCAAGAACCCACATTTTGAAGAGCCATAAACACCCAAAATTGGTATTTGACAGTGAAATCCAATGGGGGATCTATAGATATGAACCTTGGGGAGAAATTGAGAGTATTAGATACCCCAAAATCCTTTGGACAACCCATTTTTTATAGCCAAGAAAACCAGTCACAGGATTGAGTTATTTGATGAACAGAATTGTGAGAAATCCAATTATGAATGACTGAGCAGAGGTTGGGTTTGCTTGATAAACCCAGTGAAGGCTAGAATCTCAAGAATTAGCAGCTGGACCTTTCTATACCCATCCTGAAGAGCACTGGAGGGAAAGGACGCCTGAGGGACTGTGCAATAGAGAATGGGACCTTCCTTGCGTTGGGTGTGGTAGGTAATGTGGGTGACTTGATTGTTGAATTCATTTTAGATGCTTGTAGCTCTGTGGATGAGCTCATTGGCTTCGCATTGTCCTCCTTTGTCTTTTGTATGCTTAATAAACCCAACTGTGAGTTGTCTTAACATAGCTATTGAGTGAAAGCATGGCTGTGAGTGAGCCTGTTTAGTTCCTCCTTAGTGGATACATAACCCATCTCGGGGGTGATCTCTCAACTGAAAGAATATAGGCTGGATAGAGATCTATGGTTGGATGGAATGTTGCTCTCATATAGCCAGTTGTTTGGAGAGCTTCATCTCAAAGATAAGTGTTCTCCGCATTTTAAATTATATGCATTTTGTATTTTGTAATGTGTTAATTCGGAATGGTAATTATTCATGTTAATGGAATTGATATGAAGCTTGTGCATAACATTGGAATGGAATTGAATCCCTAGGTGTTGAATCATCCTCTACTGGTGATAGATGTGTTGAAGCATTATTGTTTGTGTGTGTGCAATTGTGTTTTAATTTCACTGTGTTTATATTGTGTATGAGCTTGCACACATAAGTTTTAAATTGTTGAGTAATGTATGGCTGAGCTTTCCAAGTAAGCCCAGAAGATTGGTCATGTTTTCTTTCTTGCACTAGATTGATGGAAGGAGACGTGATAGAGTGGTATCAGAGCCCATGTTGCAACACTGAGGCTGCTTGGGCTGAACTGTGAGTTACAGGAAAGTAACATAATGTTTTAACACGGTATCGGTGAATTTCGGGTGTCATTTTGGAATGAAAAAATGGCAAGATCAGAGTTCTCAGATGGAGGAGAGGACCGCACAAATGCATAGAGCTCGGCAAGAGCTTTCCGATGGTACTAGACTCATCCCATTTGGCTAAGGGACGAAGGAGATATAGACCCGGGAAGCATTCCAGGGTTGCGGATTTCAGGTTTCGGGAATGCAATTTTCCAAAAAATTGCATATTGGAGTTTCGAAATCCCGCACTCACAATTTTGGGTTGCGGGTTGCGAGATGGTCACATTCCCGTGACTGCGACTTGACTTTCCGCACCCGCAATTTCAGGTTGCGGGATGCGGGTTGCGGGATGGTCACATTCCTGTGACCGCGACTTGACTTTCCGCACCCGCAATTTCAGGTTGCGGGTTGCGGGATGGTCACATTCTCGTGATCGCAACTTGACTTCAGCACCCGCAATTTTAGGTTGCGGGTTGCGGGGTGGCAACAAAAAACAAAAAAGTATAGAGCTCGAAAATTGATTTTTGGATTGCAGAAGCATGCGGATTCAGAATTGGATGAGTTCGGTGGCATTTTGAGGCCATTGATGAAGGCCATGAATGAACCAGTGAGGATTCTGAGACCCTTATGCTTCAATTTAGCATAAAATTGAGATTAATGGCTTTTAAAAATTGGTGTCCCGATGCTTGACAGAAGGTTGGATTGAGCCGAAACTGATATGGAGTGGTCATGGAGCAGGCATGGTGTTAAGTTTGTAATTTTGGAGCTAAACTCCAAAGTATGTGGAGTCAGGATGTGTAAGAAGGCCAAAAAGCACTATTTTGGGCCATGTTTTTGGGATTTTGAAAAGCTTTAATGGATGAAAGTGACCCTATAATTCGGAATCAAGAAAATGACTGAACCCAGCATTTCATATTCTCAGTGAACCAGACATATTCCGTTAGACAAAGATTTCCCAGAAATGCACCGTTTGGGAAATAGCCATTTTGGCCAAAAATTTGAAATTTTGGAAAAATGTGAAAACTGGAAAGTAGTCAAACCCAGAATTTTATAGCAAATGAACGGTGCATCAGAACAGAGATCCGCGAGTTGCTGATTGTTCCTTGTTATATGGACTAACTTCACTTGATAGAAAAGTTTTTTTGAATCTTTAGTGATTTGCTTCCACAGGTGGTTGAAGTTGGCAATTCATGATATTTTACAACTGTGTAAAAATGTGCAGAATTGTGGTGAAAGTTGTCATTTTTGAAATAACGTAATTTCCACACCGAATGTCGGAATGGAGCACGGGGATAGGCATTGGAAAGCTTATCCCGCAGGGAATAATGGCACATAATCATAATTTGAATGGGATTATCATACACCATAGATAATTAGAGCAGAAAAGTGCTAGTGACTGTTTTGTCAAATTGTTGTCAATATGGGCAATTTCTAGAATTGCATGCCTGGAAAGTAGCAAGTTAGAATATTATGCATGAGTATATGTATTGAATTGATGCTTGGTGATTAAATCATATCTAATGATTCTTTGTGTGTTTGCTAGAGGCCATGAAATCATACCAGCTATAATGTGGAAGAGGAATCCCATGCGACAATGAAGGATTGGAAAGGGAGAATCCCTCAACCCTGTTTTGCTACTATATTTATATTTTGTGAGCTTGATGTGTAGAAAATTATGGCATGAAAATGCTGAAAATGCCATAGATCAAAGGGATGGCATGAATATGCATTAGCTGGCATATTAATAAACATTGCACAATGCATGAGCATATGCTTTGTGCACACATAGGATATTACATATTGGTAAAAGTAGTAAGGTTCTACATATGCAATGAGCCACTAATGGAAAATATTGTGGTTAATAATCACTATTGGTATTGGTATTGGTTGTAGGACCAAAGACAACAGAAGCATGGCTAAATGTGTTGATGATGTTGTTGCATATGGCCAACAACCTTATGAAGAAAAGGCTAGGGCAACAAATCCATGATCAAGAGGTTGGTGGAAGGATTCTGTAATCCTCTGTAAAAGACCAAATGATCAGGTAACATCAAAGGTGTAAATGGGATCCATGCAGGTAATGGTTTAATATGATGATTGCATATGTGTTGAAAGGGGATTGGGTAAGAATCCATTGAACCATATTTAGTAGTCATAGAATGGTATGCATTTAGGATTGAAATGCATTCATGTGAGTGGCATACTACCATAGTGTGGTAGAACATGGAGTGGTGAAGGAAAGGGGTCTCATACCATGTGATTGTTTAAAAATTTAGACTACATTCATATAAAAAGATATACTGCCATGTGTATGTTGGTTATGAGCTTAATAACCAAAACAAGTGAGGATTGGTGGTCTTGATTATGGTAATGCATCCTATATGAGGTAGTCATGGTTAGGCCATAATATGTTTGAATGCATAGTATTCATGAATCAATACAAGGTAGTATTGAATGGATATGCATTAAGAGATTTTATAAATCTTGTTGTTATGCATTGAGTAAATACATATGAAAATTTTGAGTAAGTGTTGTGAATATGCATGCATGTGGGTTGTTACACCTGAGGATATGTATTGTGTGCATGCATGATTGTGATATATGTATGTTTCATTACAATTAAGCAATAGATGAAATGATGAATTAATGATAATTCTGAGATCATTTCATGAGCTTCTATGAATGCAGGGGAAGAATGGCATGAAGGTAGTCATGATTGACAAGCTTCCAGAGTGTTCTGTTGGAAGGACAGAGTTGTATAAATGATATGGCTATGAATTAATGAGCATTTAAAAGCTTCAAGTTGATTGCACGGACGGTGTGATGGTGTCTCATAATTTTATCGTGCTAAGGGTGCATATAACATAAGCTTATACATTTCATTGCATTTGAAATATTAATAGTTGAGAGTGTTTGAATTATGGAGTGTTATAATTCTGAAGATCACTTTAATGACTGTTGTAAAGGCTGCAATAAAAATATTATATGCATAGAGACTTACAAAGTGTTTGGCTGATTGAAGTTTCAGATTTCAGGTAGATTGTTTAGGGCATGGCAATGTGGGCAAGTCCATGATGAAGGCTAGAATCTACCATGTGAAAGAGACAAAACTCATGAGAATCATCTCATGGTTGAGAACTCTAAGTTTTGTTAGAAAGCATAATTGTAAATATCAGATTTGTAAATTTCAGATTTGAAATTTTGCTAATAATTGCTAATGACTGTTTGGCTTATGTAAAATTGTGTCAGGAGGACATGTTGTAGGTGGATGTCCATGTATGGTAGCAAACATAAATCCATAATGGACAGAATGGTGCCACTTACAAGAATCCAAACAATATGAGGATAGCCTCAGTGCTAAGAAAATCAATTTTTGTAGTAGACAAAGTTGCAAATTCATATTGAATTTAATTATTAGTGCCATTGATTGGTTATGGAACAATCAGATTTTAATTGTATTGTTAAATGTTGCTAACTGTTTGGCTATTTAATAAGTGTGCCAGGAAGACACATTGCAGTAAGACCATGAGAGACGGCCTGCAGAAGCCAAACTTCATGGGAAGGATCTCATATCCTGGAAATGGGTTTCGGGTGAAACACCACTAGATATTTTGATAACATCCCTTTTGCACTGCATGATTGGTAAACAATATGAGTGAGATGGTAAAGATTGTGTCAGTAAGACATATGAGGGTTATGTAACATCAAAAGGAGTTGGGATGGAAAACCAAGGGACTGTCAACTCAGACAAGGGAGCCCCCATTCCTCATTATTGAAGAAGACTACATCTGCAAATGGATAAGTGTTCTATAGACCCTAACTGATATATATATATATATATATATATATATCTATGTGCAACTCTAATTTTTAAAATTAATATGCAAAGCATATTCTATTTATCTATATTATTCAGACTGCTTGAAGTATGATTAGGACCTGCATAGTTCATATCAGTGAGGAGTGCACACCTTTCTGGTGTTGAGTTATGTTAGGGATGCCAATATTGATTACACCCTAAGGGAATGGATGCATTCTTGGTGTTTCAATACTTGATAGTGAATGTTATGAATTATGGTTACAATTTTGAGCGACCACAGTGATAATTTTGCCTATACTACTTGTGTTGTTAGATTAAACAGATGCAATTTGGTGCTGCACACTAAAGAAGCAAAGTAAAAGGTTGTTGTGAGGGGTTGTGGTGGAAGGGTTAATTTGTATGAAAGGATGTTGTGTAGGTTGTGGAGGTTGTGGGGATTTTGATGAAGGGTTGTGAAGGTGTTGATGAAAGGGGCTATTATATGCCTATGGCTCCATAGTAGAGCCTTGACCTAGAAATGGTCATGGTGAAGTTTCCTTCCAATTCAGCATGAAGGTGTACTGGTTGGACATTAATTATTGGATGTTTTGGAGCAGCCTACGTGTTGGAAAAACATCCCAGTCCGCAGGAGGATCCCAAGGCTTGTAAAGTAAAAGCAGGACCCTGTGGACCAGGGAGGAAATGCACAATATAGATAAGTATTCAATTTCATTCACTTCTTATTTGGAATAATGAAGGTTTCAAGTATAAGTCCTCTAATAGCTAAGCTGATGCACTATTGTTTCTTTGTTGGAAACCTTTGTCAGTGTAGGAAGCAAGGACCCTGAAAGAACTATAAGTTCTTGGTAAATCCAAAGAGTAACTGGTTGGGCACTACAAATGCTTGGTAAACCCAGTCGATGTGAAGGTGTACTAGTTGGGAACTAGCTACTTGAATGGTATGGAGCAGTCGATGTGCTGGCCAAACATTCCTCAAATACTTGATAATAACCAGTCGGCGTAATGACTTAGCATTGCCTATACGAATGGTTGAGGAGTAGCCTGCGTGCTAGCCCAACATTCGTTATTATATCCATAGGAAATCCAAGGCGTGTAAAGCAAAGAAGGATCATGTGGAATAAAGTGAAGACATCCAATGCAGATAAGTATTTGGTTATCTTGCAACTTCTTGCTTATGAATATACATGTGTATATGATTTGGTTATGATTTCCTAAACTCTTGTTTAGAGATAAATCCTATGAAAATAAACTAAACATGTGAATTAATTCAATGTTTGAGTGTAGGTATTATTGGAAGCAAGGACTATGAAGGCATCCTAGGGGTGCATGTGGACATGTGACGGTACTAAAGAGCTCAGCATGAGCAGTAATGAAAGATGGTGCTAGTGGGACTGTGTGGGTCCTAGTAGCCAAGAGTTGTAGACAAACCATGTCGAGGGACTCCATGGTTGAGAGGTATGGAATACACCATAGACACTAAGTGTCATAGCCAAGAAGGGCGGGTCAAGCATTCACGTTAAAGTGAAAGAGGCTAGGAGCATGAAAACCCCAGTGGTGGTGTGGGTTCCAGAATGGAACAAGTCTAAGAGGAGAAGACTCTTACTGCTCTCTCTTTCCTTTTTTATTGATGCATTTATAAAAACAGAAAATTGTTGAATGCATGTATGGATGAAAGTAGAGTGTGTTTATTTGCTTGAAATAAATTGTGAATGCTGAAGTAGTTAATTCCCTGTGAAAGAATGGACATGAATGAACTCATGTTCCTGTTGGGAAAGCATGAAAAGTATGAAAGTCTCATGGATAAATCATGGACTACCCATGTCAATGGGGCAATTAATTGAATGATTTTAATGTTTATATTATGCTTGGCCTAACAGAATTACAATGATGCATTTCACATGTGAGAAAGTGAAGTTAATTTATTACAATTGTTGCAAAGCAAGTGCTATTTGTGAGCAAGGTGAAAGCCAGTTGCGCACATTGACCATGGAAGCAGACCAAAGGCTATTGGACTTGGCTAGAAGTATCCTTCAAACAATTTCCAAGACCCAAGAAAATCTTGGAGATATGCTCAAGATATAGAGGAGGCAGAATGAGATGAACCACAAGGTTTTGTAGGCCTCTATTTGTCTACAAAGGGAGGTAAAAAAACATTATGAGAGCAATCAGTAAGGGAAAGGAAAGTGGAACAATAATGAGGCATTCGTCCAATCGGTCCATTAAGAAATGTTTCAGGCATGAAGACTCAAAGGAAATTGAGTGAGTAAATATGAAGCAGCCAATGAAATGTTGGAGATGCGGAGGACATCATTGCCTTTGCAACTGCCCAACAAGGGAACATCAAGACGGTAGCAGCCATAAAGTTTCGAGACTTGTGGAAGAGCTGGAAGGTCAGAACCAGCAGGACCATCTTGTGGAAGCCGAAGGACTTGGTCCTAAAAGTTCAAAGTAAAGGATAGAATGCAGGGCAGATCTGCAAAATTTTTGAAAATTTTGGACGTGTGAATTGTATATGTATTCCTAAGTATTGGAACACCGAGGATGGTGTTATTCTAAGGGGGAGGGGATGGTAATACCTCATTTTGACCCTTAGGATATATTAGCTTTTAATGTAAATATTGTATACATGTGATGTATATTTCCCTTGTGTGGAGCTAAAGGCAAAGGCTCTGCTAATGGATGCTCAAATTTTATTTAAAAGACAAGTATTAGACATTATGTTATCCATGTGGTATTTAGCCATGGAACATTGTAAAAATGATGTAAATAAACATCATGCAATAAAATACCAAAACTGGCTATGGAAGCAACTAATGAGAAGGGACCATGTGTATCCACAAGGGAGTGGTGAGGGGGTTGTGGGGATGAACCATATGCTACCAAATGTCATTGTGAGAACCCATTTGACTTTCCTTGATGACATTTATTTCTGTTGTAAGGAATTTGTTGAAGATTTTAGTCCATGGCTTCAATGGAGCATGGGCAGCCCCAAAATTCGTATGGCAAAGTATGGGCTATGTTTCCTTGACCCACAAGTCACTCTACCTCATGGGAATGGGTTCTTCCTCATTCCCATTCCATTGTGGAGGGGTCCAATATCAATTTCCATCCATTACGGATTCCCAACAGTGAGAAAAGCCTGAAATTGCAACTTTGCAAGAACCCACATTTTGAAGAGTCATAAACACCCAAAATTGGGGCAAAATTAAGAGTATTAGATACCTCGAAATCCATTGGAAAACCCATTTTTTATAGCCCAGAAAACCAGTGATGGGATTGAGTTATTTGATGAACAGAATTGTGAGAAATCCAATTGTGAATGACTGAGGAGAGGTTGGGTTTGCTTGATAAACCTAGTGAAGGATAGAATCTCAAGAATTAGCAGCTGGACCTTTCTATACCCATCCTGAAGAGCACTGGAGGGAAGAGATGCCTGAGGGACTATGCAACAGAGAAGGGGACCTTTCTTGTGTTGGGTGTGGTAGGTAATGTGGGTGCCTTGACTGTTGAATTCATTTGATATGCCTATAGCTTTGTGGATGAGCTCACTAGCTTCACATTGACCTCCTTTGTCTTTTGTATGCTTAATAAACCCAACTGTGAGTTAGCTTAGCACATCTATTGAGTGAAACCATGGTTGTGAGTGAGCCTGTTTAGTTCCTTCTTAATGGATACACAACCCATCTCGGGGGTGATCTCTCAGCTGAAAGAATATAGGCTGGACAGAGATCTATGGTTGGGTGGAACGTTGCTATCACATAGCCAGTTGTTTTGACAGCTTCATCTCAAAGATAAGTGTTCTCTATGTTTTAAATTATATGCATTTTGTGTTCTGTAATGTGTTAATTCAGAATGGTAATTATTCATGTTAATGGAATTGATATGAAGCCTGTGCATAACATTGGAATGGAATTGAATCCCTGGGTGTTGAATCATCCTTTGCTGGTGATAGATGTGTTGAAGCATTATTGTTTGTGTGTGTGCAATTGTGTTTTAATTCCACCGTGTTTATATTGTGTATGAGCTTGCACACATAAGTTTTAAATTGTTATGAATTGTTGAGTAATGTATGGGCTGAGCTTTCCAAGTAAACCCAGAAGATTGGTCATGTTTCCTTCCTTTCACTGGATTGATGGAAGGGGACGTGACACGATATCTTCCTACATCTTGTATTATTTATCGTACCCAAGTTGGTCTTCTTTTTCATGGATTTTCTTCATGAGGTGTCTCCTCAGGTCTTTGAGGTTCTGTCATGTCATGATCCTCTGGAATAGGTTCCTCTTCAATATTTATGTCTTCTACATCATTGGTTTTTGTAACTCTAGGAGCTTCATGCTTCTATTCATCTTCAAGAGTCTTCTTAGACTTGTTGAAGTCTGTGTCTTAATCAAATGTAACATCCATTCTAAGCTCAATCTGACGATATCCTGGGATGTAGATACGGTAAGCCTTTGATTGCTTACTATAACCCACAAATATTCCCTTCTTTCCTGAAGGCTCCAAATTCAATCTCTTCTCTTTTGGAATGTGAATAAATACTGGACATCCAAATATATTTGGATGACTGACTTCAAGCTTTGTACTAGTAAACATCTCTTATGGGGTCTTGTTTCCAAGAGCACTGTGAGAGATTCTATTATGAACATAGACTGGGGTTCTAGCTGCTTCAACCCATAAATGCATGGGTAGGTCTTGATCATGGATCATGTCCTTCACTGCTTCCATGATAGTTTTGTTATTCCTTTCAGCTACACCATTCTACTATGGACTATAGGGAATGGTAATATCCCTCTTAATCCCTGCTTGTTTACAAAAATCTTTGAAATTACGTAAAGTGTATTCCCCTCCATTATCTGTCCTTAGAATCTTGATCTTGTTTTTAGAGAGGTTTTCCACAAGAGACATGAACTATTTAAACTTTCCAAAAACTTCATCTTTACTCTTTAGAAAATAAATCCATGTTTTGTGGGAGTAACCATCAATAAAAGAATCATAGTAAACATACCTGCTTAATGAAGTGGTAGACATAGGTCCACAAATGTCGAAATTAATAATGTCCAATATGTCTTTATCTTTGCTATCACTGCTTGGAAATGGTTTCTTCATACTTTTTCCTTGTGCACATCCTTTGCACACTCCTTCATGATAAACCTAGATTTATGGTAATCCAGTCACCACCTTGCTTATTATTGGTAGGGATTTGTAGTGTACATGAGCTAGTCTTCTATGCCATAATTCACAGGGGTTCATGGTACTAGTAATCAGTGTTGAATCTGCATGACCCTTATGTTTATAAATTCCTCCTCCTTCTACTCCAATAACAATTACATCATTGATAGTATTCCCCTTTGGACACATAAGAACTTTGACATCTACAAATGCAATTATAAGACCTTTCTTATCTAATGTTGAAATAGAAAGAAGTTTCTTTTTCAAACCTGGAACATATAGTACTTCCTTCATGTTCATGGACTTTCCAGAGTCCAACTTGTAAGAGGCTTCCCCCATCCCTTTTATAGGGTATTGATAATCATCTCCAATCTTTACTTTTTGTTGAGAGTCTTTCCGCATGAGATGTGAAGGAGACTCCTTATAACCCGTAATGTGTTTTGAGGCTCCACTGTCCACTAGCCAAGTATCACTTCCATGAGATACTGAACCAGTGAGGGATGATATTAGTACATATTCTTCAATGGAGTCCTCATCTTATTTGTTTTTTTCTTCACCATCATACTCCCTATCTTCGGTTGCATGAGCATGGAATCCTTTCTTTTGATTCTTAATTTGTCCATATTTAGATGGACAATTTATTGCTAGGTGTCATGTCTTGTGACAAGAGTAACATTCTATTGAGGAGAGGTCTCTCTTGAACTTATTGTTCCTTTGGTATCTTTGAGATATTCTGGGAGAGTGGTCACAGGTACATACATCACTCTTCCTTTTCCTTCCACCTTTGGCATGGGTTTCCAAAGCTTAATATTCATTGTCATTTAAATTCTCCTCTCTTACTAATATTTTTTCATCCTCTTGTACAAATTCTTCCCATAGTTGTATGAACTGCATTACTTTCTTCCTAGCACATATGCCATGAAAAAAGGGTTCCCAATCTCTATGAGGACCATTAAGAGTGGTCATTACAACTTCAACATCTTCCACGACATCTCCAATATCTTCTAATTGTTCTTTGATCTAGGACACTCTGAAGAAGTATGAGTGCATTGTCTCAGACTTCTAGATCTTCACACCCTTGAGTTGATTTCTCAAGGTCATCTTCATGTTAATATTCTTTCCTTCAAACAAGTTGGTCAAAGCATCAAACATTTCTTTCAGAGTCTTCTTTGAGGATACTTGAGGAATAAAGTGATATTTGATAGAATCAAATATGATCCTCTTAGATTTGATCATATTCTTCTTGTGTATTGCTTTGGCCTCATCTCCTTCCAGTTCTGTAAGTCCCTCTTTTATAAAACCTTCTAGGTCATGTTCTTCAAGAATGAGCATGACTCTAGATTTCCATGCCTTGAAGTTCTTAGCTCCTTCAAGATTCTCATCAAGATTGGTATTGTTTGTCATTTTGATAAAATGAGAACATCAAATGGAAATAGGATAGATGTAGGACTTACCATCAAAATTGTCCTTATCAAACTTGCTTCTACCTTGACCTAGGGTTTGTTAGAGAAACCCTAATTTTCCAACTTCATAATTTTAGAAAACTAATTGATTAAAAAATTTGTGCCTCATCAAGGCGAGTTGAGCAAAGTACTCCTTCTCGTGATTCTATGAGCAGATGATTCAAAAACTTGATGCCCTAGTTTCTCTGGGCTGTAGTCATGGACCCAAAAATGAAAATTCTCAGAATTGAATTCTGCTTCGATAGAAATATGCACCCTAGTGAGGTGAGTTAGATGAACCCACTTTTTCAGGTGATAGTTGGAGAGATCTCCTGGAATAGGAAGCCCTAGTTTCTGCAGTTGTGGAGGTTTCACAATGTTTTCTTTCAGGCCTGCTCTGAAACCATGTTATTTTTTATTACTTTTTTAGTGTAATAAAATTAAACAATATAATCACTAAAAGAAAGACAAGCACATCATATACAATGAACACAATATTTCTCTCGGGAAAACCACAAGGGAGAAAACCCCGACAAAACTTCCTCAATATAGAATTCACAAAGTACAAGATAAAACCCAAGACAAAATCAGCTTCTCTCCTTATCTTGTGCGAGCTCCTCTCTCTCCTATGTGAACTTGGTGAGTGACATAAGTGTTACAAATGAGCAACTCAATCTCCTATTTATAGTTTACATTTGACTTGACCTTTTACTAATTAGGTCGGCTCTAATTGACCTAACTGGGTCGACCTGTACTCTTTACAATAAAATATTCTTTCTAGATCTTTCTAGGCCGATCTAATCATTTAGGGTTTACATTGACTCTTTCGATGACGCTTACATTATTAATTACATCAATGACATCTCCCGAAGGAGAAATACAATAATACAATAGACAAATACATTTAGAATATCTTCCGCAGTTACATTTCTTTTAACACGTACAACATAACCTAATGTTGCAATTCCATAGAACTCAACCAAAATGAATGTCGCAATGAAACATAACCATTGAGGAATGTCACATTGTGATATTGTGAAAGGGTTATGTTCCATCGCGATAACACTTGATGAATGTTGCAATCTAGCATAACCAAGATTTTTGAACATCGCAATGTGACAGGACCTTTTAATGTTGCAATGAGACATATCTATGGTTAAAACTAGTCAAACTTATTCAATAATACTTGTCCATGGTGAAACTCACTGCAAATTAAACCATAATCAATCACGTTTCACCAAAAGTAAACAACGGGTAACTAAATTCAATCATAGTTAACCAAAGTAAACCATGGTTCATTAAAGTCAACTACATGGTGACCATCATTCAACATCCATCGTTAACTATTTTAAACGATGGTCAAGCATACTGAACCTTAGCTAACCAATGTCAATCACAGTCAAATATGGTTCATTAAATTAAATCATGGTTCACTAAAGTCAACCATGGTTAAACAATAATAAATCATGGTTAACTATGGTCAGACTTGGTTCACTAAAGTAAACCATGGTCAAACAATATTCAACCATAATTAACCAACATTCGACTTATTTTCAAAGATGGTCAAACATACTTAACCTTAGCTAACCAATGTCAACTATGGTTTACTAAAGTCAAATATGATTCACCAAAGTCAACCATGGTTCAAACAATAGCCAACCATGGATAACTATGGTCAAACTAAAGTCAAACATTTTTAACTAAAGTCAAAGAAGGTCAAATAATAGTCAACCATGGTTACCTATGGTTAAACTTAGTCAACCATGGTAAATAAAGTAAACATTCATTAAGCATCGTCAAACCACAGTCAACTATTATTATCCAAGTTTCAACTTTCTCAACCACGGTTAAACATAGTAAACAATAGTTAACCATAATCAAACATGGTTACTAACTTTCAAGCATTGTCACACATGGTTAAACATGGGCAACCATGACCATTTTCTACCATACTCTACCATAAAATAGGGTTAACCATAGTCAAACATGGTTAATCCTAGTCAAAAGTATTGGTTAATAATAATTGTCCATGGTCAACCTCACTTAACAAAAGTCAACCATAGTCAAGCATGTTTCACCAAAATTCATCAATGAGAAACAAAAGTGAAACATGGTTAACCAAAAATAACCATGGTTCATTAAATTGGATTATATGGTCAAACAATATTTAACCATAGTGAGCATCTTTTAACACCCATCGTTAACTATTTTCAATGATGGCCAAAGATACTTAACCTAAACTAACCAATGTTAACCATAGTCAGCCATGGTTCACTAAAGTTAGACATGGTTCAGTATTTAGTCAACCACGGCTCAAAAAGACAACCATGGTTCAAACAATAGTCAAACATGGTTCAAATAATAGTCATCCATGGTTAACCAATGTTCGGGTACACAGGGTACTACCAAAGGACCGAACACCAAGAGAAATCACTTCACACAAACAGATCACAGATCAACACACCGATGTTTTGACGTGGTTTAAACCCCCTTGAGGGAAACACTCCATGGCCCCGGCCAAATAGCTTCTACGGGACAATTTATTATGCAAAGAAGGAAAGTTACAAATGAGCTTCTCATAATCAATCAACTAAACAATGACCCTCCATGCTCTTTAAATAGAGATCATGGACCAATCGGGTGTTAAGCCACGGATCAAGGTTAGGTATGATCTAATAGAAGTTGAGCCGTCGGATCACTCTATGTCGGGAACATATCGTGACCTTCGGACTAAGTATTTACAAATGCATACTACTGCATACTAAAGAAACACACTATCCCTAATAGATATATTACACAAGTTGATCTTAACTAACTCCTAAGTGTCTAAATATCCTAACATCCCCCCTTAAGAACAACTTGGGATAGGATTGAAGGATTTACAAAAGTGACACTATTAGGAGAAGGAAGGAGGCATTAGAGCCTATCCCCCCTTAATGACAAGTTCCTGAACTCCTAACATAGATCAAAGTTTAGAAAAATTCACTTCTGTAAGAGACTTGGTGAAGATGTCTGCAACTTGATCATCTGTAGGGAAAAAGAGCACTTCAAGAACACGATGATGAACAAGATTTCTAATGAAGTGCATATGTAGCTCAATGTGTTTCTTGCATTGATGTAGAACTGGATCCTTAGCAAGCTTGATGGCACTTTGATTGTCGTACCAAAGTGGAGTAGGCTGTTGCTGCTCGAATCCAAACTCTGAAAGGATCTGTCGAAGCCATAAAGCTTCCTGACTGGCCTTAACTGCAGCTCGATATTCTGCTTCTGCTGAAGAAAGAGCAAGAGCTTGTTGTTTCTTACAAGCCCAAGTGATAGGTCCAGATCCCAGACTGAAAAAATAACATACAGTAGACTTTCGATCATCAGGATCACCGACCCAATCTGAATCAGTGAAACCAACCAACAAAGGTTTCCCCCCTGTACTGTAATGAATCCCAAACTGAACTGTACCTCGAATATATCGAAGTATTCTTTTGTCTTCTTTCCAGCGACTTTCATGAGGTGTCTGCATATAACGGGCAACACGACCAACGACAAAGGAAAGGTCAAGACGGGAATGAGTCAAGTATAAGAGACTACCAACAAGCTAACGATACAAGGTGGCATCGACTTCAGGTGAAGTACAAGTGGCAGAAAGTTTGACTCCAGACTGGAAGGGAGAAGGGGCTGGTGTACAATCTTCCATGTGAAAGCGACGAAGAAGGTCACAAGCATACTTAGACTGAGAAAGAAAGATTCCTTCTTTGGTTTGCAGGACTTGGAGACCAATAAAATAATGCAAATGTCCTAAGTCTGGCATTTCAAAGTTTTGTTTAAGACTGGATTTCACATGAGTTATAAGCGTAGGGTCACTACCAGTAAGAATAAGGTCATCAACATAGAGAACAAGTATGATGAGATGGTTTCCTACTTTCTTGGTATAGACATTGGGGTCAGAATGGCATCTAGAAAAGCTAGTGTCAAGGAGAAAGTTATCCATTTTGGCATACGAAGCTCTAGGAGCTTGCTTAAGGCCATATAAGGATTTCTTAAGGCGGAAGACCAGGCTAGAGTTATTCTGAACATATCCAGGAGATTGTTCCATGTAAATTTCCTCCTGTAAATCACCATGTAAGAAGGCAGACTTGACATCCATTTTTGATGGACTTCCCAGTTATGTAAGGCTGCAAGGGAAAGAACAAGGCGAATGGAGTTCACTTTTGCGACGGGAGCAAAGGTTTCATTGTAGTCAATCCCTTCAACTTGGGAAAAACCTTTGGCAACTAACCTTGCCTTAAGTCTTTCAACACTTCCATCTAATGCATACTTAGTTCTGTAGACCCATTTACATCTGACAAGTTTTCTTCCTTTTGGAAGAGGTACAAGATCCCAAGTATCGTTCGCCATTAAGGAACGATATTCTTCATCCATGGCTGCATCCCAATTTGGATTCCCTGAAGCTTCTGCAAAAGTTTCGGGATCATGATTCTCGGAAACTTGAGCCAAAAGAGAAGAGGCTCACTGAAACTGAGAACGTGTTCGACGTTGATCTCTAGGATCACCGGCAAGATCACCAGCTGCTTCACATGTTGAACGGACCCATCGAGGAAGCACTTGTGCTGGTGCAACTGGAGGAACATGAGCAGGCGGAGGTGGATTTTCATCCTCACTGACATCATCAGAAACTGGAGTTGGAAACCTGTTAAGGAAGTTGGAAGAAGAAGAACAAGGCACAAATGCTGAATCAGGCTCGCAGGCCAAAGATGGCACAATCGTCGAGTTAGGCTCGCAGGCCAAGAGATTTTCATCAAATTTAACATCTCTTCTAATGATTATATCATGAGAACGTGGTTGAAGACGTCTATAACCTTTTACATCTTCAGAATATCCAACAAATATGTACTTTTCACTTTTAGGCTGCAATGCTTTCCGTTTTTCATCCGGAATGTGAGCCCATGCTTCACAACCAAACACACGGAAGTGACTTACATCAGGTTTAGTTTTACTCCATGCTTCTTCCGGTGTTATACCTTGTAATGCTTTAGTGGGGGTGCGATTAACTATGTAATTTGCACAATTTATGGCTTCAGCCCAAAATTGAAGACTTAGTCCCTTAGATTGGATCAAACAATTAGCCATTTCTTTTAAAGTGCGGTTCTTCCGCTTAGCTACACCATTTTGTTGTGGTGTATATGGAACAGTGTTCTATTGTTGGATGCCTTGTTTAGTGCAGAAAGTAGTGAAATTTTTGTTAACATATTCTCCTCCATTGTCAGATCTTAACTTAATAATTTGATGACCAGATTGTTTTTCAACAAGGGCCTTGTAGGCCAAGAACATGTTAAATACTTCACTCTTAAGTTTTAGGAAATAAACCCAAGTGCGTCTGGTGTAATAATCAATGAAAGTTAAGAAATATTTGAAACCAGAAAAGGAAGTAGATGGAAGAGGACCACACAAGTCACTATGCACAAGCTCCAAGCGAATTGAGGCGTGCCAAGAGGCATGTTTGTCAAAACTGTCCCGATGATGTTTTCCGAGTACACAACCGGAGCAAACACCATCTCTGCAAGATACCATCGGAAGACCTGTCACCATATTTTCTTTACATAGTTGTTGCAATGAGTGATAATTTAAGTGACCAAATCGCTCATGCCAAAGTTTGCTCAAGTTATCACTATGAGCAACAAATACTGAAGGGAAAGGTGATGACCCAAAGTTGTTAAACTTATACAACCTTGTAATATCATCAACAATTCTGGTAGCTAGGACCTGTTGAGGATCTTTAAAATCCTTGATTACAACTTGGTGAGGTGTAAAGGTCACAATTTTACCTTCACCAGAATGAGTGATCTGATAGACTGATAACAAATTGCAGGAAATTCTTGGAACACATAGTACATCACTAAAATGACCATCATCTACTGGAACTGTTCCAGCTCCTACAACACTTAGAGATCTATCATCGCCAACAAATATTTATTTGGTGTTACATTCATGCATAGTAGAAAAGATGGCTTGATCCTTATCCATATGATAAGATGCTCCAGAATCAATAAGCCATTCATTTGAAGTAGAAGAAGAAGATGCATTATAAGAATAACCAGAAGCACAAAGTGCATGTCCATGAGAGGCAGATTCTGAAGGCGAATCTAGGCTGATGTGGTGCTTCTTCATTGCTGCTTCCAAGGCTGCCATATTCTTGAAACACTTAGATTCATCATGATTATCTTTCCCGCAATAGTTGCAATGATGCTCAATCTTCTTTCCTTTTGGCTTGGATCCTTTGTCATTTTTTAAAGAAGGAGCTGACTGAGAGGGTTTCGGACCCTTGTTTGACTTATTATTGCAAAAATTTTGTTTCTTGGGAGGCTTGGAATTTTCTTTCTGTTGGGACAATAAGGCTTTCCCAGATGTATCTGCATTGTTGATTATTCCAAGATGAATGAGTTTATCTTGCTCTCTAATCAAGGAATCACAAAAAGATTCAAGACTAGGCTCTTGATATCTAGTTGCATTCAAGGATTCTTTCATGGAGTAAAATGTAGGTACAAAAAAAAAATATGCAGGTCCAAGTTTGGAAAGAATATGATAAATGCATTGTTTGTCTTCCCTCTTAATCTTACATTCTGCACATAAGAGTTTAAGAGTTTTGTACTTAGATAAATAATCTTGAATGCATGAAAAGTCACTTGGATTTAAAGAAATCAACTCATTTTCGCGTTGGTGACCTCGAATTTCATTGTGTTTACCAAACACAGATTCCAACTTGTCCCAAGCAACATCAAGTTCATCAATTCCAGATGTGTGGAATAGCAAATCAGTAGAGATTGACATCCCAATCAATCCACGAGCTTCGTCACATCTATTTTCCCATTTTATTTTCTTATCATCATCAATGGATTTTGTTTCTTTCCCTGAGGTAATTTTGAAAAGTCCCCTACTTCGTAGAACATCCTCCATACGAGATTTCCATGAGAAATAGTTGGAACTGTTAAGTAGAATATCACAAGGGGCAGCCATATTTGTAAATTAATGGCTGTAAAAGCAGAAACCAATAGTCTGGATGTGAAGAGCTTGAAAAAATAGGCAGTTTAAAAAAAAACAGCACTGAAAACTGACTCTGCATGATGAAGTTATGCTTGAACAAAGAAACTGTTGAAGATGTCCCCAATAGTGACGTGGCAGCTAAAGAATGTCCAGCATTCTCTAGGGGCTAAATCTCCCTTGGCATATCATAATAGAACTTCGAAAACCTTCTGTTAAAGCCA
The DNA here is from genome assembly GCA_027924585.1 of Larix kaempferi. NCBI lineage: Eukaryota > Viridiplantae > Streptophyta > Pinopsida > Pinales > Pinaceae > Larix > Larix kaempferi. Next base: position 15,600,477 of record BSBM01001334.1, on the reverse strand, counting down.
GATATGGACTCTCCCTCTCGCCTTCCCATGGAGTAAAATTTTGAAAGAATCAGGTCCCATGACTGTCTTTTTCCCCAAACTTCTAGGAAGACATCAGAAAACCTTTGCCAATTGTCTATAGATCCCAGCTGTAAATGGCTGAACCATTTCTTCACATCTCCTTGGAAAGACTGGGCGAAAGCCCTCATACAAATGTCATCATGCTCTACCTCAAAAAGATCCAAAAATTGTTCAAACCTATGGAGATGCTTCTTAGCAGTGAGGCTTTTGGATTCTCCATTGAATCAGGGAAGGTATTTATGGTATTTGGGAGGGTAGTCATGTAGAATAGGTGGCAGTTTTAAGGGATTATATCTCAGTTGAGATTTGGAGGGAAAAGGGATATGTGCAGGGGGAGTGTCTTCAACTTCATCCTCCTGGGATTCACAAAGCTTAGCATGGATTCTATGAGATCCAAAAGAAGGGATGGGATCAGCTCTAGGGGTTAAAGGAGGATATGCATTTGTAAGGTCCAGAGAGGGGTATATAAAGGAAGGTCTATCGTGACCTAGAGCTATTCAGTGGGACGAAATTTTCTTGATATATATACATAAAGGTAAAAAGAGATTAATACAGAAGAACAAGATTTCTTTGAAGAGATTAGTGTTCTAATACCTGAATCTTGATTCTTCCATGTTTAAGGCAAATGTGTTCGTTCTCCAGTGGAGTCGTCATGAGAATTTTTCAATATCTCAATTATGCTGCAAGATCATAGATCTCCCCAGTGGGGTCACCTTCATACTGAAATTTCTCTTGAGTGGAGTCGCCAGGTGAATGATACAACCTTCTTGATGTCTGACCGATGTTCACCATCAGCACTCAGATCTGAACTTTGTCATTGTCGCAGGGATCGGGAAACAATTTCGGTCCCCAGCAACGACGCCAATTTGTTAACACCGAAATTGACCCCCAAGGCTGAAAGAGGGTAATTTTGGGTAACCATTAACCAATCTTTGGCCTGTGCTACTGACGCAACACAGATAGAGAGGGTTCTCTCTAAAATCTCATGAAAATACTGGAATAATCAAGATTATCAATAATTAAAAAGAAACACCAGCATTCACTGCCAAGATATTCAATTACAACAATTATATAGAAGATCAGTTTTCTGTTTGGAAATAAAAATGATTCACGTACTGTTTGGTTGAAAACGTATGAAATTTAGTTTGGGAAATGGAGTCACCTTTAACAAACTATGAAACATCATTCAAAAATATTCTGCAAATGCATTCACAAGGGCAAGGTAGCAAGCAGCTAGTAGTCAAAGAGAGTTTAATTTTGTGGAACAGAAGAGAAAAGAAACAGTCCATCAATGTAAGGCATACCAAGATGAATCCTACATCAACTTTAGTAGAATATGTTGGTGAAATACTTGGAAAAGATGAAGCAGAGCATAATTTCTATGAATTCCACTTAGTCATTACCCTGATCAAAGCACGAAGGAAATTACACAAAATGGAGTTACAAAGAGATAAAACACAATTTCACATGGGAAGAGAGAAAATACAGACTACTTGACCAATTACACAGGAGTCCCTGTCAAAACCCAGGTTTCAGCTCTGCAAACTTTATTAAAATAGCTCAAAAATGTCTTACAGACTAATCCTCAAATTACCAAAAGCTTTCAAGATAAGATTTTCAACCTCTATTCATTCTATTACATCGCATATATATATGCCCAGAGCCTTCCCGCATGACTCACTTCTCACCCTAATGGAAATATTAGAAGGACACCTCATTACACCCAAAAATTCAGAAATATTACATATGTGTCACGTCCCAAATAGACTGATTAAGAAAAGGAACAGAATATCATGGACAAAGGAATGTCTTAACCTTGGGTTCGTAAGTGACCTTGCGATTCGAAGAAATCTTCCACTCTAAATGAGTTGTCAGCCTGTGATGCCTCACCCGACAGGATAGGTGTCGTTTCCTTAGTGGAGAGTACAAAATCATGAATTATTTCTGCACCCGGTTGGCCGCTTCGCTTGATTTCGTGGTTCTCCTTCTTCGTTCTTTGCTAGTTTCCTTTGGATACTTGTCATCCATCAGGTTTCTCGTCTTCACTGGAAGACTGGATTTTATGAGGTCAAATACCATAAGAGGTGGAGGGGTAGAATTTTCCTCCATCTCATCCCACACTTGCTCTGGCATGAATACCACTTTGCACTTCCGTCCTTTCTCCATGAGCCGATTGTAACATAGAGAATGGTCGAACCGCTAGGTGCATCATCTTTCCCTTATACCGACTTCAGATAGAAGACATGAGAACCTTATCCATAACTGTTGCGATGATGGCAGCGGATACAAGTGGTCATAATTTCCATGATAGCTCTATCGGACTCTTCAATCAGGTAACCGTGATGCCCAAGGTTGGAGGTGACCTTCGGCATGCTCAGCGACGTTGTCCTAGATTAACGACATATCCAATGATGATGCAAAAAGCGCCCTCCATCATACTGGTAATCCTCTGGGATAACATTCAGAGATCCCCTTTGTAGGTATATTCTTCTAACGTCCCTCGTGTGACGATACTTAATCGCTTGCTTTCCCGCATGCTCCGAAAGACGTGGGTCACATTCCTCTCGAGCCAACATCTAATCCATGCAAGGGACTTTTCCCTTTTCACACCTCCTCTACAGACTTTTTCTGGCCTCCACTCGTTTTCCAACTTCTCAGTCATAAGCATCCAGCACCTTTAGGATGCTTATAATCCTTTGAAAACTTCCATCTTTATCTTAGTAAGACCGGGCGACATGTCTCCTTCTCCTGCTTGTTCCAACCCTTCCCCTTTATCTGGAAACTGGACCGGAAACTATTAAGACCAGGGGAAAATGTTACCTATGGAAGGATACCTTTGGTAAGAAATTCTCCCATATCGGGGTTTAAGCTTGACCCACCTATGCTTTCAGACATACCAATCGCTACTTTGGACGTTCGAGAAGTCATGGGAATTATCCCTAATGCCGAGGTCGGGCCCGTGGCAGGGAATTACAAAGGTCCAACGACCTTTGGACAGACTTTGACGAAATAAGGTAACCACTGTTATTTCTGAGGTGACCTCCAGGCCCACAATGCCGAGGTCATGAAAGATAGCTTCTTCGCAGGACATTATGGCCCGGACCGAAACTGATACAGGGTCTCCGGGGACCTCCCTGTTAGGGCGCGACCGCAAGACTTTCGGGATTAGACCCAATTGCCTGGTGACCAGCCATCAAACTCTTGTATTGGGGTCGGAACACCATTGTGTGGAAAATAACCCCTTCCACTCAGACAGGCTTCGGAAAGGGTAAAAATGCAAACTTTGAAAGGCGTTTTCATATATATAGCCGCGTCTCCGTAACACCGACTCTCTTGGCAGGTTGTCCATTAATTCCAACCGTTGATCTCCCATGTGCTAGTTTCCCTTCATCAGATATGTCACCTCTTTATCTCTTGATTTGACCTTTGATTCTTCTTTACCGTCGGATATGTTTTAATCTTTCCATCTAAGACGTCCCTTCTTTTCCACATTTTCCAATAAGACGGCCTCGCATGTACCCTGGTGGCCCCTACTATGATTCCTCCTCTTTGTGCGATGGGCTCTGGAACTGACATCTGGCAGGCAAGAAAATGTCGTCGCATTCACCCCTTTCCTATCTGGTGCACTACTTCTTCATGCGATCCACTGCGAGAGCCGTTGATGTATATCTCTTTTGCATTCTGAATCGTGGATCTTTTCACCAATCCCTACCATCGCATGCGCTTATTCTTATATATCACCTTTTGATCATTCTTCTTGCGACAACGTCTACTGCTAACACTTGGTTGGCGGAGAAGGCCCATCGGATCCACCTTTTTCTTATCTTCCTCGCAACTTGGCTGTGCGGTATTACACGCAGGACTGTGGATCTGATCCCCGCGCCAAATCTATGGCATAGATTGGTGTAATGCTTAGCTTCCCGAAGATTTGACCGGCGGACTACAGGCTATAAAGTATGCTTCTTGTTAACCTTTACCTATACTTCAACATTTTCTCATCCTTTGCCCATTTGTCTCTCCTTAGAGCCTTTAGTATTTCCCATTAGCATCTAGCACTGGAGCATGGAGGCTATCTCGACTTTCATTTACCAGGTACATTTTGACTCTCCATTACTTTCCCTTCAACTGCATATTCTAGAAAAATATATGGGTGTTAACACCCTATTTATGTAATTTTATATTAAAGAATGCTATGCAAGTGCCTTAATCTAAATGCATGCCATTAAAAAAATCTGTTCTAAGTTATTTAACCTAAATTAACCTATCCTTGCAAGGGGCAGAGCTTTAAATTATGAGCAATAAACTGAATAATACATCTAAAGATTTGAACATATAGCTATTAAATCACATAGATGCATTTCAGCCAAATGTAAATGATATCAAAGATAGCTCTGATTTTAATTACAACATTCCATTACTCATGAGGCACAGAAATTTTGCAAAGAAAATCAAAGATCTCACTGAATATAGATGAAAATTGCTGAAATAGTTCCACAAACATCCATCACAACTCCATACAAAACAATGCAGCAGCTTTCATAGGCCAAAATATTTTTCTCCATTCATGTAGCTAAAGTATTTCTTTTACATAAGAGGAAAATTATTTCACCTGCCAAAATTCCTTCTTCTATTCTCTATTCCTTCTTTTACAAAAAAGGATAAAAATCCAAATTATTTACAAAATAACGGGAAATGACTTTTGAATGTTATATTGATGTCCCAAAGCATAAAATCAAAATTAAAAACTCATAAGGGCGCGTTGGCTTCTTCAAAATGTGGTCAAAGTACTTCATCCTTGGGTTGGTGCTTCTGGGAATTTAGGCACCTCTATGGCTACTGGTACTGTTGATTCTGATAGTGAGGCTACAGGAGTTACTGATATTACTGGAGCAGCTGATGCTTGTAATGGGGATTGTGATGCTGCTAGTGCCCTCTCTTCCTCTTCTATATAACTCACCCACTGATTTGCTTCTCTTATAATATTGTTTCTAGCCAAGGGAAGCAAAAATCTGAAGGACACCTCTTGCTTAACAAGCTCTTCCTCAAGGATGATTATTTCTACAATTGTAGCTTGATGACTTTTTTCGAGGAGATGTGCATGAATGGAGGCCCGACTGATGAACTGGTGCAAGTCCTTTGGGGTTAAAACCTCCAACTTCCTCACATAGTCAGTTTTCGCCTCCAACCCCTATCTTAGCTCAGATAAGTGCTGTGTTTTATCCAAAAAATATTCTATACTTTGGGGCATGACCATGTCGCAAGACTCCTAAGTAGCTCGTATTTTGAGGTACAAGCTCTTAAATTGTTCATAGGTATTCAAGGTCATAGTGTTCAACTTCACTCCGCAATCTTTAGAATAGGTCAAAATGCATATATCCGCTATGTATTCAGCAACAGACTTAAGGGGAAGAGTTTCTAGGAACCCCGATTTCCCTTCTCTCCATTCAATGTGCTTCTTAATCTGTTCAGCATTACGAGCATATTTCCTTTTGATCCTACTGGCCTCGGCATTAATTTCTTTCATCCTGGCCATCATTGCCTTCAATTTGTAGATTCCTTCTGACATGAGTTTCTGGAAATCACAGGTCCTTCTCAATATTTCACAGGCTTGTTCATGAAAACGGGTCATGTCACCCACTTTTCTATTTGCAAGCTGCAGTTGATGCTCCAGCGGTCCCCCGCCTTCCTGTAGTTTTGCAATGTTTTCTTTTAACTCATCAATCTACTGGATGAAATCAAATTTCTCGGATTCCAGGGCCAGGTTCTTATCTTCAAGTTCTCTTTTTTCTACTTCTAATGCTCTTGCTTGCATTGACAAAGCTCTCCTTCCAGCTTCCAGATGCTGAATTTTCCTATTAAGCCCCTCCTTTTGAGACATAAGAGCATCATTCTTTTCAATCATTAAATTTGTATAATTTTTCTCCTTGACTAAGGCTTCCTGCAGCTGGCGGGCTTTCTCCTTTTATTATGTCAATTTGTCTCCAAATATGTTGACATTGTCAGTAGTTGCAAGGATAGCGGACATAGAAATGGATGTTATGAAGGAAGGGTCATTCTGGGTACCCTGCAAGATAGTAGTCTCATGTCTGGTGATGACATCTGGCTAAAAAGGCCTTTTGATACTTGTAATCGTTTCCTTGATGATGGATTTCCTTTTCCTATTGCAAGCAAACCTATCATATGTGGTCACTTTGCTACCCTTAGATGGTGTGAAAGGAACAAGTGGAAGATTCTCAATAGGGATGTTCATGTCAAGGTCTTGTATGCTTGGACTCTTAGAACCAACATCCTCCTCTTGTCTTTTGTCTTCTTCATCCCTTTTCAGTGCCTCTTCTTCTGCTTCCTTTCTCAATCTTTCATTTTCTTCCTGCTTGGCAACTTCCTCCAGCCTAGTTCTTTCTTCCTGCTGAATTCTATGGGCTTCATCCTCAACTTCTTGAACTTTCTGGGCTTCTTCCTCTGTAAGTCTAACTTCTTGTGCTTTCCTTGCCTTTTCCTCGGCCCATTTTCTGATCTTTTCAGTGCCTCTTCTTATGCTTCCTTTCTCAATATTTCATTTTCTTCCTGCTTGGCAACTTCCTCCAGCCTAGTTCTTTCTTCTTGTTGAATTCTATGGGCTTCATCCTTAACTTCTTGAACTTTCTGGGCTTCTTCCTCTGTAAGTCTAACTTCTTGTGCTTTCCTTGCCTTTTCCTCGGCCCCTTTTCTGATCTACTTAGCTTGTTACAGAAGTCTATGTTCTTCTCTTAAGAAATCCTCAGCTACTCCTAAGGCTTCTTTACCTTGATGTTGTTCTGATCCCTTGGGGGCATTGGAACTGGAGCTAGCTCCACTTTTGCTACTTTGGCAAATTAGCAACTGAGTCATGTTGTTGATTCCCTAGTATGTCTCTTCCTCAGAATCATAGTAGTGGGCATACTCGAAATGACCATGTATGGCTTTGCAATGCTGGGCAACCTTGCCCCGTCTGTCATTTTTCTGAAAGATTCTCTCTCCAAAATGAAAACTTCTTAGCTCCGCTATAAAATCTTCCACTGATGCCATCTTGGAAAACTTATAAGCCCCCAAATAGAAGGGAAAAGGAGGAAATGTGTCTTTCTTTCCTTTATTCAGTGCATTGCCAATTCCATCTAGGAAAACTTCTCGCACAACTTCCTTATGAATGATATAGTCCATGGTGTACTTGGGTAGGATATAGGGGGGTTTTGTGCCTCCATACATTCTTATGTAAGTGCCATCCTTTGAAAAGAAGAAGTCACCATATTCCTTGAGAACTACCATGGTGTTTTCTAATAGGCAATTGGGCTCTTTATTGAACATCAACTCAGAGAGGGGCATGATGAAATCTTCACAAATGCTCTTGTAATGGCTCTTGTAATTTTGAGGCCAGAATATTTTGTACACAGTGAACACCGTTCCTCCTGCCTGATTCCAAATGCATCCTAGTTTTGGGAAGAGCTACTTCACCACAATACAATCTATCAAATAGGAGGGCATGTAGAACTCTGCCTTCTTGGCTTCTAAATCTCCTTTGGTCTAGTTATGGCTGATGCTAGGCTTTCTGAAATCATTTCAGCCCAATTAAAGATAGTTCCTTTGAAATCTACATAGTGGATAATGGGTACCCATTGAAGCATAAAAATGGTCCCATCAGGTCTGCCAAATATTTTGCTCAACATGAGAGCAATCATTCTGAATGGAGGTCTCAAGTTTTGAACCTCATACTCTTCATTCTCCCTCTTCCTGAACTGTTTGCCTGTGATTAGCAGTTTTCTTGCTGATTCTAGTTTATCCAGTTTGACCTGAGCTAACCAGTCGTCACTCAGGTACTGAGTTGGACGAGGTAACTTGTATGCTGACGATATATAAAGTGGGGTAAAGGATACGAAGGCTTCTCTTTTGCTATCAGATAAAATTCGCGATTGGGCATCTGCGTGTTGCAAAATCCATTCGATGACCTCTGCACAAGGAAAAAGCTCAGGGCGAGTAGCTGCTTTTGAAATGCAGAATGCTCTGATGTTCTGATATAGATATCCTTCTTATAACAGAGCGTCTGGGATATCCTGGTCTCTTATCATCCGGTAAATGTCACTCCATTTGGCTTTTGGCAATGCACCAGTGATGCATTTAGTATCCTAATAAGTGGTCTCAATCCTCACTTCTTCAGTGGATTCTGAAACAGCTCCCTATGACTTTTTTCTAGAACCTTTAGTCATTTGTAAGTATTCCTACCTCAACACACAAGGACAGTCATAAGAAATTACAATGTGACGTGAGCAACCTACATGCAAACATGTCGAACAATTTTCATAGGTGTTTCTATCAATATGCAAACTTTATTTGTTATGATTTGATCATGTTTAATTTGAAATTTATGACAAAACCACAAAATAAGAAGTTTGACGCGATTACAAATTTAAAAAGCATTTTAATACTGTAATGATCTAAATGCATTTTAATACCGCAAATAGAACTTGAAAGAAATAATCTTTTGAAATTTATACCAATTTGTAGGTTGATTCTCTTCAATTTTGATTGAAAGTGTCATGCATGCGATACCCAGGACCTGTATATGAGTATCGTTTGTAAAAGTTCCTTTAGACAAGAATCTTTCCAGTAAATTCCTACTTAAGAAGAGTGTTTCCCACTGAAGCTAATACGAGGTTGTGTACTGCGCCACAGCAGAAGTTACGAATTAATTACGTGAGCCGTATGGGAAAGTCAAATCGATCCTTTCAGTATTAAATGCGACCATCAAAATGGAACGATAAGGCCAAATGGTTCCGGCATTGCAGAAAAGATAGGCGGACTTGCCCACGTTTGCGGAAAGAGAACCCAAGTTTGCCTACCGTGGAAAGGCGCAAAAGCGTAAGGTGGGAGAGCGTAAGGCGAGAGATTTACCCGAGTTCATCGGAGAAGAAGGAAAGGTTCATCTGCCCTTTTTGCGGAAGAGTTGATCGAAAATGTCCACCATTGCGGAAAAAATAGGCGAGTTCCTCCGCCGTTTCGAAAAAAGAACCTTAACTCTTTCGTCGGGCTAGACTTGTTCGTCAAAAAGGCCGTTGCGGTAGACTTACGCGAGTTTCTCCGCCATTGCGGAGGACTTTAATTAAAACCTTCCACGATTTTGGAGACATTTAATCTATTTCCTCCGACAAAGCGGAAAGAATGACTCAAACCTTCCATTGTTGCGGCTCATATCCTTGAGTTTTACTTAGTCAAAAAAGGACAAATGAACTCAAAACTGAAGCAGGCAAAAGACCTCTTTCAAGAAAAACTAAGTAAGGAAAACTAAGATGGCTTCAGACTCTTAGAAAAACAAAGGAGGGACCCCTACCTAAATATTGTAAAGGGAAAGAAGCTAATTCCTATGCTATCAAAAGATAAAATGGGTTTCCAACACTTTTAACAGTATAAGGCCTCAGTATTTATAGCCAATTGGATTCTTGTTGCAGTAGGATAAAAAAACATTGACAATTTGCCAAGTGCATTAGGGTAATAAGATATGCTATTCGATGATGATCTTACACTAATCTTCATACATGTTTATTATCGGACATGTTTATTATTGGTATGCTTCATTGATTCCAGCATCATGATCTCGACCTGTGCTTTTGCCTTGTTAACGCAAGTAGGCTAATCGGGTGTGAACTATGTAAGATTCAGATCACTATGAACAAGTTGGTCAGATCACTTCTAAATCTCGTGAATAATCAAATAGGAGCCATGAGTGTGAATGAAATCATGTGGCATGAAAAGACCACTAGGTTAGTCTATGCAAAGACACTTTTTTCTCATTTGAGGTGATTGTTTATAGATTTAAAATTACTTTTTATTTTGTATACTTCCCCATAGATTGTAGAACATCTCACTCCTATGTATATAAAGATTTAATAATAACAATTATAGTTTAAAATGATTTTGATTTTTCAAAATTTCAAATTTAATAATTAAAAATAAGTTTATATAAAATATATATCTAATTTTTTTGTTACTTTCAAATTTTATATAAATATTTTTATTAAAATTTAAAATATATAACCTTTTCTTTTCATTTAATACATATAAACTAAATTAAAATTTAATATTAAAATTAGAAAAAACATTCATATAATGAAATAATAATTAATAATCATAAGATACTTTTACCAAATAAAACATTAAATATGTATACATAGATACATAGTAATTAAGTTTTAACTTATAGAAAGCAAGTAAATTGCAACGCTTTATGGAATGACATGATACTTTGATTATGTGAATAGGCTGGAATGAAATTATTACGATGACCAGGGTGAGAAAATTTGTACGCGGCGACTCGCGAGAACACGAAATTTACTCGTTTTCGTTTTAGAATTGAATTTGACGGTGAATATCATGAGGCCGATGATTTGGCCATCAAATACGGTCAGAATTAGAGAGTAATAGTCACACTTAATTAAAATCCTCAATCATTTTTTTTTTCTTTCCATACCTGAATTGTATGATTCGGCATGGATAATTATGTATAGCATTCTCTCTTCAAGACCACACCAGCACTATTAAAGGCATAATGTGCAACGTTGCATTTTACCAAGCTGTGTAAAAAGGGGTTAAACACGCTCCCTTCCATGGATGTTTTCTGTAAAATTTTCACTTATTTCAAGTCATTGTATGGTTTGGAAGGATTGGTGAGAAGGTTCTACTGGGCTTGAATTCCATAAGCGGTTGTTGCAGTCTGCAGACCTCCCACACCATGGTCAGAATTGGCATGCCTAATAAGCATGGAGTTATGATAATGCTATTTATATTATGTTTAAATGGCCTGGAAAGACATTGGTGATGCTCTTCCGCACCAGACAATGTTTAATGGAACAACATCCTTCTAGCGAATTGGACAAAAAAAACAACAATATTTCATGTTTTCTCATTTAAGACACGGGGGTCTGCACCTGTATTTATTCCCCTCAAAGTCGCCTTGAGACAGACGAAGTGTGTGTCTCAGAGCTAGGAGTTAAATAATGAACCGTACTGATACGGGCTAAGGCTCGGCCTATAAGTAACTATAATAAGCTAATAGAAGCAACACAAGTTGGGGTAGATACAGTAGCAGCAACAATACCAGTAGTAAAGGCAGCAACAGTTACAAGTCCATATATAAAAATCTAGTAGAAACAAAGGCAAAGGTTTCGACGACGGGATAGGGGTAGGCCTTTGGTTCTAATGGCCACTCCACGGGTAAACCAATCTAACGTAATTCCTTTCTTAAAAAGAACAGGTAGGGCATGTTGGTAGAATAAACAAAAACAATGCGATGCATGACCCAATCAAAATCAAAATTAGGGGCAAAGATGCCATGAAAGAGCTAACGGGAAACAATAATGTACCAACCTGTTAAGACGGGGATGGTGACTGCTGCGACGGTGCCGAAGTCCTGTAGCAGGTGCGCACGAACTCAAATGGAAACGGAAAACAATGAAATGCGTCAACAGGGTTACCGCCTATATAAAGGATCTGACGCATGCGGGCCATTAATAGGGCAGGTGCGAAAATTAAAAATGGGGTTAAGTGAGCCGTATGGGCAAGTCAAATCGATTCTTTCAATATTAAATGTGACCGTCAAAGAAGAAAGATAAGGCCAAATGGTTCTGCCGTTGTTGAAAAGATAGGTGGACTTGCCCGCCTTTGCGGAAAGAGAACCTAAGTTTTCCTACCATGGAAAGGCGCAAAAGCATAAGGCGGGAGATTTATTCAATTTTTATCCGTCGTTGTGGAAAAGACAAGCGAATTTATCTGGGGCTGCAGGCGATTTTATGTAACTTAAGTGAAACAATTCATTGGAGAAGAAGGAAAGGTTCATCTGCCCTTTTGTGGAAGAGTTGATCAGAAATGTCCACCGTTGCGAAAAAAATAGGCGAGTTCCTCTGCCATTTCGGAAAAAGAACCTTAACTCTTCCATCGGGCCAGACTTGTTCATCAAAAAGGCCATTGTGACAGACTTATGCGAGTTTCTCTGCCGTTTCGGAGGACTTGAATTAAAACCTTCCTCGAATTCGGAGACATTTAATCTATTTCCTCAGACAAAGCGTACAGAATGTCTTAAACCTTCCGCCATTGCGGCTCAGATCCTTGAGTTTTACTTAGTCAAAAAAGGACAAATGAACTCAGAACTGAAGCAGGCAAAAGGCCTCTTTCAAGAAAAACTAAGGAAAACTAAGATGGCTTCAGACTCTTAGAAAAACAAAGGAGGGACCCCTATGTAAATATTGTATCCATTTAATGTGATTGTAGGTAGGTGGTGCTAGAAAAGGATTTTCATGCTGCAAAGGCTGTGCTCGAGCTAGTCACGTCACACTTATGGTCTATAAATCTATTGTAAATAGGAAAGCCTCGACATGCATTTATCACTATATCTTGATAGGATTCGTCCGGTGTTGTGCACGGATGGGCATAGGTTTAGAGGGTCAATGATAGAACCGTTGGCTTTGAGCTTAGCAACAGTGGAATGGAACTGCGTGTGAGGGCTGTAGAAACTTTAAAAACGGAAACAAGCAATATATGTAATCAATTTGAGAAAACAAATTGCAATATCCATACTGGATTATGTTGCACTTTTGATATGTTAGTGTTTGCAATATCCATACTATATTCATTGCAGTTTTGATACCTTAAATTTTGCAATATCCATACTAGATTAGTTACAGAATGTAAATAATGTGAACAATACATTAAGCTTTCAAATCATGAAAGAAAATAGTTTCAGGGCATTGAAAGTCATGTGATATTTGGATTAAATTGTGCAATTCCATGTAGACGATCCCATTAGAACTGACAACACATTGATCGTTGATCCATCGACTACTTTGCATTTTATAACAAACTTTGGGTTCTGGCTTAGAGTATTGAGGGACAACAACGATATTTCTCAAGTGTGAAAACCCCAAATCTTACTACGTTAAAAGTTATTTAGTCCTAAAACATTGTAGCGAGAGTGTGTTGTGTTCAATCTATGCATCCAAAAATAGGTTTGAATGATATGTGAAATACTACAATATAATGCCAAAGCCAGATATTGCAATATAATTTGGGCAAGCTACTTTTTGTTGTGCTCTTTTCCTCTAAGCGTTTCTTTTTTTTCCCAATATAGATTAGTACAAGAAAAGTGTAGATATGAAGATTACATTTCTTGTCTTTTTTATAGAGTAATATTTTCTTGTGTTCTATAGCCAAATATTAAATGATGGTAGGAATAGGAATACACAATCTGAAAAAGTAGAGAATTCATTTTGGAAAAAGGAGAAGGTAGTAAAGTAATAACTATACAAAGCAGATCTGCAAAGGAGTAGGAATGTACCTTTATGGAGTATGTGGCCGCAAAGACTTGGAAGAAAGCAGGGTCTCTTCTTGTATTCTGCGTTGCACATACGGACTATCTTTCATACGTGAATACCTACAAAAGGAAAAAGGTAGAGAAATGCGAAGGCCTGACAAAGATTTAACTCTTGATATTGCAGTGAATGTAAGGCCTTGCCAGTCAATTTTGCTAATATCTATTGTTTCATTTTGAAGAGTCATCCCTTGTGCTTTATGGATTGTTAAAACCCATGCCATTCGAAGTGGTACTTGCCTCCGTGTACCCCTTGTGATAGGAGGGATGGGAACATAATTTGGATTGGAAGAATCCCATGGGGGGCCTTTGTAGTTGAGAAAGTCAATCACAACATAAGATGGCAATTTAGGCAGTTGACCGTTGGAGTTGTAGACAATTGCAATAACTTTCCCAAATGAGCCATTTACAAGTCCTACGGAGACACACAAGTTGGCTGTCAACATGACTTCTTTACCAATTGCTAGTAGAACCTTGAATGGAATTTGTTCATCATCTATTGAGGTTTGCACATGTTGTTTGTTTTGCTCTGCAAAGCAATGTGAAATTGGCATGTTAAGGTCTTTGAGCATTTGCTTGTTGTGCAATTCAACAGAGGTATTAGTTGCGTACAAATGAGTGCAATTGTCAAATGTCTGATTCTCTTCATGTGAAAGGGTTGAGGTTGACCTTGACATGAGGAGGGTTCAATCTTCAAGAGTCAGTGTTACATTTTGGAGATTAAGTAGGAGTTGACAGAAGGAAACTTAAGAAGGGGTGTTGCCTTGTTGTCGAAATATGGTTGAAAGAGTGACAAAAGTGTCAAATGTGCGCCAGAGAGCATTGCCTCGAGATGTACCAGCATACATGGGGATATCCTTACAGGGGGTAGTTGTCCAAAATCACCAAGGAAGATGATGGAGAAACCACTAAAGGGGATTGTACATTGGGAAGGGAAGGCTTGACGTAAGAGATCATCCATTCGAGATAGCATTTTTGGGCCAACGAAACTCATTTCATCAATGATGATGTATTGGATATGGAGAAATTGTTCTTGGAAGGTCGAAAGGGATTGACCTTCAAGAGGGTGCATCTCACCAATGGGCATGCGAAGGGCAGAATGTATTGTCAGCGCATGTATGTTAAAGGCAGCAATACCGGTGGGAGAAAGGAGGAGCAAGGGGGAAGGTTTGTTGCCAGAGAGATGTTGGAGTGTGGATCTAAGGCAAGAAATCAAGAAAGACTTTCCTATTCCTGCGGTGCCTTGAATGACCATTTTGAGTGGGGGAGGGCTTGTAGCATTTGTGGAGTGTGCGAGGATAAGGTCAAAGCCCATGCGTTGTGTGGGAGACAAGGAGGAAGGAGAACAGGAAGATGAAAAGGTGTCTTGGGGTACTTGGGAGGACAATCACGCATAATCAGTGAATGATATGGCTATTGCATGCATGTGTGAAGGAATATGGTTTTCAGTCCAATTGTGTTCTTTATCAAAGTCATGAGGGCCAAGCATGTCAAGGTCATCAACATAGAGGTTGTTTCTAGGGCGGAGTTGAGAAAGGAGTTCCCATTCATACATGGTAGGGGCTAAGGGAAAGTGGTTGGAAGTAGAAGTAGAGTCATCAAAGGGAGGTGTACTGGGGGCTTCTGGAAAACGATCAGCATTCCATGCAATGTATGTGTCTTTAATGCGAAGCCAATTAGAATTTATGGCCAATTCTATGTATCCAATGTCATCGTGGAGGTTGTGAAAAGGTTTGTATAGGAGGAGCTCACTCCAATAAAAGGAAACAAAGGAATCTACAGTAAAGGGTGGAATGGTAGTGAAGCGAGGAAAGACATGAACAATTTTGGGAGGGTAGTTTGGTTTCCATTGGGAGTGATTTCTACGAGATGAGTATGACCAAGAGCATGCAGCTTCAAGAAGGGTAAGATGTTTGAGTGCAGGGGGTTGTTGCATGTATGCAAAAATGAAGGTTGGTGTTGGTGGGGTATCAAGAGAGTCATTGGAAATACGTCGGAAAACACTTTGGCTAACATTCAAGGATAGAAAGGAACGACTAAAACAACAAAGAGGGAGCTTTTGGAGCATGTGGAAAGTCTCTTGTGTGCCAATGTCTCGATCTGCAATAGTTTCTAACAGGAACCGTCTTATTGGTTGAAGGATTGGTGCATCATGTGGAGTTGCATGTGCAAGATGAGAAAGAAGTGCATGGTAGCTTTTTTATTTCGGCTCTGCCTTTGCTACATATTTAGAAATATATTTGAGTACAGCATGTCTAGAGAGAACAGGCTAGAAATCAACATTAGCTCGCCAAATTGAGAGCATGGTAGGGTTGTGAATATTTAGGATGGCATCATTCCTTGTAGGGTTGTATGTTTTCCGAACATTTGCATCAATGAATAAGGAAGGGGTAGGTTGTAGTTCAAATGGAAAGCCGTAACGACATTGAAGAGATGATCCTTTTTTGTGGAGGCAAGAAGATTTAGAACATTTTGTGTGCCTTTGGACACAATTAACAAGTTCTTCATAGTCATCCAAGCGATCAGTTGCAAGTATGGAATGTGATCCAATGACACATGGATCATTTATAGTAGAGGCTTGGAAGGATGGAATTTGAGAATGGTTGACACGAGGATTCCATGCTATAACAAACTTGTCAAAGTATTGTTTTGCATCTTCGACCTTGGCAGCATTTTCCCAGTCTAACGTGTCCATATTGGGTGCATTGTCCAACCATAGGAAGCCATGTATATGTGTTGATCCCCTATGTTTCCATTCATACCTACATGGAAAATATAGAGGTTAGGAACGAACATTTGAGGTTTTGAATACATTGAAAGTTGATGGGAATATGGTTTGTTAGAAACCTGCACCAGTAGTCTTTTGTAGAAAGGCCTTTTTGAAGAACCTCTTCCAGGAATATTTTGAATCTTTTGTCCATGTAATGAGATGCAACGTGTGGATTGGATATAAGGTTGCGAATTCTCCATTGGTGTTGTTTATGTGAATCAGTTGGAGCTTGTCCAGGCATCAAAGAATGCAGGTCTGGCCATTTCGTGTCAGCTACGTTGAGCGTGAAGAAGAATGTTGGCATCCCTTGTTGTGTGATCATGTCAATTAGTTCACCTCTACTTTTTTTCCAGTAGGAGCGTGTCCCTCGAAGGGTGGAGCCAAACCGCATGACCTGCTCGGCTATTTTAGCATTGGGCACATCTTGTAATTGTTGTTGAAGTTCTGAAATTGTTGGAGGCAACGTATATTCAATGTTACGTTTTACAAACACAGAATTAGTAGAATGGCTACGGTGGTGCATCATGAGGTTATATATGTAATAACGGAAACGACGATGTTGTCCAAATCTATTGTCGTGGTATCAAAGCAGGTGTAGTGCATAATTGTCGATACCAACCTCTTGAATGTGTGGTTGTTTAAGCATTGCAACTCAAGTGGGAAACAAGGTTGGGAAGGCCATTGAGAGGAGGCCTATTGTGTTGTACTCATTAATAGGGGAAGCATCTATTGGGGGATAGTCAATGCAAGGTGGAGTGGTTGCATCACTTGTGCCCAAGAAGCATTTGATTTCATCAACCTCAGTTCTACAATTTGTTTATGTAGGTATAAAGGAGGAGGATTGTTCTTCATGGGGTTGAAGGAAGCCAGGTGATTGAATAGTACCATTTGAGGTATTGTCAACAAGTGGGGTTTCCTCGGCTCTGACGTGACGAAGTAGGGAGGAAATGTCGGTTGGTTCAAGAGGCAAAGAAGACAATGCAATTGAGTTAACTTGAACATCCTTGTAGCAGTGGTCATTTGAAAGCTTGTATTCGAGAGCAGCAAGAACACGTGTTCTACTAACAAAGAATTCATAAGGTTTCTTCTTAGGATTGGATTTATGAACAATAAGGATGTCAATGTATGAGAGTAAGCGAGGGAGGAAAGTGGCAATGCTAGAAATGTTTTGCAGGAAGCTAATAGTGTGGCCAGAATATGTATATTGTCCCCCACGAGCATGAGTGACTTGTAAAATTGGGTTAACACGAGATATGAGCATTTCTTCAACTGGAGTAAGGACAGCTAGCACAGCTGGTTGTATCCCAGGATCCATGTTGTTTGCTAAGGAGTAGCGATTGATATGTTTTTCCACAATGCATCGAGAACATGTAGATCAACCAGAAAAGTGCTTTGTTTTCATTCCAGGATAAGACTCCATGCATACATTCATGGGAGAAAATTTGTCCATCCTTGTACGGAATTGCTGTTGTGAAGCATCTAGGTCGATGTTTGTTGGATGGGTTGGGGTGGATGTGGATGGTGTGGAGGGTGCTAAGGGAGGTTGAACAACATGAAATGGAGAAGGGATATGAACAAGTTGTCGAGCAACTCTATATAGAAGGCGTTGGCGCTTGTGGTTTTGTTTTTTCTTTTCAGCATATAGAACTCTTCTGCGTGCATTGATTTGATCATTGTCATCATTGGTTGACATGGCTACAAAAAAAAGTGTTTTGTGGTTATCAACTTTATAGTGCCTTTGTTGGAAGAGAAACATACTATATATTCAATCATTGAAAAAGTAAACAAAGGTAGAGTGTAACAAATAAATGGAGCATTGACAATTTATGCTAAGTTGTTGCAAGAAGTATAAAGTTGACAAAACAATCTTCATTCTAAGTATAAATTTGAAAGTGGAAAGATAGGTTGCAATGAATATGTAATTTAAGAAAATGTTACAACAAAACTAAATCATATCACTTAAACAATCTTCATTTTAAGTATAAATTTGTTTATAAACAAAAGAAGTATAAAGTTAACAAAGCAATCTTCATTCGAAGTATAAATTTGAAAGTGGCAAGATAGGTTGGAATGAATATGTAATTTGAAAAAATGTTACAACAAAACTAAATCATATAATATTTAAGACTACTCATTGATGGTTACGAGTATCACTTAGATAGCAGTGTTTATACAAAAAAATTTGTAGTGGATAAGTATCAAGCAGGAAGTACAAAAAGGCAGATTTGAAGAGTAGAAAATGTGTGGCGAAGTGTTATCAAAGGTAGAGTTCAAAGCCTGCGAGCAACTGGACGCGTATTAAGCACAATGGCTTAGCTTCGATCAAGGGAATCAACAGGTGCCGATGACGATGAAACCTCTTCGGACATAACTAGAAGCACCTTCAAGCGATCATTTGAGTTAAAAGGCTCTGTCTTTATTGATAAGGTTAGAAGGTAATCTCGAGCACAAACATGTTGAACAATTTCCATGAGAGATGTTGGATCACTTGAGAGAAGGCATAAATCTCTTGCAGATATGCCCATGAGTTGTTGCGCAGAATCATCGAAAGCTATGATACCGTACAACTGTCCAGTGGCATCCATTAGATCAAGTTTGAGTATGTATCGATAAGGACACTCTGTAAATTCCCCATCACATTTTGCACAATGCCATACATTACCAACTTTGTGGGAAATTTTTTTCATGCATTGTATTCCATAAACAAATAGAGGACATGCAAGGAAATGAAAGTCATCGATGTTAATGTGGGTGATTGTAGCAATAATTGAATACCAAGTTGTTTTTTCAGAGGGTTGGAGAGATTGAAGCACATAGATGGAAATGCATTTGCAAGAGTTAGAAGAAGGCGAGGAGGATTTTCTGCTCAAAGATGGGGAGGCTGAACGAAATCCATTGTCAGCAAACCATGTTTGGAGAAGTTGAGCTTCCTTAATATTTGGGTTTATAATGAGGTTGGTGTTCTAGATGGTCCCAATGGTTTTTCCATTGAACTCTGTAACACGTCCACCTTTAATGCAAGGATAGGGGGAGTAGGCAAACCTTGAAGGCTTTCAAGGTGGGAACCCTCGATTGTATAGTGATCACCCGAAAGTGTTATGTCTATGCTATACCTAGACATGTCCCTCAACCCAATTGTTCACCGAATGGTTTCAGAACCATCCCTTTTGCTTATAGTTGGTGCAGGGGAAACGAAAATCACAATTCCAATAAGGTCAACGATGGAATTGAGGGGTGTAGTTTTGATGTCATGGATAGATTTAAAGTGGAAGCAATGAAAAGGGATTAATGGGCACTCTTCCAAACATGGTTGAATGGTTGAGGAGGGGTTAAGAAAAACCTCGAAAGAACTTGTCAAATGGTTGTATGTTGGGTTGACCAGTTTAATTGTGCCATTTGAGATAGTGTAGACTGTGCCAACTTGTATTTGGTCATATAATAAAGTGGCTAGTTAATTGAAAGCATAGATATGAATCTCATCTTTGGTAGCACTAACAAGGTCAAAGCTAAAGAGTTGACCAGGCCCTTTTTTATTGGTGTAGGAGGTCATACTTGTCTTTGCAGTAACTCGACCTTGAATTGTCCAAGTTTTGTTGGAAGGTTTGAGCGATGTGAATTGAAGAGAAGGTGCAATAGGGTTTGCGGTTGCATTTTGTGAGCAAGGTATGGAAAATGAAGGGGTTTGGGGATCAAGGGCATTGATTTCTGGAACAGATGAACTATTGTGGGAGGTAAAGCTAGGGGTAAAGTTGAAAGGTGATGGGTCTCCAACTATCACTATTTCCAAAGTGACAATTTCAAATGTGCCCAATGCGATAGTCCTACCAAGAAGAATTAAGGTAAGTAAGTATAAGTAAAAAATATGCTACATTTATTGGGAGTGCAATCTAAAACAAGTTAAAATAAGATGTAGAAATAAAATCATACGTTGCATTGTGCATAGTGTTGCATGTATAGTTGATGACTTTGATGATTTAACCTACTTGGAGTTGGTGGTTTTCCATAATGCTATTGTAGCTAGTTGGAAGCAATGTATCGTGGCTATGAATTCCATCAGAGATAGAGATTCGGAAGAAGGAAGTTGCTGAGGGAAGAGAGTTGACTCGATTGAGAGAAACAACTTGTACAAGTGGGCATAGGTCAATAGCACCATTCATCAGAAGTGAAATAGCATTTTCAGTCAATAGAGTGTCCATACCGTCGTACTGGAAATAGGCACACTACAAAAGCAACCTGGAAAACGGGCGATATTGCTATTAAGTGTAAAGATAAAAGATGTAGGAGAACATGGAAAATATCATTTCATATGTCAAGCAATACATAATAGTATGTGTGGGAAGCATACACAAATGAAGGGTTTGAAATTGGTTCCCTGTATTCTACCACTTATCAAATGCTTACATTGAAAAAGTTTCTTTTGTTAATTCTACCAATATGCTAAATAGGGCACCGGGGAAAAACAATCCAAGAATCTAGTAAACGTTAACCTTTTTGTGAAGGAATTTTGTGTTCCACAGAGTAACAAACCGTTAGTTTTTTTGTGGTACTATTCACTATTGGAATTACCCATCTAAAAATTTATGATGGTTGGTTCTAACAGTATCGCACTTTAAGCGAAGTTGGAACGAGTCTTCTGAAAATGAAACAGGGCATACATATGTAGAAACTGATAAAGGGTATTTTGGTAGAAATATTATGCTTTTTCAGTGTTTGTTAAAATGGCCTGAATGCAACAAACGGTTTAGGAAAATGGTCTAATATGAATCAGACTAACTAGTTCCTAGGGCCTAGTTAGGAGAAGGCCAAATTGATTATGAGCTCTATCAACAATATATCTATAGAGAATTTGATTCTGACTATATGAGAATGCAGAAGGAAAGGAAAAAACATATGCATAGTTAATGAAAGAAGTCAATAGTACTGCTCACTATATAGAAATTGATAACAACATGCCTGAGTGCATAAGAAGAAAAACACCTTGTGGCACTCTTGTAGTAGTAGGTCAAAATAAGTGCAAACACATCTATTGAATGAATGAAGTGCGAACTTGTGCTTTGAAATGCCTTTTTCATTCTCAGCAGGAATTTTTTTTGCAAATAGAGTTTTAGAGCTTATGTAGAATACTTGTTATGGTGAACAGAAAATCAGAACAATTGAGTTAAGATGTGACAAAAGGTTAGAAGAGTAGTTGGCATGTTAAAAAAGCACAAAGTTGTCAGGTTCTAGTTAGCTGTTTAAGAGCATTACGAAAAAGGGCACAATAGATAGAAATATCACTTGCATGCTATAGAATGTGAATTATAACTTGCTTCCCTGAATTCTATCACTTATAAAATTCTTACATTGAAAAAGTTGTTTCTGTTAATTCTACTGATATTCTAAATAGGGCACCAAAAGAAAACAATCAAATAATCGAGTAAAGGTTAACATTTTTGTTCCACAGAGTAACAAAGCGTTAGTTTTTTTTGTGGTACTATTCACGATTGGGATTACTCATCTAAAAATGTATGACAGTTGGTTCTAACAATA
The DNA here is from genome assembly GCA_027924585.1 of Larix kaempferi. Lineage (NCBI taxonomy): Eukaryota > Viridiplantae > Streptophyta > Pinopsida > Pinales > Pinaceae > Larix > Larix kaempferi. The sequence goes on along the minus strand of BSBM01001334.1, from coordinate 15,578,752 downwards.
CTGTGCTTTTAAGCGAACTTGGAATGGCTCTTCTGAAACTAAAACAGGGTATACATATGTAGCAACCGATAAAGGGTGTTTTCGTAGAAATATTTTGCTTTTTCTGTCTTTGCTGAAATGGCCTAACTGCAACAAAAGGCTTAGGAAAATGGTCTAATATGAATCAAACCAGCTAGTTCCTAGGGCCTGGTTAGGAGAAGGCCAAATTGATTATGAGCTCTATTAACAACATATCTATAGAGACTTTGATTCTGACTATATGAGAATGCAAAAGGAAAGGAAAAAGCATATGCATAGTTAACGAAAGAAGTCAATAGTGTTGCTCAGTATATAGAAAATGAGAACAACATGGCTAAGTGCATAAGAACCAAAACACCTTGTGGCACTCTTGTAGTAGCAGGTGAAAAGAAGTGCAAACACCTCTATTGAATGAATGAAGTAGAAACTTGTGCTTTGACATGCATTTCAATAGTATTATGCATGGTGCTTTATATATATATATATATATATATATATGGCAATTGTTTTGCTCATTTTGTAAGGCCCAATTTTGATTCTTTTAAAGGTTTTTTCCTTTTTTTTTCACTAGTTGAAACCCTAAAGATGTTCTATAAGATGACCCCTGCCCTACTTCTAGGACACTGAGCCACTGAACAACTATTTCAGAGTTTCAATTAGGGTGAGAACATGCCCAGCGGTGCAGATATCGAGCAGTAGGTGAGCAGTGATATTTTCAACAGTGATATTTACCCTGATACGGAGCAGTATTCAAGGTGAAGAAACAAAGCAGCAAGCTATGATAGGAATCACTGAAATAGTGAAATTACAACCACAGGTATGTAAACTTCAAAGTTTAAGTTTAAACTTGATTGGTTGAGTTTCACAGTTCCAAGTTTGAAAATTTGCTGTAGTTCATTGTTTCACTGTTATAATGAGTTCTTCCTATAATTTGGAAAGTTTTCAGAAGGTTAGGAAGTATTCATATCTTTTCCTTGTTAGTCTGAGGGTTTTGCTAGACATGCTTGTTACTTATATTGCTTAATTTGATCGTTTAGGAAACTTGTTTTCAGTTTGTCCTGGCCTCTTCCATTGAAAACAAGGATGCCTAATTTCTACAGAAATTATATTCAAAATTATATTTAAATCTGAGATAGGTACAAAGACCAAAGTAGCAAATGACTTATATTTTCCATTTGCATAAAGATGTACTTCCCTTTTGTAAGAGACTTAGAAAAGGTAGCAAATGACTTATATTTTCCAGTTTCATAAAGATGTCGTTAGGATTTTGCAAAGTCACGAAAAGTAATATGTTGGGCATTTTTTTCTGGGCTTAAATGCTTTGATTAGTAGGGTACATAAATATCTTTTTGATTGTGGTGCTTTGATTGTAGGCATGTCATGCATACAGGGAATACTATCAGTCTCATGCAAGGGCAAGAGAAGAGGAACAGAACCAGCACGGAATTTCAATAGCAGGTGAGCAGCAGGAATAGGTTATTGCAGAACCAACAAACAACACAATTCTGAGAAAATAAAAGATTAATTTTCTAGAAGGGGCAAACTTTATAGGAGACAAAATCTGTTGTATTCCAAATTATCTACCCAAGTTAGTAGAAACATATATTGGTAAACAAAAGGAACTGAATATATATCAATCAAGCACCGTTTCATGTGAAACTAGTAAATAAATCACATACATGATTAAATTCTAACTTTAAAAGCTGAAGATACAAGTAAACAAGTAAATAAATAAGAGTGTAGTGACAGGAACAGACTATAGTTTCCAAAAAAAAACATCCAAAAGACAACAGAACCTTGTTGCTTGTTATAACAACAAATATGAGTTTGGTCTTCCATTGGTCTTTCACGTGAAACCAGTAAATAAATCACATATATGATTAAATTCTAACTTTAAAAGCTGAACATACAAGTAAATAAATAACAGTGCAGTGATAGGAACAGGCTATAGTTTCCAGGAAAAAACATCCAAAATACAGTAGAACCTTGTTGCTTGTTATAACAACAAATATGCGTTTGGTTTGAGAGGAAAACCTTGATTTTGAATAGAAAACAAGAAGCTTTTCCTCCTGAAGAGGGTCGTTGCTTCGTAAAAGAGGAACAAATTGACAGGGATTCGAATAAGTGAGATGATATCACAATAACAGTAGCAAACAACAATACAATCACAGAGGCTTCACCCATCGAATTTTATAAAGGATTATGAGGAAAGGGGCTGCATTGGTGTCTGAGCACATTTAAGCATTGTTGCATTGAAATTTGTTCTCCTATCTGCAGAAGATATAATGTCCAGGAGGTCCAATCAATCAACTTTAGGTATACGTCGATAGGAAAAGATCAGTACTACTGAACCAATATTCATAATTTTGTGATGGATCAAACCCAAAGAAATACATGTTGACGTGGGAAACCTTATGGAAGTTTGTTCCATGTCTAATCCGTAATTGAATGCTCAACTTTACAAAAAGAAAATGTAGCTACAACTCTGAAAATAATCACCAGACAAAAATATTTATATTTTTGTTTTCCTATAGCAACAATTAAGGTAGGATACATTGAATAGCCTTGATCATTTAACTTTTCTGTATAAACAAAACTATGAGTGACAATTTGGCAATTTACTTCCTCTTTCTAGATGCAGCAATAATTTTTCAAGGCAAGATATTAATGGCAAAGAAACACTAATTTATCAATCTGTGAGTCAATGAAGCTTCACGAATCCTATAATTCCTCCAGTCTGACAAAATAGTACAAAATTCAAATAATATGAAGCACTAAGGCCTCTTTTAGGCATTAAAGAAGCTATCTGCACCTTTTCCTAGCCTCAAACACTTCTTATAAGAGAAAACTCATTGATTTCTTCTAAAAATCCAGTCAAATTCGAATAAAGATCAAGTTCGAAATCGCCAGTTTTCCCCTAAGTGGTTGCAGGTATTTAGCCATTGTTTACCGACTGTTTCGCAAGAGAAAACCCATTGATATCTTAAAAAAATCTAGTCAAATTAGAATAAAGATCAAGTTCGATTTCGGCAATTTTCCCCTAAGTGGTCGCAGGTATTTAGGCATTGTTTACCGACTGTTTCGCACATGTTAATTTTGTATTTTCTTTTTTAGCCGAATGGATCGAAGGTTTTTAGTCATTATTATGCGACTGTTTCGTAGATGTTATGGCTTCTTTGGTGACTAAGGTTTCTTGGGCGAAAGCTAGTTCGGTCCCTTGTATTTAAATGATATTGTGGAGCGGCACAAATTTGCGAGAGCGCATGTCCACGAGCAGGCTGTCCGAGCTTAATATTTGCATTTTCGGACTATTTTCAGAAGTTTACTAATTGCTTAATTTACTTAATGACTTGTTATCGTATCTAGAAAAATCTATGCAAAGTTGGGCCTTTACCCCGATAACCGCCTTAGTGTAGGAAGACAAAATAAGGGAATGGAGGTGCGGATTCGGGCAAGGCATGAGAGTATATTAAAATATTTATTGGCTTCTCCTTCCAATCAATAAAAATATCTGTAAGTCCTTCGTCCTTCCTGATTGCTTCTTTAACTTAAACTGGTTCTGCTCCTACCTTTACTTCTCTTACCCTATCTTTCCAAAGCGTGGGTTAGGAGCCATTATACTGAGATCAAATTACCCCCAATTCTAGAGGAGGCATTTCTTACCCTAAGAGCAGTGCATTGTTGTTGTTGTTGTGCAGATAATAGTTCAGGAGGCAGCATAGGCGAGAAATCTCGCAGCTTCCTGTCGAAGCTTCCGTTTATTATAACTTATCTAGCATGCCAAGAATTTACAGAATCACAGCCGTGTAATGAATCATTTTCAGACTATTTGCAATTAGCGTTACTGCAGGAGGCAGCGGCGGCGAAGCATAACCCTCCACGTGGCAAGATTCCATTCGCTCCATGAGTGAGGAATCTAGCTGATGTGGAGGTTATGCACCTCCGTGGTGAAACGCCTACGGCGTAAATATGATTAATCTATAAATATCGATCCTCTTATTATTTGTCTCTACATACCTTAATTTTGATTCATTATATATATATATGATTAATCTATAAAAATAATTTTGATTCATTATATATATGTATGATTCATCTATAATTTTTTTTGTTTGGATCTAAAGAAAACAGGAATATGATAAGAATGTAAGTGTAGTTTTTAATAAATTATTAATCAATAATTATTTTTATTGAATAACATAATAAGTCAATTAATTTTTAATAATGAGTAATAATTAGACTCACTATTTATAATTAAACCAAGACAAAATTTTATTGATTTTTTATATAATATTAAAAAGTTATATATAAAAAATATATAATATTATATTAATGTATATATATATAATTATTAAACAAAATTATATACTAAGGAAAGTGCCAAGCATTAATCACTCTAGTACTAAATACATATTACATTTTATTATGTTCCCATCACCTTCATCGCACTTTCCTATTTATGTCAGTTTTTAAATTTTATACCTTTGCCATCTATATTTATTGTTGCTGGAAAACTCATTTAGTTTTTACCTATGTATATGTGTAGGTCTATTGGGTTGGGCTTGGGAAAATGAGAGCCTCAATCATCATTCCTATCATTAGTACTTTGCTTTTGGTTGGCTATCTTCATCATTCCTGTCATTAGCACTTTGCTTCTGGTTGGCTATCTTGCCGTCGTCGTTGTTTTACTCTACATGGTTAACTGCCGAGAGTATCCATCTTATAAATACTGTCGTGCTTCGAGGTGTGGAAATTCCACCATCCAATATCCCTTTGGAACCTATGGCATCTTAATGTAGGGTTTATACGAAGAGAACCAGATCGCTCTATCATACAAGTCACAATTTTTTGCCTTAGTGGTAGGAAATGTCACATTATCGTCTTACTCTAACAGAACCCTTCTAATCTACCCACTCGATAACTCCACACTCTTCAACGATTGGTTAACCAATGGAAGATTCTTCAGTGTTTCTAGAGGATGGAAAATTACATGATCTACACCTGATGCTTGTCAATCTTGTCAAGTCACCGAGGGAAGAGGTTACTCTAAATTTCTAAATTCATGGACAAATTTGATATGTCGGAAGAATTATTAGATTTATTGCATTTGTACTAACAATAACGTTCACTACTGGAATTTCTCAGATGGTGAGGATCTTCGAAACTTCATTTCTTTGACCATATTATCTTTCCCCGTCTTTATCTACAATATGGTATCTTACACAATTGTTTCTATTTCCTTTCTGAAGAAACCACAATTGAAGGAATGGCAAGTATAGGATTTGGAGCACATAAATTTTTTATTTATACAACTCTAGCATTTACATTAGGTAAATTGTTGATAAATACAACTAATGAATTCATTATGGTTTCTTATATTCTATATTCTCATTTCCTTATTCAACCTATTTGCATAGATATCTTTGATACATGTTGTTGCGTTTATCATAGTAGTGGTTTCTTCCATATCGCTCCATCAACAATGTTGTTATAAGAGAACTACCAAAGATGAGGAGCAGACCATGTAGGAGTTTATGTATCCTCTTGAGTCTACACGTCCAATGTCACGTCCCCGATCCCCTCAATGCCCTTCAGAGGAGATGGGAGACAACCTGATACATTGTTTTTCTTCATAGTTATTGCTACTCTTTCGCACAGCCGCAATATTCTTCGGACCGCAATCCGCAATCTGCCTTGCCGTAATTCTGCACTCGAAAGTCAGAAGTCAGATTACCAAATTCACCTCTCCGAATAAATCGTGCTCCTGAATTCCATAATCTGCAATGCGGAATTCGGAAGTCGAAACGTCAAAATCTCCTTCTCGAGAAAGCTACTCATCCGACTTCCGCAATCCGCAACGTGCGATGCGGAATTCGGAAGTCGGAACTTCCAATTTTTGATCCAAGGAAACATATCCGTCCAACTTCCGCAATTTGCAATCCGCATGCGGAACTCGGAACTCAGAACCTCCAATTGTTGTCACGAAAATTTTACTCATCTGGCTTCCATAATCTGCAACCCGCATTGCAAAAGTCGAAAACCTCATTTCGCGACCAGGGAAAAATACCCTTTTGACTTCTGCAATCCGCAACCCGCCTTAGGAAATTCAGAAGTCCAACACGCAAACCCCATGGAAATCTCCCTTCTGAATTCTGCAATCCGCAATCCTCCTTGCAGATTCGAAAATTCAGAATTCTAACCACGCAATTTCAAAGACTGGTCCTCCGACCTCCGCAACCCGCAATTCGCATGCAGAACTCGAAAGTCAGAACCACCTACCCCTGCTCCTGCAACTTTCCAAGGTGATAACTTCTTCATCCTAAGGCCAAATTTGGAAAATATGGTACTGTTGGAAAGTTCTTGGAGAGATCTATGCACTGGTATAATCCCCCACTACATCTAAGGACAGTGAATTTTTCATTTTTCCAACTGAGGCATAGATCAAAATCCCTCAATGCTTCTTTACCCTTCTGTAAGGAGCTATGCTTTCCCTCTTCCATGGATTCTCCCTTCACCCGATCCATAGAAGGTCATGAAGCACAACAAGGGCTATCTAATTCCTTCCCCAAGTCCAAGTGATGCCATGCAGTCCATCTAAAAGTGTATGCAATGCATAAAAAAACACATATAATTAAACTAAATCTAATCAACGCATCTACAAAATGAAAGGTTAGCAACACATTAAGCTCAAGTAAATGGTGAAACAATCAAACATGCCTCTGCCTCATACTTAGGCTCATACATAATTTTCCTAGTGATCATTTTCATGTAATCATTCATTCAAATAAATTGAATATAACAAGTAGACATCACATAGGGAATTAGAATCATTTAAAATCACAAGGAGCACTTATGTTTAAACTGAAGTTGTCCAAGCAAGTGACTAAGTGAGAGAAACATTTCACCCAACCATAGGTCTTTGTCCAGCCTATACTCTTTTAGCTGAGAGACCATCCCCAAGATGGGATGTGTATCCACTAAGGAGGGCTAAATAGGATCTCTTCATAGTCAAGGATTTACACTAATGCTAAGCCAACATATAGTTGGGTTTATCAAGCATGCAAGGGAAAACAAGGAGGATGATGCTAAGCCAAAGAGCTCAACCACAGAGCTAAAGGAATCTCAAACCATTAAGTAGTCATGACACCCACAATACCTGCCACACCCAACAAAAGGAAGGCCCTCTTCACTGCTGCACAATCCCTCATGGCCCCTTCCCTCCACTGCTCTTCATGGTGGGCATAGAAAGGTCCAAACTGTTGCCTTCATGAGACTTTATCCTTCACTGGGTTTATCAAGAAGATCCAACCTCTGTCTTGCCTTCTTCTCAGTTATCCTAGCTGGGATCTTCTTAGGGTTGTGGCCGAAACTCTGTCCCGGAACTTGGCTCATCTGCTATCAGATCAATGTCTTATCAAAGGTTTACTAAGATTCTCACACTCTGGAATTTACCCCAAGGTTTGGTCCATGGATTTCCCAACCGATTCTACTTCCCATGCAGGGTTTCTTGTGCATTCTCGGCTCTGCAATTCATGAGTTACACAAATTCATGATTTTTCCTTCCTTCCTTATTGTTGGCTCTGTGATGTGTGTGAACTGATATTTTTGGTCCACAATCCAATGGAATGGGGATCCCCTATTCGATTTCCTTTTTCCATGGCATACCCCATTTCTGATCCCTTCGCATTCCTTTGTCAATGTGGCTTTCTCCAAAATCGCGACCTTTCCTCCTTCCCCACTACTGGCCCATGTAACGCATGAAATCTTTTGCTTGTTATTCCATGACCCCACAACCCCCTCATCTCTTCCTAATGGATACAAATTCCCCCCTCTTGTTGGTTGCTTCCATAGCTAGTTTTATTTTTATTGGTATTTTATTGTAATATTTAAAATTTACTTCATTTTTACAATTTCCATGGCTTAATGGCACATGGCTAACATAAATATCAAACACTTTACTTTTTAAATAAAACCCGAGCATCCACTAGCAGGTCCTTGGCCTTGATCTCCATGCTAGGGAAAACATACATCGCATGTATACATTATTTATATTAAAATCCAAATATCTTGAGGGTCAAAATGGGAGTGTTACAATCTCCTCCCCCTTATAACAACATCGTCCTCAGTGTTCCCAAAATTGAACAAAAATGGAAATGCCTCTCTCATGGCATCCTCCAGCACCGATGTAGCCTCATCGAGACTAAGATGCTTCCATTTCACTTTTACCTATCCGATGGCTCAGTTCCAGAGCAATGTGACCTTCCTGTTGAGGATGCACATAGGATCCACTTGGAACTCTCCCTCGGGTTCCACATGTATCGCATTCCAATCAATCATGTGATTAGGATCATGTACATACTTATTAAGAAAAGAAACATGGAAAACATTATGGACTCTCATGTTAGCAGGCAATGCAATTCTATATGCAACTGGTCATATCCTATCAAGGACTTCAAATGGCCCACAATATCTTGGTGCCAACTTGGCACAATTCCCCAACTTTAGGGAACTTTTACTTGGTTTCACTCTTAAATAAACATGATCCCCAATATTAAATTCCTTATGCACCCTTTTCAAATATGCATAACTCTTCTGCATGTCATGTGATGCCTTCAAATTATGCCTGATCTTAACAATCTCTTGCTCTATTTCCTTGATCATCTTTGGTCCAAGCACTACCCTATTCACTGGGTTGTCCCAATTCACTGGAGTCATGCATCCCTTGCCATGATGCTTGATACCAATTATTGTATGCAAATTCTACCAAGTGTAGGTAGTCCTCCCACTTAGATGGTTTATCCATCACATACATTCTGAGCATGTCTTCGAGAACCCAGTTCACTCTCTCAGTCTGAACATTTGTTTGACGATGATATGTTGTACTAAAATTCAGTCGAGTTCCCAATTTCGGAAATAGTCCCTTCCAAAAATTGGAAGTGAATTTTGTATCTCAATTAGAAATTATTGCCTTGGGAAATCCATGCAATCTGAATATCTCCTTCATGAAGATATTTTCTATGTCACTTTTCTTATGAGTGGACTTGACTAGAATAAAGTGAGATACCTTTCATATATTGTCCACCACTACCATAATTGAGTCTTGCTTCCTCACTGTCATTGGAAAACCTGTTATAAAATCTATAGAAATCACTTCCCACTTCCATTCTGGAATGGGCAAAGGCTGCAATAATCCTGTCGGATGTTGATGTTCTTCCTTGACTTGTTGGCATTTTTGACAGCTAGAGATGTACTATGCTATGTCCTTCTTCATTCCATGCCAAAAGTAATTCTTTCTTTCTGCTGTTATTGTATTTTGATATCCTGGATGTCTAGAGTATGGCATTTGATGTATTTCATCCATCACAAGCTTCTTCAATTCTACACAATTTGGAATATACAGTCTAGTACCTTGATAAAAGAGAACATCATCTTCACCAAGTTGATATCCTACACATTTTTCATTCATATTTTCTTGTTGCAAATTCTCTTTAATTTGAAGGTAAGTTCCATCAATGGTTTGGGCTTCAAGAATTTTTGCCTTCAAATTTGATTTGCACATACTTACTTCTGCAATATGAAACTTTCTGCTGAGAGCATCTGCAACCTTATTCTCCTTACCTTTCACATGCTTAATTTCAAAATCAAATTCACAAAGAAATTCCATCCACCTTTCTTTCCTACCATTCAAGTTTGCTTGGTCAATCAAATACTTCAAGCTTGTGTGGTTTTTCTTAAGCTCAAAACTTCTTCCCAACAAATAATGTCTCCACGTCTTGAGAGCATCTACTATGGCTGCTAGTTCTAAATCGTGTGTGGAATAATTCTTTTCATGCTATTTCAATTTCCTTGACTCATTGAAAATCACAAATCCTTCTTGCATGAGTACTCCACCTATCCCTTCAATGCAAGCATTTGTGCACACTACAAAATCCTTTCTTGGATCTGCAATCTTCAAAAAAGGATCACTTGTAAGCAACTTCTTACTACTGAAATCTTCTCTCGCATTTTTCATACAATACAAACTTAATATTCTTCCTCTGCAATGATGTAATTGGATGAGCAATCTTGGAGAATCCTTCAATGAAACTTCTATAATAGCCTGCAAGGCCCATAAAATATCTAACATCTGAAACATTCTTTGGAGTATGCCAATCCATTATGGCTTCAATATTTTCTGGATCTACTGCAATTCCCTCTTTTGAGATGACATGACCCAAATATTGTACCTTCTTTTGATAGAATTCACACTTGATCAACTTTGCATATAGTTGGTGTTCTCTAATAACTTGCAACACCATTCTTAGATGTTCATCATGCTCTTATTCATTCCTTGAATACACAAGAATGTCATCCAAGAACACTATCACAAACTTTTCCATACTTGCTGAAGACACTATTCATGAGACACATGAATGTAGTTGGTGTATTGGTAAGACCAAATGGAACCACTGTGAACTCATAATAACCATATATTGTATTGAAATTTGTCTTGTGAATGTCTTCTTCTTTTATCCTCACTTGATGATAGCCAGAACTGAAGTCAATATTTGAAAACACTCTAGCTTCCTTCATTTGATCAAACAAATCATCAATCCTTGGCAATGGATACTTATTATTGATTGTTACTTTATTGAGATTTCTTTAATCAATACACATCCTTAAAGTCTCATCCTTTTTCTTAACAAATAACACTAATTCTCCCTAAGGAGATACACTCGTCCTGATATACTTCTTGTCCATTAATTCCTGTAGCTGCATCTTTAACTCTACCAATTCTGGTGTGCTCATTCTATAAGGAGATTTGGAAATTGGTGCTGCTCCTGGAACAAGATCAATGGTAAAATAAATATCTCTATTTGGTGGAAGCCCACGCACTTCATTTGGAAAGGAATCTTTGAACTCTTGCAACAACTGGAAGTATTCTATCATTGGTCCTTGGTCCTCTAATGAATCTGATATGTGAACTACATAGAATTGGAAACCCTTCTTATAAAAACATTTCAATTGCAAGGTTGAAATATATCTTACTGAGACTTGCTTGAGAATTCCTCTTACGAATCTTGGTCTTCCCTCTTCATCAATGCATTCAAGTACCTTTTCATAGCAATCATTATTGGCCCTATTCCTTTCCAACCAATCCATACCAATTAGAGCATCATCAAATCCTAATGGTAGGACATTCAAATTTACTTTTGTGAGGAGTCCATTCAACTCCATGGGGCACTCCATCACTACTTCACTCACTTTTCTCCTGGTCCCTGTGGCTAACTGCACTAGCCAAGACTTTTTGTGCTTCATTTTTCTAAGAGAACAACCCTCAACTACTTTTGGAGAAACATAACTATGAGTAGATCCTGGATCAATCAAAATAGAAATAGATTGGTTGGAAATCTTACCTTAAACTTCCACCACTATGGATTGATGGTCTACCTGATCATCATCCAATGCTGCATAGATTCGAGGTGCTTCCCTTTCCATATCCTCTACTGTAGATACCTCTTTTAAGTTGTGCAAACTATGGGGATTCTCCCTCCGATGTGGATAATCCCTTAACATGTGTTTTTCTTCACTTCCCCAACACTAAAGTGTCCCTTTTGATGTTTGTTTTTGCTACTACTGCTGGCTTGTCCTCACTTCGTTCTTGCTGGCCCCATGGAAAATTTCTTGGATGATTTTTGAATGGTGGCTTAAATCAAATTTTCCTTTGATCAAACCTCCCATTTGGCTTTCCTTTCTCTGCTGGGTGAACTTCTGATTTTCCTTTGCTCTACTCATAACAATGCATTGCCATCCTAATGGCTTCATCAAGACTTGGTGGGTTAACAAACTCAATCCCATCTCTGAAATTATAAGGTATAATTCCAAGGAAACACTGGATATTAACCATCTCATCCTTGATATAGTCCACATCCCTCAAAAATTCTGAAAACTTATGGGCATGCTCATCCGTAGATTTCTGTCCCAACCTGAGTTCATTGAATTCTTTCCTCTTGTTATCATAATACCTAGCTAATATGTATTTTTCCTTGAAATACTGGTTGAATCTCTCCCAGTTGATCCTCCTTTCACTGATCCTTTTCACTTGCATGAGGTGAAGCTCTACCACTTAGGTTGTAAATGGGAACTCTGGCCTTTTCATTTCCTGAGTAGTCATGGGTCCTGAAATATTTTTTCATCCCCGGAAGCCATGCCTCTGCCTCTTGGACAATACTAATTTCTCCATCAAATGTGGGAGGCCTTTCTTTCCTAAATTCTCCCTATGGCATTCCTTTGTATCTCTTTCTTCCATCAAGCCTGCTAGAAGTATGCCTTGGGATTCTTTGAGGGCCACTTGAGTCACACGATCTACTGGAAAAAGATCTTGAGGAGGGAGTGCTATGCTTTTTTCTCACAGAACTCTTTCTTAGGATTGTATTCCTCTTCCTAGAACGACCTCTAGAGCGACTTTATTCACCCCATCCTTCTTTACCTACATTGATAGGGTTGGACCCAAGGTTTACCCTCCACTACATATCAGTGAGGCTCTGCAAAATAGCAGCATTGAGATGATTTTGTTCTTCCTGAGCCTTCATCAACCTTTCATTAAAGATTATCATGGTTTCAACCAAGTTCTGGGGATTTATTTGTTCCCTTCTCCCATTGGATTCAATCTCCATGTGATCTACTTGCAAATTTTCTCCTAGCACATCTTCACCATGTTCATAAGGATCATGAGCATCATTTATGGTCACCATTACCTTGCTTTCCTTACATGATGCCTCTGTTGCAACGATTCAACTACTAAGAGCTGCAACCACTATGCATTATAGATACATTTATTAGACATTATAAGAATGCATATAAGACACAAACATCCATAAAAATATGGAAATTACTGATTAGACAACCACAATAATAAATGTTTATCAAAAATACGCAATTGACACTTCCTGCCTGTAAGTTCATTCATGCTTCGGCCCAAACAACCCCATTGTTGCAACTTGGGATTTGATACCACTCTGTCACATCCCTGATCCCCTCAGTTCCCTTCAGAGGCGATGGGAGACAACCTGATATGTTTTTTTCTTCATAGTTATCGCTGCTCTTTCACATAGACGCAATATTCTCTGCCCCGCAATCTACAATCTTCCTTTCCGCAATTCCATAGTCGGAAGTCAGATTACCAAATTCACCTCTTCGAAGAAATCGCGCTCCCAAATTCCACAATCCATAATGCGGAATTCAGAAGTCGGAACCCCAAAATATCCTTCCCCGGAAAGATACTCATCCGACTTCCAAAATCCGCAACCCGCGTTGTGGAAGTCAGAAGCCATAACTTCCAATTTTTTATCCCAGGAAACATATCCATCCGACTTCGGCAATCTATAATCTCCATGCGAAACTCAGAAGTCAGACCTCCAATTGTTGTCACGGAAATTTTACTCATTCGACTTTCACAATTAGCAACTCGCCTTGCAAATTCAGAATGTTAGAAGTCCAACATGCAAACCCTATGGAAATCGCCCTTCCGACTTCCGCAATATGCAACCGGCCTTGCAAATTTGGAAAGTTAGACGTCCAACATGCAAACCGCATGGAAATCACCCTTCCGACTTCTGCAATCTGCAATCCGCCTTGCAGATTCAGAAAGTCGAAAGTCTAACCACACAATTTTGAAGACTGGTCCTCCAACCTCCACAACCCGCAATCCACATGTGGAACTCACAATTCAGAACCACCTACCCTTTCTCCTTCAAATTTCGAGGGTGATAACTTCTTCATCCTAAGGAAAAATTTGGCAAATTAGGTACTGTTGGAAAGCTCTAGGAGAGCTCTATGCACTGGTATAATCCCCTACAACATTTGAGGACTCCAACCTTGTCATTTTTCCAGCTGAAGCATAGCTCAAACTCCCTCAATTCTTATTTACCCTTCTGCAAGGAGCTCTACTTTCCCTCTGCCATGGCTTCTCCCTTCACCTGACCCAGCGAGGGTCATGAAACACAATAGCGTATGCAATGCATAAAAAACACATATAATTAAACTAAATCTAATCAATGAATCTATAGAATGCAAGGTTAGCAGCACATTACGCTCAATCAAATGGTGAAATAGTCAAACATTCCTCTGCCTCATACTCAAGATCATAAATAATTTTCCTACTGATCATTTTCATGTACTCATTCATTCAAATAACTTTAATATAAGAAGTATACATCACATAGGGAATTAGAATCATTTAACACCACAAGGAGCACTTATGTTTAAACTAAAGTTGTCCAAGCAACTAAATAAGTGAGAACAATGTTCCACCCAACCGTAGGTCTCTGTACAGACTATACTCTTTCAGCTGAGATACCACCCTCAAGCTGGGTTGTGTATCCACTAAGGAGGTATAAATAGGCTCTCTTCACATTCAAGGCTTCACACTAATGCTAACCCAACATACAGTTGGGTTTATCAAACATGCAAGGGAAAATAGGGAGGATGATGTTAAGCCACTGAACTCAACCACAAAGATATAGGAATCTCAAACCATTCAGCAGTCATGGAACCCACAATACCTACCACACCCAACACAAGGAAGCCCCCCTTCTTTGTTGCATAGTCCCTCAGGGCCCCTTCCCTCCAATGCTCTTCAGGGTGGGCATAGAAAGGTCCAAATTGTTTCCTTCATGAGACTTTAGCCTTCACTAGGTTTATCAAGCAGATCCAACCTCTGTCTTGAATTCTTCTCAGTTATCCTAGCTAGGATCTTCTTAGGGTTGCAAGAGAAGCTCTGTACCAGAACTAGGTTCTTATGCTATCCTATCAAGGTCTTCTCACAGGTTTAATAAGCTTCTTACGCTCTGGAATTTACCCCAGGGTTTGCTCCATGGATTTCCCAACCGATTCTACTTCCCACGCAGCGTTTCTTGTGCATTCTCGGCTCTACAATTTGTGACTTACATAGAGTCATGATTTTTCCTTCTTTCCTTACTGTTGGATATGTGATGCGTGTGAACTGAGGTTTTTGGTCCACCATCCGATGGAATGGGGATCCCCTGTTCGATTTACTTTTCCTTTCCATACCCCGTTTCTGGTCCCTTCGCATTCCTCTGTTAACGTGGCTTTCTCCATAATCGCGACCTTCCTCCTTCCCCATTGTTGTTTTGTGTAACGCATGAATATTGATCCTTGTTGTTCCACGATCCCACGACCCCCTCACCTATCCCTAGTGGATCCACATGCCCCCCTCTTGTTGGTTTCTTCCATAGCCAGTTTTATTTTTATTGGTATTTTATTATAATATTTAAAATTTACATCATTTTTACAATTTCCATGGCTTAATGGAACATGGATAACATAAATATCAAACACTTTCCTTTTTAAATAAAATCCGAGCATCCACTAGCAAGGCCTTGGCCTTGAGATCCATGCTAGGGAAAACATACATAGCATGTATGCATTATTTATATTAAAATCCAAAATATCCTGAGGGTCAAAATGGGGGTATTACATCGAAGTCCATCCATGGAGAATTTATTGCAATATTATTCATCACGGGTTCCTACCAGATATTCTTATACACAATTGAGAGCTTACACAAACAATTTCACAAAACAACTTGGAAAAGGAGGCATTGGAACAGTTTATAAAGGAAAGTTGGGTGTATTGCTCTATCTCTTTTGCAAGCACCTGTGGAAACAAAACAACATTAATGATTATTTCTCATAAAGAACTTTGGAAATTGCAACTAAATCAATTTTTAAATCCTACAATCATACACTCATTTAAATACCTGTATGTGAGGTTTTGCAATATCCACCGTTGCTTCCATGGTGGAATCAAGGTTGGGAGGAATAACGTTGTCCCACCTTGATTCAATTGTTTCATATCAAAAAAATTGCTCATGCGAAAAAGAATTAGTTACATATTAAATACCCTAGGAAATGTTTATCTAATAATTGTCAAATTACAGCTCAAAATATACTCAATCATTTACCACCAATTACAAATAATATACTAACCTCAGACATAAAATTATCTCATGCGGGATCCTTGTTGGGACTAGCATTTTTTGAGGTACCATTTTGACAAAACAGTTTTGGTGTGGACAAAGGCGAAGTGGAAGCGGTTCAATGAAGTGGTCAATTCCGATGAAGCAAACAAAAAAATGGGAAAACGATCATATTGATCGAGTCAATGGTCGGAGTTGAGTTAGTTAGTTAGGATTGGTCCACATTATAATAATGAGTCGGTTAGGAAGTTAGTGGGGTAATGGGAAAAGGGAAAGCTTAGTGCACCCTGTAAATATGTAATAAGAAGGAATTTTTGTGGTTACGTATAGGTAGTAGAGATAGTCGACTTTTTGTGCTCTGTAATGAAGATAACTACTATGTTTGTCGGATATATTTTGGGGAAGCCGAGTCACTGATCTGCATGTTGTGTGTGAAGATCTATTGTAATATATGAATAAATATGTAAGTTCTTCCTAGAGTGCTTATTTGGCTATGACTCGGAATAAAAGACAAGTGTTTCTATGGTTTTTCCCATATGGGTTTTCACGTTAAACATGGTGTTTTGCATGTATTGTTGTGATATGATTTGATATGTGTTTCTTTCCTCTGTTGAATAATCAAATGAATGTATGATGGGTTTAGTTGTATGAACATTGAATGCAACCTATTAATCTAGTTAAGGTATGAATTCCATCGATGTTATGAACCTGTCAAAGCTCTGATCAGTGTTGAACCTTGGTCGAAGTAAAAGTGCTCCAACAAATGGTTATGTTGCTGGGACAAGGAATTTGAGGAGAAGGGGAATGTTGTGGCATTTGACTAAGCCGGAGATTCAGGATTGGGTAGATCTTCAACTGGAATAATTTTCAAGGAATCATAACAAACATCCTCGATTGGATAATGAAGACTGGTTAGGTAAGTATTTTTTCACTTATACTCATGAAGTGTTCTTCAGCGAGTTCCCAGTGATATTGCATGAATGGCTAGCAAGATTGACTGAAAAGAAGACAAATTTCCAAGGAGGTGAACATAGATCTTCGACACCTAAGTTGATACAATGGATGAAAGGTGTGAAAAAAAAAAATTCTCGCACAATGTATTTTTGGGTAGACATTGTGTTGGAGGGGTACATTACCAAATTTGTTGTTGACACTACCAATTCCTATAGTGCAATAGAATGTGAGTTCTTCGAAGGTACACATGGTAAACACCTCAAGTCGTTGAAATTTTCTATCAAAAATATCCTTTTTGAAAAAGGTGTAATGCGAGTAGAGTCCGACAAGTAGAGCGATTGTGCGTTGTTTCCATGGGTATTGTACGAGTAACAATATAGGTAGATTAATGGAATCATCTGAGATTATTAGAGGAGACGAAACTGAACCAGACAAAGAGTGTGGATTCTTGTGGAGTGGAAGACGATTTCGGTCGAACAAGAGAAGGAGAACTGCGGCAGAAAAGAGGGGTTGTAGTGTGACTGAGAGAATAAAATACGAACCAGTACCAAAGATCGATGAGGATTCTAATGATGAAGAGGAAGAGTACCAGCTCATTTCTCAAGAGTAATAAGGCTCTGAAGTTCCATACACGAGGCTGCAACATAACCATGACCTCGTGTACTTCTCTAGAGACTGAGGTAAGACCTAATATTTCTTCTCATTTTGTTCCATCTAGTCAAAGTAGTGGCGGTAGTCCAAAGAGTACTTCACCGGGTGGGAAGAATCCAAGTAGTGGTCCATTAGTAGTAAGTTAGTCAAATCCTCAAAGGTCCACAATGGCTGGGGATAACATGAAGTTGCCTATTTTTAATGGGAATGGATCAGAAGATCCATAACAACACTGGTTCCTATGTAATGCAATATGTATTGTAAAAGAAGTTCAAGATGACAATGTCAAGATGCCATAGTTGATCACGAACTTCAACGGTCGTGTCTTAGACTGGTTTATGAAATTTTCTGAATTTATTGATAACCAACATGCAAAGACCTTGGCAGGAGTCAAGGGATTGAATATTGAATTTAAGAAGCCAAAATATGAATCTCGATGTATTATGGAATTGAAGGAAAACAAGCAAGCACCAAATGATTTTGTTTAGGACTTTGACTAGCGATTTAAAACAATGATGGCTTGTACAAGATTTCCAATGAATGATTTAAAACATAAGGAATTTTTTATTGTTGCATTGTTGCCTCACATCATAATTCCACTTATGCAAAAGAAGATACTGACGCGCATGGAGGCCTTGGAATTGGATATGAAGTTAGAAGCATTACCTATTGGAGAGACTAGCGCTGGTATGGCTCAAATCCAGTCATAGTTAGAAAACATGTCTATTCAAATCCAAGATATCAAGAAGGGAAAATAAAAGCGTGAAGGTGTTTGGTGCAGTAGATGTAAATAAGATGGACATTCCAAAGATCAATGTACAATGTTTCATGATTATCTTAATGTTGGTAATCGGATTCCATTAAATCCTGTTGTATATTGTCGAATCTGTTAGACCAAAGAAAATCGACCAGAAGAATGCTACTTATTGCAGAATATGGTAAGTGCTCCCCAGAACTTATGGTGTAATTTCGGTAGCTCTGTAGGACATGAAGAGAAACACTATCGAACATACCAGTTGCTCTTTGAGCGGACTGTGGACACATTTCTTATTAAGGGAGAAGGTCAAGCTGAAAGAAGTGAAGCACCATTTAATTAACTGTGAGGTGGATTTAAAGGCTTGGGTTAGGTGGTGCTGCGACGGGTGGAGATCAAAATAGAACTAATAATATAAGGGACCCAAGGGTTAGGCCATTAAACTAGAAAACACCACAGTTTGATGTCCAAAAGGAGAAAGGTATATTCTTTGAAGCACAAAATGAATTTCTGAAGGTTGCATCGACATCCTCCTCGCAGCCTAATATTGAAGAAGAACTTGTGCACGACATGACACCTCGCTTCAACAAGTCCGTGCCCAAGAATAATTTAGGAAAGGTAAGTGCTCTTCATTCTTTCCTAAATTTTTTTTTAGCTCTAGTTAAATATAATAATTCCTTAAGGGAATTGCAAAGATTAATTGGGAAATCTGAGGAAGAACTGGGATCTGAGAGGATTGTTAATCATGTTCAAAGGAAACTCAATACTAGTCGAGAATTGCGACTTAATGCATATATTGGTGATTATGACATGGATTTTATTATTCTATATTTGGGATCATACTCATGTAAAAATCCTCACCAAGAAAACATGGGAGAATATGGGTAAGCCAAAGTCAGTATGGTCACCTATCTAGGTACGACTAGCTAATCAACGGAAAGTAATACCATTTGGTCAAATTGTTGGGGTTCCTGTCAAAGTGGAAGGGCTATGAACATATGTAGACTTTCACAAACCCGTATCCTGCATTACTAGGGATTGATTGTGAAATTCAAAATCAAACTACCATAAAATTTAAGAAGAGAGTTCTAACATTTGAAAACGAGGATATTAGAGTTGTTGCACCTTTGGATCCATTGGAATGGAAAATATATGTAGAACCAGTCAAAGGATATTATTACATTCAATATATAGATAAAATTTATACTGTATCCTCCCGGATCAATCACTATATCAATCCTACAGTAGATGGTACGCTCAATTGGTGAAGTGTTAGTTCATGTTCATCTGATTTTGGAGAAGCTCTTGAAAATTGGGAGAATAGGTTACATGAAGTTTCTATGCAAAGATGTGCTCATGTGACAAAGTCACTAAGTTGGGTGGGAACAAAGGTATGTAGTCTCCCTACTTATGAAGGTTTACCCAATGTGGATTAGTTTATCAATGAATTTTAAGGAAAGGTCCCTGAGCAACAATGCTTATTAGCCCTGGATGTCGCCTTGAAAGAAACGTTGATGAGATGGTGGGATACACATAAGCAATATATAACTAGTTGTTCGTAGTGTAGAAGATACTTAGAAATTTGATTCGGAGAAGGGATCCCATATATTGGAGAGAAATATAAAGGAATTTCTAGTCCTACTGATCACCTAGCTACCTATAGTACAATCTGGCAGAAGATACCCAGGAAAGAATGGGTACACATGTCCATCCATACACTTGAAATTATTCCGATAAATTGGTGTATGTCACTGGAGTTGCATCAAGGAACATTAGAATGGGACACTCTTGCTACCAATTTTAAACACACATTTAACTATGGGGATGAAAGTCCTATAATAGATGTGGCTTTGCAGAGAATTAATATTTTGAAGAAATTCAAGGACTAGTGTCTAACCTACCATAGTGGACTATGACAGTCGAGAAAATAATGGAGTGTTACAATATTAGTAGTGGACTAGAAGATGATGAGCCAAGGGATATCCATATTCTAGAAAGTGAAGGAAGCCATGATTTGAAGGGGCCAAACATATCGTCAGATAAATTCCTACACCCATTGAAGATTAAAAAGGTAAATATTGGCTCTACTGAGAACCCAAAGTTTGCAAATATAGGTGATTACTAGGATGATGAAACTGTGGGAAAAACTATTGACTTGTTGCATGAGTTCCAAGATTTGTTTCCTACTAAATTTTCATAAATGAAAATTAAGCAGTGACTATACAGATTAAATCCATGGTACAAAGAAAAGGTCAGAGTAGAGCTTGACATGATGCTCGATGTAGGAATCATTGAGTCTATCGAAGAGTAAGAGTGCATCAGTCCTATGGTGGTCTAAGACAAGAAGAATGGAGAGATCAAGATCTGTGTCGACTTGTGGAAGTTGAACGATACTTGTCTACATGATCCCTTTCCAACTCCATTTACAGACGAAGTGCTCGAAAGTGTAGGAGGCCAAGAAGGCTACTCCTTCACGGATGGATTCTCTGGATATCATTAGATTAGGATTGCAAAGGAGGATCAACATAAAACAACCTTTGCGACAGAATGGAGTTGTTCTCAATATACGATAATGCATTTTGGCCTAAAGAATGCACCTACCATTTTTTCACTGGTAGTTGTCGCTTCCTTCAAGGATTTTATGCATAAGTTTCTAGAAGTATATTTTGATGACTAGATAGTTTATGAGTTATTGAAGAAACATATCAACAATTTGAGGTTTATGTTAGGACATTGTAGACAATTTCAAATCTCTTTGAATCTGAAGAAATGCTTATTATGTTCTCCATTTGGCATACTACTAGGACATGCCATTTATAAGCAAGGCATGCTAGTAGACCCTGAAAATATTTCTATCATAGTTGATTTTCCTCCAGCTATTTCAGTTCGACAATTCCTGGGTCATACATGATATTATAAGAATTTTATTAAAGGTTATGCCTAGATAAAAACGCTGATGGAGAAACTTCTCAAGAAGGATGCAAATTTTTAGTGGAATGAAGACTGTCAGTAGAGTCTTGACACATTGAAAGAAATTATGGTTACATCACCTATCTTGGTATTTCCTGAATGGAAAAAATAAATCCATGTACATGTCGATGCTTCATCTATCGCTTCAAGGGAGGTCCTTGCGCAACCAGGTGAGCGTTATATTGACCACCCTATTGTATTTTCCAACAGGAAGTTGTCCACTACAGAACGCAGCTACACTATGACTGAATGGAGGGACATGCGATGGTCTATGCATTGCAGAAGTTTAGACATTACTTACTAGGAGGCCATTTTAAGATGTTTACTGATCACTCTTCCTTGAAGTACGTGGTCAACAAGCCAATTTTTTTGGGGGGAAGAAGATCTGTTGGTGGTTAGTGTTGTTTCAGGAATATGATTTTGAGATTATAGTTAAGCCCAGTAGGTTGAAAGGGAGACCCAACCATCTGTCAAGGTTGTAAATAGGTGAAGAACCCACTAGCTTAGAAGACAATCTTCCAGAAGTGTAGCTCTTTTCAATAAAAATGGTTGATCACTATTTTCAAGATATTGTGACATTTTTTTCTACAAGAACACCACCGGAAGGATATATGACCACCCAGAAGAAGAATTTGGTGTTCAAGTCCCCAAATTATTAGTTGATCGCCAGTCAGTTATATAAATTAGGACCGAATTAAGTATTGGATCGTTGTGTATTAGAGCACTAGTGAACAATCATATTGTCTGAGGCTCATGATGGGGTTCTAGGAGGCCATTATGCAGGGAAATATACAAAGTGGAAGATATTAATAGCATTATTATGGTGGCCAAACCTTCACAAATATGCTAAAGAGTACTATTAGAATTGCAACGTATGTCAAAGAATTGGGAAACCTTCAAGAAGAGATGAAATTCCCTTGGTTCCTCATGTTACATTGCAAGCATTAAACAAATGGGATGTTGACTTTGTGGAACCTATCAACACACTAGGAAGAAGGATAGGAGCAAGATATATTATCACTGTGACATATTACCTTACATGATGGGTTGAAGCAGCGTCAGTTCGAGACTGCACTGCTCCGAAGTTTTTATTTGAGAATGTCATTACTAGGTTTGGATTCCTGCATGTCCTACTAAGTGATCGAGGTACACATTTTTTTAATAAGACTACAAAGGTCCTTTCTAAATAATTTCAGGTCTATCATCAAAAGAGTACTCCATATCACTCCTAAGCAAATGGAACCATCGAAGTGTTCAATAAAATTCTGGAGCATGCACTAACTAAAGTTTGTAATGTGAACCGGGACGACTGGGATTTAAGAATCCCTGCAATATTGTGGGATTATTGGACGATGTGTAAAAGGTTGAGAGGTTAGAAAACCTTTAAGTTGGTATATGGACAAGACGTTGTAATTCCCATGGAGTATATTGTCCCAAGCCTAAGAACCGTCGCTTTCACAGGTATGTCTGATACGGGTGCTATGGAAGAAATTGTTAAGTTTAAACCAAATAGACTAGCAAGATCACTGAAAGAAACATAATCACAAGATAGACACAGAATTTACCCTGGGAAACCCTCATGGGGTAGAAAACCCAGCAAAGCTTTCCTCAATAAGATGATCAACCAAAATACAAGATGTGCTCCCTCCTTCTCTACCTCCTTAGTAGACCTCCCAGACAAGTGCGCTACTTTTCTGAGTTGTACAAGTGTGTCTAATGAGGAGCTCACCTCCTCTATTTATATTAGTTCCTGACTGACTAAAAACCCTAATGGGGCCGACCTCTCCTGGAGAAGTCTAATAACCCCTAAAATATAATATCAGGGCCGACCCCCACATGGTGGGTCTAATAACCCTAGTTACCACAACTCCTTGGAGGAATAATCATCTCCGGATACATAATAGAGTCACCTTAGAGGGATGGAACATCTCCAGAATAATAATGTACAAATATAATATTCTTAGAAGTTACAATATTCAACACTCCCCCTTAACGAGAAGGATATTATAACAACATTTGCAGGAGCAAGGAGTCATCGACTACATCATACATGATACATCTATAAATCATCGGAAGCTTTCTTCAATTCATCATCATCAGTAACCCAACCAGTTACTGGAACATCAACATCATCAGTATCATCATCATACGATCATCAGCATCGTCATCACACGATCATCAGCATCGTCATCACGCGAACATCAGCATCATCATCACACGATCATCAGCATCGTCATCACACTATCATCAGCATCATCATCACACGATCATCAGCATCGTCATTACACGATCATCAACATCGTCATCACACGATCATTAGCATCGTCATCACACAATCATCAGCATCGTCATCACACAATCATCAGCATCGTCATCACACGATCATCAGCATCATCATCACACGATCATCAGCATCGTCATCACACGATCATCAGCATCGTCATCACACGATCATCAGCATCGTCATTACACGATCATATTACAGGATGATCAATCCTGCTCTCTTTAGGATATAGGTCCATGGATGATGCAATCCTGTCATGTACCTTTTGAATTGAGGTCCAAGGACGATCCAGTCCTATCATTCAATTCTTGGATACCTCATGCCTATGGCTCAATTCAAAGGACCAAAGTCCGAGGACGATCCAATCCTCAACCGTACATTTAGGACCATGTCCAAGGATGACTTAATCCTCAACCGTACATTTAGGACCACGTCCAAGGATGACTTAATCCTCAACCGTACATTTAGGACCACGTCCAAGGATGACTTAATCCTCAACCGTACATTTAGGACCACGTCCAAGGATGACTTAATCATCAACCGTACATTTAGGACCACGTCCAAGGATGACTTAATCCTCAACCGTACATTTAGGACCACGTCCAAGGATGACTTAATCCTCAACCGTACATTTAGGACCACGTCCAAGGATGACTTAATCCTCAACCGTACATTTAGGACCACGTCCAAGGATGACTTAATCCTCAACCGTACATTTAGGACCACGTCCAAGGATGACTTAATCCTCAACCGTACATTTAGGACCACGTCCAAGGATGACTTAATCCTCAACCGTACATTTAGGACCACGTCCAAGGATGACTTAATCCTCAACCGTACATTTAGGACCACGTCCAAGGATGACTTAATCCTCAACCGTACATTTAGGACCACGTCCAAGGATGACTTAATCCTCAACTGTACATTTAGGAACATGTCCAAGGATGACTTAATCCTCACATGTCCACCAAGGACTTTATTCTCGAAGACATATGCCTACGGCTCTCTTTTAGAACATATGTTCAAGGATGATGCAATCCTCTTCTTTCTCGGAGACATCTGTCTACGGCTCACTTTAGAACGTGTGTTCAAGGACGATGCAATCCTCACATGTATCCTCATCAATACAAGTACAAGTATCCTCAACCATACAAGTACATTAATCAATACATGTATTCTCATCAATACATCAATATAAGTACTCTCATCGATACATGTATCATCAAAAGTATGTATCCTCACCAATACATCAAAACATATATCATCAAAGCATGTATTCTCACTAATACATCTGTCATCAAAAGCTTGTATTCTCACTAATACATCTATCATCAAAAGCATGTATTCTCACTAATACATCTCTCATCAAAAGCATGTATTCTCACTAATACATCTATCATCAAAAACATGTATCATCAAAGTAAAAGAAAAAATAGTGTAAGTGTTCTAAGTCTAAGAAGTCTAAATCTAAATAGGCATAAATAACTAAGAGTGGTAAACATGTATCCTCATCATTTGTGATGATACTACTCCCCCTTTCGAGGAGGATCTTTTAGAGCTACACCAAGCTTGTCTCGGAAGTGTTCAAATTTCACACGTGACAGGGGTTTGGTTAATATATCAACAACTTGTTCTTCAGTACTTATATATTCTAGTTTGATAGCTCCTCTCTGCACCATGTCTCGTATGTAAAAGTATCGGATCTCTATGTGTTTTGATTTATCGTGGAATACAGGATTTTCTGTCATTTTGATGCAACTTTGATTGTCACACATGATCACAGTGGGATCCATCTCTAAATCAAATATTCCAGAGAATAGTTTTCGAAGCCATACTGCTTCATAGCTAGCGGGGCAGGCAGCTATGTATTCTGCTTCAGCAGTACTGAGAGCCACACTGGATTGTTTCTTGTTGAACCATGAGATCATGGCAGATCCAAGACCATAGCATCCACCTGATGTACTCTTTCTGTCTGAGATACTTCCTGCCCAATCAGAGTCTGAGTAACCATTTAAATTGAGTTCATGATTTCTAAGATAGTATAGACCAAAATCTAAAGTACCTTTTAGGTACCTCATCACATGCTTTGCAGCTATTAAGTGAACCTTTCTGGGTTCTACTAGATACCGACTCAGGGTATTTACGGCAAAGCATATATCTAGCCTAGTATTTGTTAAATACATTAAAGACCCAATGATTTGTCTATATAGAGTTATGTCCACTAATTCTGATGTGTCATTAATTAATAACTTCAAGTTGGAGTCCATGGGAGTGGCCATGGCTTTACACTCCAACATATCAAATCTTTTTAGAATCTCCACAGCATACTTACCTTGATTTAGAAAGATTCCTTTTGGTTCTTTCCATACTTATAGACCTAAGAAGTAGTGCATGAATCCGAGATCTTTCATCTCGAATTATGAAGAAAGCTTCTTGTTGTATTCAATAATCTGTTTCTCATTTCCGGTTAGAAATAGATCATCTACATATAATAGTAGTATAACTGGTTCATCATTCATTACCTTAAGATAAAGGTTAGGGTCATCTTTACTCTTTGTAAATCCCATGCTTGTTAAGAAATTGTCAATCCTTCCGTACCAAGCTCCGGGAGCTTGCTTTAATCCATATAATGCCTTTTTCAGTTTGCATACATGAGTTCTCCCATCTTTAACCTCGAACCCTTGTGGTTGCTCTATGTACACTTCTTCTTCAATTACACCATTCAAAAAAGCTGTCTTAACATCCATTTGATGTAGTTTCCACTTCATCATGGATGCAAGTGCCATGATAGTTCTAATTGAAGTATATCTAGCAACTGGTGCAAATGTTTCTTCATAGTCAATTCCCTCTTTCTGAGAGAATCCTCGGGCTACAAATATTGCCTTATATTTTTCAATGCTACCATCTACAGCATGTTTTATCTTAAAAATCCATTTGGAAGAAACCACACTTTTATCTTTTGGTTTGGGAACTATATCCCAAACATCATTTTTCATTATTGACTGATATTCTTATGTCATTGCTTCTACCCATTCTTTCTTTTGAGCTGCTTCTTCATAGCTATTAGGATGTTGATCCACAAGATCACACATCAAGGCTACATAGTTGGATACTAGCTTTGGTTTCTTTCTTTCTCTAGTGGAGCCTTCAGGAGCTCCATATCTTTCAACTCCTTGAATAATGTCTCTAGCCCATGCTGGCCTTCTTTTCCTAGATAAATCTGAAATAGGGGGTTCTTGTGGTTCTATCATGTCATGATCCTTTGGAGTATCATCTTCAGGCATGTGCACAGCTTCTGTGATTCTAGGAGGTGTATCTTCTTCATAGATTTCTTCAAGTTGACACTTCCTGGATTTCTTGAGAGTTGCTTCTTCATCAAATGTTACATCTCTACTTATTTCCATATGATGAAAACCTGGTATGTAAATTCTGAAGGCTTTGGATGATTCACAGTATCCAACAAATATTCCCTTCTTACCAGAAGGATCCAACTTGGTTCTCTTTTCTTTTGGAATGTGAATGTACATAGGACAACCAAATATTTTGAGATGACTTACCTCAGGCTTCTTTCCTGTGAACACTTATTCTGGAGTTTTGAATTCAAGAGCACTATGGGAAAGTCTATTCTGCACATAGACTGTTGTCCTAGCTGCTTCAGCCCATAAATACATAGGTAGATCTTGATCATGTATCATAGTTTTTACAGCTTCCGTACAAAAGTCTTCAAAGTCCTTTGAAGTATATTCTCCCCCATTATCTTTTCTGAGAATCTTGATTTTCTTTTCTGAGAGATTTTCTATTAAGGCCTTGAACTCTTTGAATTTTCCAAAAACCTCATTCTTACCTTTTAGAAAGTATATCCATGTCTTCCTTGAATAGTCATCAATGAATGAAAGATAGTATTCAAAACCACTTAGGGAAGTGGTGGGCATTGGTCCACATACATCTGAATGTATTAGCTCCAAAATGTTCTTAGTCTTTGTTTCACTTTTTGGAAAAGGGTTCTTGATATTCTTCCCTTTTTCACATCCTTTGTATGAACCATTATGATCAACCTTTAAGTCTAGTAAACCTATGACCACCTTGCTTACATAGGGTAGGGCTTTATAGTTAATGTGAGCTAATCTTTTGTGCCATAGCTCACTGGGGTTAGATGTTTCATGAGCAAGGGAAACTTCTGGATGTCCCTTGAGCTTATAGAGGCCTCCTTCCTCTTCACCAATGATAACTGCATCTTCAATAGATTTTCCTTTGGGCCACATAAGTACTTGACCATCTATGAAGGCAACTCTAAAACCTTTCTTATCTAGTGCTCAGATAGAGAGTAGGTTTTTCTTCAATCCTGGCACATATAAAATTTCTTTCATCTTCAAGGGTGTTCTAGAATCTAGCTTGTAGCTTGCTTCACCAATCCCCTTGATGGGATATTGGTAATCATCTCCTAGAGATACCTTTTGTCTAGAATACTTTTCTTCAAGATTTGAGAAAGTCTTTCTTTGACCTGTCATGTGCTTAGAGGCACCACTATCAATGAGCCATGTATCTTCTCCAGGAGATACAAATCCAGAGAGTGCAAAGAATAGGACATATTCTTCTGGATCTTCTGTCTTTACTTTAGATCTTTTCCTTTGAGGCCTTTCCTCTTCTTCTTCTTCTTCTTCTTCTTCTTCACTATCATCTTCTGCCATTTGTGCATTGTGTCTTTTGTGTACAAACTTCTTCTTCTTTTGTGAAGGACAAAATTTGGCAATGTGTCCTAGTTTAAGACAATTGTAACACTGAATTGTGGAGAGATCTCTTATTGGATTGGGTCCTCTATTCCTTTTAAATTTAGAGAAGTGTTGAGATCCTTTGTGGTCAACTTTCTTGAGGTGACCCATTCTTCTTCTTTTGGTGTGAGTAGCCAAGGCTTCGTCATCCTCCTTGAGAAGTGCTTCTTTGTTGGCTACCCTAGCCTCTTCTTGAACACAATCCTCCCATACTACATCAAACTTCATACTTTCTTTTCTGACACACATAGTTTGTATAAATGACTCCCAAGGTCTAGTGAGACCATTTAGAGCAGTCATCACAAGTTCATCTTCATCAAGAGTATCACCAATGGCATCTAGTTGATCCTTGATTTGGGAGACCCCTGAGAAGTAGTATTGAATGGATTCCCCTTTTTTCATCTTGCTACTCTTCAACTGAGTTCTTAGGTTCACCTTCCTATTGATGTTCTTTCCCTCATACATTCTTCCTAGGGCATCATACATCTCCTTTGGAGTTTTCTTGGAAGCCACTTGGGGAATCAAGTGGTCCTTAATGGAATCAGCTATGATTCTCTTTGCCCTAATCAAATCCTTTATATGCTTCTCTTTGGCTTCATCTCCTTCAGGTTCTGCAACTTCATCCTTGATGTACTGAGCAAGATCATTCTCTTCAAGAATGAGACCAATTCTATATTTCCATGCCCAGAAATTCTCTATACCTTCTAACTTGGCTTCAAGCTTAGTGCTTGGAGCCATATTCTCTTGGGGGAGTCCAAGAGACAATATATAGAACAGTACTTACCTAGAAATTTTAAGCTTTTTACTTTTCTAGATCCTGGGACAGAATTTCTGGTTTATCGCACTTTTGGTAAAACTAGGGTTTGACTTTCCCGGAGTTCTACCCAACCAAAAAGTTTGATCTAGGGCTCAAAAGATTGGTTTTGAGAAGGGCTATCCAGCCATGTAATCAGAATTCAACAATACCAACTTTTTGCTGAAACCAATTTCTGTTTATCGCACTTTTGGTAAAACTAGGGTTTGACTTTCCCGGAGTTCTACCCAACCAAAAAGTTTGATCTAGGGCTCAAAAGATTGGTTTTGAGAAGGGCTATCCAGCCATGTAATCAAAATTCAACAATACCAACTTTTTGCTGAAACCCTAATTTTCACTGGAGAGAGAGAGATAGATATTCTTACCTTGTGAAAGATGTCCTATTTAGGCTAGCTCTGATACCATGTTAAGTTTAAACCAAATAGACTAGCAAGATCACTGAAAGAAACATAATCACAAGATAGACACAGAATTTACCCTGGGAAACCCTCATGGGGTAGAAAACCCAGCAAAGCTTTCCTCAATAAGATGATCAACCAAAATACAAGATGTGCTCCCTCCTTCTCTACCTCCTTGGCAGACCTCCCAGACAAGTGTGCTACTTTTCTGAGTTGTACAAGTGTGTCTAATGAGGAGCTCACCTCCTCTATTTATATTAGTTCCCGACTGACTAAAAACCCTAATGGGGCCGACCTCTCCTGGAGAAGTCTAATAACCCCTAAAATATAATATTAGGGTCGACCCCCACATGGTGGGTCTAATAACCCTAGTTACCACAACTCCTTGGAGGAATAATCATCTCCGGATACATAATAGAGTCACGTCGGAGGGATGGAACATCTCCGGAATAATAATGTACAAATATAATATTCTTAGAAGTTACAATATTCAACAGAAATATTAGCGTAGTTACTTTGATTGGAGGAAGACCGGTTTTTCACAGGTTTTCATCAGCAGGTGCAGAAGGATCGTGAAAAATCATGGCATGATTGACACATTACTAGGAAGCATTTTTAGCGAGGTGACTTAGTCCTTCTCCATGAAAACAAAATTTTCAAATATCCTGGTAAGTTAAGGATGCATTGGCTCAGGCCATATGTTATCAATTTTGTTACAAAAGGTGGTGCAATACAGTTTCAAACACTAGACGATCAAATCCTTCAAGGATGGTGAATGGGAGCCGGATGAAGCCCTACACGGACAGTTTTGGTATGTAGAAATGAAAATGATTGACTGCATGTCTGTATATATATATATATATATATATTTGTGTCGTTTAGAAACCCGAAGCTTTATTTTTGTAGTGGTTATTTCTGTCATAGATAGTTGTTTTGATGTATAGTTCAGTCAGAGCTTTACGGAAACCCAAAGTTAAAGTTACGTCGAAGATATCCTGTCGAGGGTAATTCTGTCAAAGTTCCATAGTTGTCAATTGGAAACCCTAAATTCCCAGTTTGTCGAAGCCTATTTCCGTTTAAGTGGGTTATCTGTCGAAGCATTAATTCTGTCACATGGAAACCCGAACATAATATTTTCATCGCAATTATAATTCTACAAAAGTTGGTTATTTTCCGTAGCTATGGAGTGACTCCACTTCTAGAAGTTACAGTTGGTAAGCATTTATTCCTACTTTTATGACAAGTTTCACGGTAGCACTAGTGGGATTTTTGAATTAAATTCTAAAATGATTGACGTGTGTGAAGAGATCTGCTACTACCACCATCATGATTGGATAATCAAGGACAATTAATTCACCTCAGGAATGAAATTCAGATCACTCGTGGGGGATAAAATTAAAAATCTCGCTTCTCCCTCTCTCGTTCTTTATTTTGAGTTGAGCCATTACAGTCGATCGAAGAATCCAAAGCCAAGTTTCTATGTTGTGAGATTGTGCAATTGTGAGCTATCAAAATGCAAGTTGAATTTTCCGCTGGAAGTGAGTACTAGGGCTCTATCAAGGAGATCCAAATGTCGGGCTCTATTTCTGCGAGCCTAGAGTTTCCTGAGTTGATTTCCTCGTAGATTCCTATGAATGTGCCGCAAAAGACAAGAAAGGAAAACAGACCCAATACGGAGCTAAGGATGAAGGAACACCATGATGCTCAGGCATCGAATTTGGGATCTATGAAATTCTTTCCAGAGTATTTCCCACCCTGCAATTCAAGTTCCAAACCAGCAAAATCGTCGAAGAATGCAAGGTACAAACTCGACATTGTTTTGGTGCCAAAGGGATTTATCATGTAAGGAAACATTTTGAAGAACATCCAAAATTTATCGTATGCATACCATGATGCTAGTAAGTTCGTTGAATTTAGTTACACCTACTACATGCGGCCAACTGTTACACCACAAGGCCATCCGATTCAATTAGAACCTCAGCAGTGGGCCCTTGGTGTCACCAGAGCCGACCTTTTTCCATTATTGCACCTACCTCATTTTAGTCACACTGTGGAGGCCAACGCATGTGTTAATAAACTGTTGGTATTTTTAAATCGAGGGTGACTCTAGTTGGAAACCAAGTATCCATTGATATAGACCTTGTTTCTAGAATTACGGGTTTACCTAAGGCTGGGGTATACCCGTCGCAGTTATTTTTCAGGAAGGAAAGAGACTATGATCTTGCGACAAGGATGAAAGAGAAATATAGCTTGTCAAAAAGCAACATAGGCTTTGATGTAGCCTATATTAGCGGCCAGGGTGTTTGGTTCGCTACAAAATTATTAGACACCAAGTTGCTAAGGAATAATAGGCCAAACCAATTCACTGCGGTTGTAATTGTTGTGGTAGAGCAGTGCACGCAGAGTGTACAAATGAATTGGGCTACATTCCTTCTTAATGAGTTTCTTGCAGGTTGTGCGGATGTATAGGATAGTGGCACACCATTTACCTATTCATGGATATTGCTATTGATCTCATTTTTTGGATGGGTGGGACCATCTAATTACCAAGGTATGCAACCAATTGGCCCATGCCAAGGTTCAATATACATGTATTTATCGTATTCGGACATAAGGAGGGACACATTGTGGGATTATACAGGGACACATTGTGGACTTATAGGATGATGTGTATAGGTTGTTTGTTGGTGAAATGTTAATTGTTGAACCCTGGTCGAAGTAAAAGTATGCTAACAATCCTCCATCAAGTGATTCCAATTATGCATTTAGTGTGTGCGTCGATGGGGTAATGCTCAACTATCAAAATAATACTTTGCCCCACTAGCTTTCATGGATGGTCCATGAATAGTGGGGCCTGAGGGACCTACACCTGATCGTCCTTTGTATTGCTATGATGGGCCATTCTTGGATGATGCTACAAATGTATTGTGTTGCATTACACTATGTCTAAGCTACGATAAGGAAGTGACGGTCTGAGCTAGGAAATCCAGTAACTAGGGTATCTATGGGGAAGGGTTAGGCATATTCCTAGGTGCATGTGTCCCTCTCATTGGGTTATGCTTAGTGGTTGGTCGAAGTTCGTAAGATCCAAGGCCAAACCCATGAAACTCACTAATTTCAAAATAGTTCAAGTGGAAACCCAATGCAAACTCAACATGTAGTTTTTGAAGAAAATATAGTGGAACCTCCCTATTGTTTCAAGGAGGATTGTTGAAAACCATAAACCATCAACTCATCCAATTTTTTTTCCATGGCTCGTATGTGAACCAATCCATGCAAATGCGCCTTTTGTGTGGATCGAGGGGTTGGTTGGTACTGGGATCAATGAAAAAACCAACTAGAGTTTGTTTTGAAATGTTCAAATCTTTGATTTGTTCTTTATTGGAATCAATGGAATAGTAATGTCTCATCTTGGCCCTATACTTAGTTATGATCAACAATTTATCATGGGCATTGTTAGTTGACGCAATTATGATTTTAAGGGATTTGGCTAAGGATAGTCTTGATGGTTCCCTGATGGTTATGAGCTCTTGAACCAAGGTTCTTAATTGGTTTAAATGTAGGTTAATTTGGATTTATGTGGTTGGGTTCTCCCCAGGGTTAATGTTTACATCTAGATTTGGTTCAAGGTTTTGTGTGCTTGGGTAATTCTCAAGGTTGTTTGTTTGTGTGTTTGGTTCCCATTTTTTTCCATTATGATGGAGGAGAGATAATATACATTTCAAAATAATGATTTTGTTCTAATTTTGATTCATTCAAGCAATCTATTTTTTTAATTAAATCATAGAAAAAACAAATAAAACAAAAAATCGTAAAATTAGGATTACACAAATAATTATAAAATCTCAATATAATACAAATGTGACACATCAACCCAAATATATAACTTTGAAATAATATACTTGTATATTTAAAAATAACAATTAAAATGTAAATTAAAATTTTCATAACTACAAAACTCTATTTTAATTTTGATATTTTGAATAATTATTTAATTTACAATCAAATTTATCTCCACCAAGAAAATCCTTTTATACAAGATCACCTTTTTTTTCCCAGGAAAAAGACTCATAACTTTTATTGGTTACATTCTGCAATATCTCATATCTCTGATATGAAAATAGAGTATCGATAAATATCATAATTCTTACATTCAGTATAATATTGTTTATTTTACCACAAAACTTCTATCACTTTTCAATCAAAAAAGAAGTTTCAAAAACCTTATAAATTCATTTAGTTTGCCACATACAAACAAAAGGGAACTCAAGACTTCTAGATTTTCAATTATGTCCTGTAGAGTTGTAGATTCAATGTGGATCCCATAGGCGGTACTGATATTTCCCAACAATAGAACCTTCAAACTCCTTTTCAACGTTCCATTGTCCATTTGATGAGTGCCACTCCCATTTTTTATTTTGTATCTACATCTGTATTCATTTCCATGTAGATGTGGTGAAAGGAGACCACTTCCATATCTGTCTTTAAAACCTTTATCTCCTCTGAAATTTGAATTAAATCAAGGTTGTGACAAATATTTTTTTCATTTGACCAATCTATGATAAATTGAGAGTCTCCAAAAACTTGGAGTACCTTTCTATATTCCATTTTTTGCCAACTTAAGGAGTAAATTTAAAGCATAGAGTTCAGCGAAATTGTTTGTACCAGCTCCTAAGCTAGCTTGAGAATTTCTGTAAATGGTATTCTTATCTATGTAGAGTAACCCTCTTGCTCTAGATATGGTGTGGTTATTACTAGAGGCCCAATCAAAGTAGGACTAAGGCATCTCGCAATTAATACATTCTGTCTCCAACTTTCTCATTCCTTTAACTTTAAATTCCTATGGAAAGTTACTTAAAATGGTTGCTGCATTCCTAGCATAGAACAAGGGACCCGTGTTTATATATTCAAATAAGGACAAGTTCCTTGTTGTCCAGAACTACCAGAAAGTTATAAGTGGAAAACTTTTAAAACTGTTGTTTTCAGACATATTTAACCAATTTTTTAAGTTGTCCTGAGCTGTAGAACCCGTCCAAATGAGCCTGTTTTTTAAGAGAACCTCTAACTCTTTCCACACTTGACTAAAAAAGGGACAAGAAACTGTAAGATGGAGGTTTATTTCTTCCGCACATCTACAGAGTGTGCATATACCTGGACCTTCCCACCCTCATCTCTGTAAATGGTCCCACGTGAGTTATTTCTCGTTTAGCTGAAACAAAGTAATCAACTTTGATTTTGAGGGGAATTTCAGTTTCCATAATGGGTGCGACCACCATTTAGAGTCTGCATTCCCCATTTCTAGTAAACTTTCATAACTGTGTTTGGGTGTGTATTTACCATGTGGATCGTATCTCCAAATCAGCTGATCTATTTCTGAGTTAAGATGGATATGCTTATATTTTAATTGATTGAAATATCCATTCCATATTTCTACCTCTTCCCTTCTGAAACCTAAAAAATATGACGTTTTCCAATGTTGTTCAAAAGGGGTAGTCATACTACTGTTTGCAATCTGGGGTAAGGAAAAATAACTCTTAAATCCTAATTGAAGAATCATATGAAAAGCTAAAAAAAATATTCCTCCGCTTTAAAAAAAAAAAGTCTTCACTAATTCTTAGACTCTTCCCATTCTCGATTTTCCAAGAGAGATGCTTCCTTATAACTGAGAAAGACTGGATTGTTGCTTTCCAGGAATTCAAGACATTTTGTATTGATATATGTTGGCTCTGGATCCATTCGATTAATATTAATGGTGATATATACTTTTGTAAAATAATCTCCCACTAGAGACTCATTCCAGTAATTAATGTCTAGATATATTTAGCTGCTAAGTCTCTTGAAAAAACAAGAGGATATTTTAGCCCCCATCCACCAAACGTTTTAGGTGAAGAAAGCTCCTGCCATTTCACCCAAACAATTTTTTTGTGTTTTGCAGAACCAAACCAAATGAATTTAAAAATAATCTTCTTAAAAGCAATTAAGAGTCCTTTTGGTATCCAGGAAATGGTACTCCAGTAGAGTGGGATTACTTCTAATACTGACTTAGCTAATACCAGCCTTCCTACTTTGGATAACCATTTCCAATCACTTTTGTGATAACCAACGGGTTTTAAAAAGAAATCTAAATACTTCAAACCATTTTCCAAAACTTGTTCACTGAAAGGAAAAATTCTTCTCAGAGTAATCAATACATCATCCTTTACACCTTCACCTAAAAGAGAATATTTAAGGAAGTTTGCATACTTGTTGCTGCCCATAAAAGGTTTAAAGTATTTGACAAGTAATCCCAGTCTTTTACAGTACCTTCCGAGAAAATGAGTATATCATCCACGAATAAAATCCGAGAGATTTTACAAGTGCCTCCTATGAGTATGTCTTTGAAGCGTCCTTGATATATTTCGTGTAATAGGATTGTGCTAATTCCATCTGCTATAAGAAGGAAAAGTAAAAGAGTGAGAGGGCAACCGTGGAAAACTCCTCTACTTGACTTTAAAAAAGAAGATGATGCCCCATTCACTATAACTGTGAAGGAAACATAAGTAATACTTGCCATGATCCATTTTATAAAATATCCTCCAAAACCTAACTGAGAAAGAATGATCCTTGGATAATTCCAATTGACCTTGTCATGTTCCTTCTTTAAGTCAATTTTGAGAATCATTGACTTTATCTTTTTGGTCTTGATCGTATGGAACCCTTCTTGAGCTATTCCCACAGCTTCATGCATCTTTATGTTAGGTAGGAATCCGAATTGTTCTTCAGATATCCCTTCCGAGAGGAAAGGTTTGATCCTTTGTACAATAATTTTAGCTATAATTTTATATATAGAATTACGCAGGGAGATCGTACAAAAATTATCAAAATTGGTAGGGCTATCGATCTTTGGTATTAAATCCAAGAAATTTGTGTTAAAAGTTTCCAGCACTTTACCATTTTTTCTCGATCCTTCTACTACCCTTAAGAGGTCTTCACCGAGTGTTCCATATAAATATATATAAAACTCCAATGAAAGGCCATCGGGACCTAGAATTTTTTCCTTCTTTATTCTATTAGGGTTTCCTCTAGTTCACTACTTGTAATGGGCTGCAACAAATTTAAGTTATCTTCCTACTTTACCATTATAGGGAAGTAACTAGCTACTTTCACAATATAAGTTATGTTATCAACCTCATGAGATTTGAAAAGAGAATCGAAAAAACTTACTCCTACCTTTGCTAAGTCTTCAAAATTACTAACCTCCCTTCCTCTGTAGTAATGATGCGGATCGAGTTTATACTTTTCATGTGATTGGAAAAGTGATGGAAGAACCTTGTGTTCTTGTATCCTTTAACGAGCCATAATGCTCTACTTTTGATTCTCCACTATGCTTCTTGAATTAAGAGTGATTCTCTTTTTATGTTTTCCCAGCTCAATATTGTTTCTTTGCATATATCAAGAAAAGAAACCAATAAATTCCTCCTCGCTACAAGACCTCAGTTTGTGTTCAACATATTTGAGTTCCATGTTTTTTTCAAGTCTCATTTTTTCCAACCAAGTAAGTATAGTGGATTTAATGGCTTTAATATTTTTAAGGATCAATTGTATAGGGGCAGATTCCCTAACTGCCGAGTTGAAAGGAACAGAAATAGTCTTTAGCAACAGTAATAAATACGAATTTTCAAGCCATAGAGGATTGTGTTTAAATGGTGCAGGAGGGGTGTACCCTAATCCTCAAGCTCGAGAAAAATCGGTCAATGGTCAGAGTCTCTGTCGTTACCTACCCACTGAATGAATCTAACAAAAGAATCAATAAGTTTCTCACAGATTAAGAATTTGTCTATTCTTTTGGAAACCCTTTCAACCCCAACTCTTCTATTACTCTAGGTCATCATGGTCTTAGCCAACTCTATATCAAGGAGACTTGCCAAATCAATTTTATGTAAAAAGTACTCAAACAACACATCTTTCGATGCATGTGGTCCCCAAACCTCAGAGTGACCTAGGGATAAATTTAAATCCCCTCCGATGATGAGAGATCCATGCTCAAGTATTTTCTTGGAGGGAAAAGAGTCCCAGAAAGGAACCCTATTGGCATAAGGGCCATAAACATTTAAAAAGAGAAAAAATTTACTAGTTTTAATGGATTCTAATTTTGTTCCCATGATCGATTCCATATCCCATGTGTTCTTTATTGACCATTCCCCTTCTTTCCATCCATTAATAAGTCAACATGATCGTCCTTTAGCATCCATAAAGCTAAACTGCCTTTCATTTAACACTTTTTTGAGCTCAGTAATAAGTTTACCTCCATCCGTCTTGGTTTCTTGGAAAAAAACAATATTAGGATGATTTTTTGAAATCAACCTGCGAATGGCTAGTTTATTTTAGAGTTTAGCCATCCCTCTAACATTAAGGGAACAAAGCCTCATTAAGGAAATCTTGTAAGGGACTTCGCTGTTCTAAGCATCCCATTTAGGGATATTTACGGCCAATAAATCTCCCAACCAATGTTCTTTCATAGTTTTTAACCACGTCGTTCATCTGGATGTCTTCTCCGATGACTAAATTCAAAACCCTCTTCTTCTTTACACACTTCTTCTTGTATCTGGATTTTGATTGAATATTTACATGTGTTGATGAGGAATATCCTATATCTCCACATAGTTCTTCGAAGGATAAAGAGACACCTATAAAACTAGATCCCCCAAAACCATCCTCATAACAATTTGAAGAGAGATCCTATGAGATGCCATCAGATAGAATTTTAGGACTTAAACTATGCCCTGGATTCTGAATGACTTCTGAAAGAAGAAGATTGTTCCTTTTGGGAGTTGTAAAGTCCTTATTCTCGAAGCATCCCACGTTCCTAGATGGTTCAGTATTAATATCTATGTTCTCAGCTCGTAGGCTACCAATGTGCCTAGCTGTGTCGGAAGTGAAAGATCTAACCTTGGAAAGAGGGCTCTGTGAAAACCTAACACCACCTGGCGAGTGCTGAGCCTTACCTTATTCTTTTCTTACAAACATTTTGAGCTATCTAAAAAAACCTCTACCCAGATGTAAACACCATTATGATCAGGAACAATAATCAAATGTACTTCTTTGTTTCCATCTTCTTGGACCAGAACTTCTCCATTGTCCTCTTGGTTGTTGTACTGCTCATTGATGTCAATGATACAAGATCACCTACTTCTATCGTTCTCTCATATAACTAAATGCTATTAATAAACAAATAATTTTAAAATCAATTTCGCATGAAAAGTAGTGTTACGATTCCCTAGCTTAAAAGTGTAAATTATTTTTCAAGAACATGATTTCTAATGAGACCAAGTGTTATTAATCTAGAAGTGGTTACTAAAATGATATTTTTGGAGTAGTTTATTTATTCTATGTTTTGGATTTTATGGTGGTTGTTTTAATCATAATTCGTTATTTTTTTTATAAATTTAAATTTCTAAGTGTTTAAATTGTATTTTTGAATCCATAAATAAATTCAGCATCCTCAAATATCCCCATGACATCCACATTATGCAATTTCCATACCTACAATACATGGTTCTAAGATTTTTTAAAGATTTCCAATAAGAATACAAACCAAATTAGACAAGATATATACTCAAAAAGTTGAAAACATAGAATATTTAGACTACACCAATATTTTTGTGACGACAATCTAAAATTAAATTATTATTTCTCGACCCCACACTCAAATTAAATTATTGGAAATATTCCATAAGTTAGCCACCATCACATTAATTATTGCAAATATTCCATGCACACTGGCCGTCGTGATGAAATTTTAAATTGTTGAATAGTTTCCAAAAATGTCATTTTCAAAACACCTTGTGAATCATCAACTTTGATTACACCATCAAAATTTATTAAATACGAGTGAGCTTATCTCTTGGAATATTATAATTATAATGAATTAAATAATAATAATAAAACGACATATCCATCCTCTTATTATGTATGGCTTGAGTGGGCCTAACGGGTACAACCTGAGTGGGCCTAACGGGTACAACCTGAGTGGGCCTAGTGGTTAAGAGCATGTGTTTCCTCCTAGAAGATCACAGGTTCAAATCGGTAGGGGGTTAGTTTGGATTTACAGAAACGAGTAGATTCTTCTATCATACAAGCCACAATTTTCCACCTTGGCGGTAGGAAATATCACATTATTTTCTTACTCTAACCGAACACTTCTAATATACCCTCGCGATGACTCCACGCTCTTGTATGATTGGTTAACCAAAGGAAGATTCTTCAAAGTTTCTACGGGATGGAAAATTACATGGTCTACACTTGATGGTTGTCGATCTTGTCAAGCCACTGGGGGAAGATGTTACTCTAAATTCGAGGATGAACTTTATCCGTCCTGGGAGAATTATGAGAGTTATTGCATTTTTCCTAACAAAGAAGTTCACGTCTGGAATTGCTAGATGGTGAGGATCTTCAAAACTTCATTTCTTTGGCCATATTATCTGTCCCTATATTACATAGTTGTTTATGTTTCCTTTCCGAAGGAACCTCATTTGAAGGAATGGAAACTATAGGATTTGGAGGGAAAACTTTTATTTATACAACTCTAGCAGTTACATCAGTTAAATTGTTGATAAATATAACTGATCAATTCATTACGCTTGCTTATATTCTATATTCTCGTTTCCTTCTTCAACCTATTTGCAAAGATATTTTTGATATAGGTTGTTGTGTTTATCATAGTAGTGGTTTCTTGAATATCAAGGGAAAAGCACACCACGCAGTAAAAAGATTAACTGCGCAGAAAATGATATTTTTCCTTTTCTTGGATTTAGGAGTTCACTTCTCCTAGCAATATACTTTGCGAAGTAAACTTCTCATTTTTTGAACACTTTACTTCACAGATTAACTACGCAGAAATTAACTGTGCATTTCAACTACGTACTTGAACTTCGCATAAATGCGCAGTTAACTTCGCGAACTCCTCAATTACTTCAAGAAGATTAACTTTTCACAAGTTAACTTCGCATACTTCTTTAACTTCTCATAACCCAATTTTAAACAAGCTTTACATTGAAATATTTATTCCTAAGACTTAAGAACCAACACACTTACGTGAAGTTACTCCTCGTTAAAATAGAACTTTCACCACCATGAACTATTTGGAAATCTTAATTTCTTTTACAAACAATAAATGTAAATAACATTCACGCAAGTAAATCTGGAGAAGATGTGCGACATGCAACATTCAACATTCTTGAGAATGAATTCATAAAACTATGAACTTATATATTACCGTATCAAAATAGAGCAACTTGACTGCAATACATGGAGATGAGATTTTACTGTAACCTTTCACTTCTTACAGCGCTTGGACTCTTCATACACTTCACGTATCTTCACTTCTTCTCTTCTTCCCTCACACATCTCTCTCTGATTTTCAATTATCTTCTTCTATATATAGGAATTTCATCACCACCGACTTAAAATCGCTTCACCTGGAAGCTAATGTGATACATTAAAGACTGTAATAAATTTCTACCTAAGAATTCTTGACATGTGGACTACAAATGTGGTTACATAAATACAAACTTGATGTGTGTCGGATTGGATGCAAACTTATTGACTGACTGACATTGCAGACTGAAACAGGACTGACTGACTGTCTGACAGAGCCGACGCAGACTAGATATGCAATCAGCTCTTAATTACATTTTTCCAACACTCCCCCTTAATTATGAGTGGATGGGGATCATTAAACAAAAATAAAATTTTACAAAATATTTCATAGCAGAAACATGCTCTGTGCATGACGAAGTTCACTACGCGGAACTTGTCACTCACAAACAACTTCGCTGAAATTGGAATGTGTCCCTTGCCAATGGTTTTGTAAATATGTTTTCTACCTGATCTTCAGAACTGCAAAATTCTAAACATATTTCCTTGTTGTTTATCAATTCTCTGATAAAATGATACCTTGTGTCGATGTGCTTGGTTCTCTTGTGGAACACATGATTATTAGATAGTGCAATATCTGAATTATTGCCGCAGTAAATGACTGTGGGTTCTTGCTAATTCTGCAACAAATCACTTAACATACTCCGCATCCAAACGACTTGATCGCCAGCACTTGTAGCTGCGGAATACTCTTCTTCTGTTGAAGAAAGAGTTACTATGGGATGTTTCTTTGAATCCCATGATACAACACCTGTTCCTACATAAAATGTATTCCCATATGTTCTTTTTCTGTCATCCATGTTGCCTCCATTATCGCTATCAGTGTATCTAATGAGTTTGAAATTTTCTGAGGTTGAATACAAAATACCAAAGTCTTTTGTTCCACTTGCATACCTCATAATTCTTTTACCTACTTGCCAATGAGATTCTTTTGGTGACTCCATGAATCTTGAGATTAAATTGACTCCATACATGATGTTTGGCCGTGTTGCTGTAAGATACATAAGGCTTCCAACAAGCCTTGTAAACAACGTAGGATCTACATTGGATCCATCATCATCCTTGCTCAATTTCAAACCTATTATCACTGATGTTGGAGCTGTGTTGCAATTTAACATCTTAAATATGTTCAAGACATCACTTCCATACTTTGACTGAGATATAAATATACCATTTTCAATCTATTGGACTTCAATGCCCAGAAAATACTTCATAAGCCCCAAATTAGTCATTTCAAATTCACTTTCCATGACTGATCTAAATTCCTCTATGCCAAAATCACTAGTAAATATCAAATCATCTACATACAGGAAGACAACTAGCTTATTACCTTGCTTGTTGATTTTTGTGTATAGTGTTGGCTCACATTCACTTCTGTGAAATCCATTCTAAATGAGGTAAGAGTCAATGCGACTGTACCAAGCTCTCGGAGCTTGCTTCAAACCATAGAGTGACTTTTTCAACTTGTATACTTTGTGTCCTTGTCGTAGAGCTTCATATCCTTGTGGCTTCTCCACATACACTTATTCCTCCAAATAACCATTTAAAAATGCAAACTTAACATCCATTTCGTAAACAAGCCATGTTTTATGTGCTGCGATGGCCAAAACTGTTCTGATAGTGTCCATTCGTGCTATAGGTGAAAATGTTTCATTGAAGTCTATGTCAGGCTGTTGTGTGAACCCTCTTTCTACCGATCTTGCCTTGTGCTTCTGCACATTTCCATTAGCATCTTGCTTGGTCTTATAAATCCATTTCACGCTTATCACATCCTTGTCCTTAGGAACATCGACTAGTTCCCATGTTTGATTCTTCTCAATGCATTCTATTTCTTCATCCATTGCTTGTGCCTAAACTCTATCTTCAACAACTTCTCCAAATGTTAGAGGATCATTAACTTGAGAAAATAATGCAAAAATGGAGAATGAATTAGGTGTACTAGTCTCATATATCTCACGCAGACTTTTCTTCTTTAACGGAGTTGCTGGTGTTGAATTGCGCAGATTGTTGGATGGAGTTTGTTGTGCACTTGATGTGCTTGTCAGAGTTGCTTGAACTGCGACTTGTGTCGAAGTTCCTTGTGCTGAAACATGATGCATTGTCATGGGAGTAGACGGAGCTGTAAAGTTTTGATTCACATGTGGAGTCTCAACCACATCTTCTGTGATGTCATCATGTTCAACATGTGACACAATTTTAACATTATTCTCTATGGTTCCATCCCATGCTTCATTTTCTACAAACTGAACATCTCAGTTGATAATAAATTTTCTTGCAACAGGATCATACAACTTGTATGCTTTTGTGTCCTTTATTGTCTAATTTCTTTCTTATCTCATCTGGAACATGTGTGTATGCTACACAACCAAACTTTTAAATGTGAAACACTATGTTTCATACCTGTACAGGCTTCCTACAGAATTTTGTTCTTCACAATATTCATTGGACATCGATTCATGATGTATACAACAGTTGCCACTGCTTCAGCCCAGTATTCATTTGACAGATGCACAGCTTCCAACATACTGCACGCCATCTCCATAATGGTTCTGTTTTTTCTCTCCGCGATACCATTCTGCTGTGGTGTATACCGTGCAGTGAATTTCTTATGTATGGAATCATTTTTGAAAAAAATTAATAAATCATTTGAAACATACTCACCACCTCTGTCTTTTCTTAATATCTTGATGGTGTAGCCCCTTTGCTTCTCCACAAGGGCCTTTAATTGTTGAAAACAACCAAACACATCATATTTGTGTTTTAGAAAATATGCCAAGGTTTTTCTTGTGAAATCATCAACAAATGTGAGAAGATAATTGCATCCTCCCATGGATGGTGTTTGCATCAGTCCACAAATATCAGAGTGCACAATTTCAAGTGGTGTACGAGCTCTATATGACTTTCTGACTCGAAAAGTCTCTCTGTGTTGTTTTCCAAAAAATACAGCCTTCACAAATTCTTTCTAGCTTTTCAATCAATGGAAATCCTTTTACCATGTCCTTCATATGTAGAAGCTTCAACCCATAAAAATTCAGATGTCCAAATATGAAGTGCCACAACCAGGATTCATCCTTTATTTCTATTTGAAACGCATCTTGCATTTCTTTGCTGTCGTTTTCTTCCTTGTCACAGTGAATTTATGCTTCTTTACGTTCTGCTTTGAGTGTAGCTCCAAAATTTTTATTCTGACTTCCATGAGCAACTTGAGTTGTTTTTCCTTTTATGATTGGCGTTATCCTCAAAGGAAACAAGAGATTGCAAGTCATCGGCACTTCAACTATTAAGCGATTGCTTGGATATATGTCCTTGATCAGATAATGCTTTCCTGTCATATGAAATCTGTAACCTTTTTCCATCAGCTATCCAATGCTCATCAAATTATGCTTCAAACCTTGAACATATTAAACATCAGGCATAAATTTCTACTCCCCTTTGGTTAGAATATCAATAGTACCCTTACCCAAAACAATAACTTGAATATTGTTTCCAAGTGTGACATCAGTTTGAACTGATTTATATAGACTAGAGAATAGACCTAAATTACCAGTCATATGATTGATACATCCTGAGTCTAAATACCATATGTTATTTGGACTTTCTTGGACAACATTGCATTCAAGTGGATATGCACATGCTAAGAAAAATGAGCTTTTCGTAGTGCCTGTGTTGCTTGACTGTGTTTGGCCTTGCTTTCCTTGGTCATACTACTTCTTCCTACATTCATATGCAAAGTGTCCAAACTTCTTACAGTAATGACATTGAATTTTTTATTTAT
Organism: Larix kaempferi; assembly: GCA_027924585.1. Lineage (NCBI taxonomy): Eukaryota > Viridiplantae > Streptophyta > Pinopsida > Pinales > Pinaceae > Larix > Larix kaempferi. The sequence goes on along the minus strand of BSBM01001334.1, from coordinate 15,533,971 downwards.
CATACCTTTTTCTACTTGCCTGACTGGGGATCTGATTCTAACCTCTACTAGTGACATGTGCAGGGCTGCTGTTGCGTCCTCCTCTGAAAGAACTTCTTCCTCCACCTCTAGAGTTTGATCTTCCCCTTCCTCTTCCACGACTTATGGATGATTATGCTGCGAATGCACCTTCCAGCAATGTATCTGAATTACTGATTCTATGTTCATGATTAAGTAATGAGTCTTGCAACTCATCAATAGTAAATTGGGACAGATCTTTGTTTTCCTCTAGGGTCACAACTAAAGATTCAAATTTCTTTGGAAGAACACTAAGAACTTTTTCCACAACTCTTTGGTCACCTATATTTTCTCCATGAGACTTTATTTGATTAACCAGACCAATAACATGAGTATAGAATGATTCTATTCACTCTCTATCTTTCATTGACAAAGATTCAAAATCTCTACTAAAAATTTGTAGTTTCGCAGTCTTTACCTTGTTTAAGCCTTGATAGGAAGTTTCCAGTGTGTCCCACGCTTCCTTATCTGACCTTGTTGCTGCTACTCTTGGGAGTATGGATTCATGTGTCCCTTGATGTATGTGGAACAACGCCTTTCCATCTTTCTTCCTCTGTTCCCTCAAGACATCCTTCTCAGCTTGTGTGAGATTGTTGTATGCTGTCAGGTTTGTTGGTTCTACATAGCCATTCTGGACTATTTCCCGTACATCTTGACCTCTAAACAAATCTTTCATAGTTAGAGACCAATATTCATAATTTTTTCTTGAAAATATTGGAGTTTGCAAATTACTAGAAGTGGAAGCCATTCTTAACCTTTAATTGCTTTTCCCTCTTTGTAAATACAACTTCTACTTTCTGTAAACCACGCTCTGATACTAGATCAAGGTAAAAGCACACCACGTAGTAAAAAGATTAACTGCATAGTAAATGATATTTTTCTTTTTCTTCACTTTAGGACTTTGCTTCTCCTAGCAATATACTTTGTGAAGTAAACTCTAATTTTTTGAACACTTTACTTCACAAATTAACTGCGCATTTCAACTTTTTACTATGCAATTGAACTTCGCATAAATGCGCAATTAACTTCGCGAAATACTTTTTACTTCACGAACTCCTCAGTTACTTCACGAAGATTAACTTTGCACTAGTCAACTTCGCATAACCCAATTTTAAACAAGCTTTACATTGAAATATTTCTTCCTAAGACATAAGAACCAAAACACTTACGTGAAGTTACTCCTTGTTAAAATAGAACTTTCACCACCGTGAACTATTTGGAAATCTTGATTTCTTTTACAAACAGTAAATGTAAATAACATTCACGCAAGTAAATCTGGAGAAATTGTGTGACATGCAACATTCAACATTCTTGAGAATGAATTCATAAAACTATGAACTTATATAGCACCATATCAAAATAGAGCAACTTGACCACAATACATGGAGATGAGATATTACTATAACATTTCACTTCTTACAGAGCTTGGGCTCTTCATACACTTCATGGCTCTTCACTTCTTCTCTTCTTCCCTCACACATCTCTCTCTGATTTTCAATTATCTTTTTCTATATATAGGAATTTCATCACCACCGACTTAAAATCGCTCCACCTCAAATCTACTGTGATACATTAAAGTCTGTAATAAATTTCTACCTAAGAATTATTGACATGCGGAATACAAACGCGATTACATAAATACAAACTTGACATGTGTTGGATTGGCTACAAAATTACTGATTGACTGGCATTGCAAACTGATACAGGATTGATTGTTTGTCTGACAGATCCTGCGTAGACTAGATACACAATCATCTCTTAATTGCGTTTTTCCAACAGCATAGCGCTTCGTCGACCATGTTGTTGCAAGAGAAGTGCCAATAATGAGGAGAAGACCATGCAAGAGTTTATGTATCGTCTCTACTCTACACATCCATTTCCGTCCATCGAGAATTTCTTACATTATTATTCCTCACAGGTGCCAGCCAGATATTCTTATACATGGTTGAGAACTTACACAAACAATTGGGTAGAACAACTTGGAAGAAAAGGCTTTGGAAAAGTTTATAAAGGGAAGCTTCCCAATGGATGTCTTATAGTTGTGAAGATCTTGGATGATTCCAAACAAAGTGAACAACAATTCATTGCTGAGGTTGCTATAGTGGGGAGCACCTATCATGTTAACCTAGTGCGTATGTTAGGTTACTATTTTGAAGGATCCAAAAGAGCTTTAATTTATGAATACATGGTCAACGGTTACCTCGATAAGTATATCCATGGAAATCATCAAGACCAGTTGGATTAGAAACAACTGTTTTGAGTAGCAGTTGGTACAGCTCACGGTATTTCATACCTACACGAAGAGTGCAAAACTCACATCTTACATTGTGACATAAAGCTTCACAATATTCTTCTGGATGCCAATTTTTTGCCCAAAGTTGTAGATTTTGGCCTCACAAAAATATCCAAGAGAGATGAAAGTCACATTTCAGTAGCTCATGGCCAAGGAACACTATGGTACGCTGCTCCATAGATATGGTCAAGAATGTATGGGCCTGTAACTGTAACTAATAGAAGTGATGTTTGTAGATATGGTATGTTGATCATGGAGATGGTGGAAGGAAGGAAGAAAATAGACCTTGATAATATATAGAATAGATCGATCAAATTATTCTATGCGGAGTGGGATTTTAAGCAGGTGGAAAAATGTGACTTTGCAATCTGAGTGAAGGACAGTGCATTTCAGTGGATGATGAAAGCATAGCCAAAAAGTTAAGTTTAGTTGGATTATGGTGTATCCAGTTTCATGCATCTCATCATCCTCGAATGAGTAAAGTCATCCAGATGTTAGAAGGAGATATTGAGATTACAACTCCTCTTATCCATTCCATGTCACACACCACCACCACCACCTTCGACTGTGCAACTATCTTGGTCGGACCAATCATCTTCAAGCTATGCTCTGGAGGTTCGAATTACAGATCCCAACAGTAATGTTGACACACCTTCCCTTGATAAGTATATCCATGGAAATAATCAAGACCATTTGGATTAGAAACAAGTATATCCTTGGGGTTAATGTTTCCATCTGAATTTGGTTCAAGGTTTTGTGTGCTTGGGTTATCCTCAAGGTGATTTTGTTTTAATTTTGATTAATTTACAACGTGTTTTTTTATTAAATCATAAAAAGAAACAAATAAAAAATAAAATCTTAAGATTAGGATTACATGGATAATACAAATGTAACACATCAACATTATCCTAACTAGATTTTGTGCATTTCAAAATAATGATTTTAATTTAATTTGGATTCATTTATAATCTCATTTTTTTATTAAATCACAGGAAAAACAAATAAAAAGTGATGATCCAAACTAGATTTTTTAATCCTAGTTAGATTTTGTACATTTTAAAATAATGATATTATTTTAATTTTGATTCATTTACTTGATTTTTTATTTTTTATTAAATCATAAACAAAAGAAATAAAAAATAAAATCTTAGAGATTGAGATTACATAAATAATTATAAAATTTCAATATAATACAAATGTGACACACCAACCTATACATTTAATAACTTTAAGATAATCTAAATATATATATTTTTATTAAAAAAATCTATATTAAAATTTCATAACTACAAAACTCTATTTTAATTTTGATATTTTGAATAATTTATAATCAAATTATCTCGACAATGAAAATCTTTTTATACAAGATCACCTACTTCTATCTCTCGTTCTCTCAAATAACTAAATGCTACCAATAAACAAATAAATTTCGCATGAAAAGTAATGTTACGAATCCTTGGCTTAAAAATGTAAATTATTTTTCAACACTGTGATTTCGAAAGAGAATAAAATGTTTTTTAGCAGAAAAAAACTATATTATTAATATTCTATTAGAATCAAATCGTACAAGTTCAAAATAAAACAAAATGTTATTAAAAATGCTTTTTTGGGAAACTAAATTATTATTTCTCGGACCACAAACTGAAATTAAATTATTGGAAATATTTCATACGCGTTATCCGTCGTCACATTAATATTGGAAATATTCCATGCACGTTAGCGGCCGTCACGAAATTGTATACTGTTTAATATTTTCCTTACATGTCATTTTCAAAACACCTTGTGAATCATCAACTTTGATTTTACCATCAAAATTTATTAAAAACGAGTGACCTTATCGCTTGGAATATTCTAATTACAATGTATAAAAGAAAGTGTCCAGCATTAATCACTCTACTACTAAATACATTTTATTATGTTCCGATTATCTTCCATGCACTTTCATGGTGTATTATGGTGTCTCCAGTTTCATGCATCTCGCCGTCCCCGGATGAGTAAAGTCATCCAGATGTTAGAAGGAGATATTGAAATTACAACTCCTCCTTTTCCATTCCCTGTTGACACACCACCATCTTCGACTGTGCAACTATCTTCGTCGGATCAATCATCTTCAAGCTATGTTCTGGAGGTTCAAATTAGAGATCCCAACAGTAATGTTGACACATCTTCCCTTGCGCAACTATCTTCCTCGCATCAACCATCGCGTGACCATTGTTCTCCAAGTTATGCATTGCAGATTCAAATGATAGATCCCCAAAGTAGTTAGATTGCTCATGCTTCCAGGTCAACTAGTATGCATTGCATAGCTTAAAATGTTATTTGCGTAATATATTGTAAAATCTTGAAAAATCTTGGGTTTTTTCTTTCCAAAATTATTTGGAAATATTTTGGTTCATATTTAAGAGGTTAGAAATATAAAATTTTAACCTCCAATAGCAATACATGTGATATGAAACAGTTGTATGATATGAAACAGTTGTAGTAGTACCGTATTTGCTTTTCTGACTTGAGGAGAGGTTCACATTGCACATGTTTGATATCTAGATAAGACTTACAATTTACAATTTTGGTTCCTATTTAAGAGGTTAAGTACTAATTTAAGTTTAAAATATGAGTATTACATAAATCATAAATACTCTGGGTTTGGGTTTTTAAATTTTTTATTTATTTTTAACAAAAACGGATAAAAGCTTTTATATATTAAAAGAGGAGAAAGACAAAGTTTACAAAGTGTAGAAGTAGGTCTGTTCCGCGATAGAGAGAAACAACCATATCTTCCCAATCATCTTTTACATGTCTGCAAAATTTGACCTAAGAGCGTTATAAGTCCCAAAAAAATTGTCCTAAAAGTTTTGAACATAGATATTACATAATAAAATAGTACCGAAGCTTGCAAGCCTCAACTACTACTTCTGGAAAACACATCTTAGAAACTGGAGAACATAGATTCTGGGGATTAAGAAAAACGAAAAATAGCCCAAAAGACCATGAAGAAACCGCAACTGTTTACTGGAGTCCGGTCGTTCCACCATGATCGTGCTACAGGGCCTTCTTCAATCCTCTGATCTCAACACGCATACAGTTGATTTTTGCATGCACGATTCTGAGTCTGCTGTGGAGCGTGGTGAGTTTTTTATCTAGGTTAACAGAGCATGGACACCCATTGTCTAGAACCTCAGCAAGGCTATCGACCTTCTCGTTAAGCTTGCCACTGTTGTCACGGACCTCGACCTTGTTTGTAACATGCAACATAGTATACATATGTTGGATGGCCTTTTCAAATTCATAATTTTCTCCATGCAGCAGGCGAATCTGGGCTTCCATGTCAACCAAATAATCCTTGACATTCTTTGGAATGTGGCCGAAATCCGAGAAAAACCAGAGCACACGCCTTCTAGTTTGACATGGGACGAGTTCAAGTTCACATCGATCTATGGTAACTGATAGAAGTGATGTTTATAGCTATGGTATGTTGATTATGGAGATGATGAGAGGAAGGAAGAGCAATGATCTGAATAATATAGAGAATAGATCAAGGAAATACTTCTATGCCGAGTGGACTTTTAAGCAGATGGAGAAAGGTGACTACAGGAGTATGAGGGAAGGACACATTTCAGTGGAGGATGAAAGCATAGCCAAAAACTTAAGTTTACTAGGATTATGGTGCATCCAGTTTCATGCATCTCTCCGTCCTCGGATAAGTAAAGTCATCGAGATGTTAGAAAAATACATTGAGATGTTAGAAAAATACATTGAGATTACAACTCCTCCTTTCCCATTCCCCGTTGACGGCGCACCTATCTTCCTCGGATCAATCATCTCCTCCTGATCAATGTTCTCTGGAGGTTCAAATGAGAGATCCTAAAAGAACTGTTAACACGCCTGTGCAACTCTCCGCTCAGCCACCTCCAGACAAATGTTCTCCAAGTTATGCTATGCAGGTTCAAATGACAAATCCCCAAAGTAGTTAGATTGCTCAGACTTCCAAGTCAAGAAGTATGCATTGCATAGCGGAAAATATTATTTATATAATAAATTGTAAATGTTTCATAATATTGAATAGGCCTTTATTTGGATTTACTTTAAAAACTGTTTTTCTTCAAAACTCAATGGAAATATTTTGTTTTATATCTTATAGGATCGTTATGATTATTAATATTGATAAAACAAAGATTATGATAATCAAATTTTAAAAGATTATTTATTATAATTTTATGTATGAATATAACAATTTGGAGGAAGAAAGGATTAATGGATGATGAAAATCTTAGTATATTCTTGAAAATAGTTGGAAGTCCATAGAACTTCAACACTCTTGTTATTTTAAATATCACTATAAAGTTTGGGGCTACAACCTCTCTAGGAAATCTTGGAGAAGGATAGAGTAAAAAGAAAAATGATTTATAACATATAATCTTAAAATTAAAGACAATACACCATATCATATCCTCCTCATAGAAATGAGCATGGCTATGACTACATACCTAATGTACAAGAATAAGATAAGAAAACACAAGAAACAACAGGCTTCACAAGGTTGCTTCATACTCTACTCAAAACCTACTAAAATAATAACAAACTAAATCATGAGCTCCATAGTGAAAGGGGACACATAATAATTCCTAAAACACATTCTTAAAAAGACCAAGTAGCTCCTTTCATTTTTAAGGTTCCATAAACCAAAGTTGGTCTCACTCGACACATATCATTAATATCATCATCATCATCCATTAAAATAATAATAAAAAACTAATATATTTTTATATTTATTTTATTTTTAAAATGATTATAATTTATGTATTTATTTCAATAAATTAATTATAAGTTTTCTTCATATATATATAAATTTATAGTCTTAAAATATTTTATAATTATTGCATTTTATATTTTTTAAATAGCATTATCTTCTAATAATATTAATATCAAAATATCAAGTTTGTGATTGGTGTGAAAAAAAAAAAAATTTAATACACTTTTTACTATTATATACATTGTGATAGTGGGTCTAATAGTTTTGAAATCAACATTAGTCTATTAGATCTTAAGAAAAAAAGAAAATTATTTGGTTTGCTTTAAAGTTTTATTTCCTCAAGAAGAAAGAAGGGAATTATTCGATTTGATTTAAAATTTTATTTTTATGCTCAAAAAGCTTGAAGTGAAGCTTTCCTAGCTCACTATATAGTTTTGGCAAGTTAGGAGGTTAGAAAGGTTTGTATTGTAGTAAATACTATGAAACCGAGATCCAATGTGGGTGTAAGCAAGGAACTTTAAAATAAAGTGATTTTCATCCTTGATGCTCATAAATCACAAAGATAGAAAATCCTTTCTACCCACGGCATTTTAGGAATTTACCAATGCCCTATTTGGCTATGGAGATCATGAGAGTTCGTTCTTATCTTCACCATATTAATTTTCTTGTTTGAGATAGTTAATGCTGGGCCATCTTCCATATTAGGGTTAATGACCTATTTATAGTATCTTAATTTTCTCTTAACCTCTCTTTTTTGCACCACATTTTCTCTTTAAATTTAGATGTAATAATGTTTTTTACATTATTAATATTGTGCAAAGTGTCATTTTCATCAAAGCCCCAAAGGTTTAACCAGGTCATGGTATCTTTACACCAACCCCGCTTGAGGTGTAGATAGTTTTCAATAGATTTTAAAGCAATTTTAAGAAGTCTCTTATCTCTCATGTTATTATCTTGTGCTTGTATGTCAGGTACCTAGTCATATCCATGCTCTCCATGGAGGAAATACCTACTTCTATGAGGAGAATAGAATAAGGTGTGTTGCTTTTAATTTTGAGGTTAAAAGTTATAAAATGCTTCTAGATTTGCTCAATCTTTCTCCTTGATTCTCTAGAAATACTGCAACCCCACACTTCATAGTCGTATAAGATAATGGAAATGACAAGAGTTTCAAAAAGGAACTTCTTTTTATCCCACATGACCAAATTGACTAATTTACAGTTGTTTTCAAGACTAAAATAAACTTTCCATCCTCCATTAATAATTTTCTAGATGATATAGTTCCAATTAAGCTTGTGATGAATATTAATTTCTAGATATTTGTAAGAAGTCGCTTCGTATAGTTTGCTCTTGTCATATATAAAATTAGTTTTCTATTATCATATATAAAATTAGCGTATGTGTATTTCTTAAACTTTATATTAATATTTTTGAATTTATAATATATATTTATTTTAATGATACATTTAGAAAAATAATTAATATTGATTAATCTTTTTTTCGCTGGAAAAACTAATATTGATTAAATTTAGGTTTTTTCAAATAATATTAATTATTTTTTACATGATTTTTTAAAAATTTATTTAAATATATTAATATAATAATTATATTTTAATATATTGTTAATATAATTTTTATTTAAAAATTAATTACATCTAAATCTATATTAAATCGTTAGCTATAAGCTTATATCATAAAAGTGCTATTATATCATAAAAGTGTCACAATCCGTGGGTAGATGCTTTGTGTTTCTCAATACAGGCAAAATGTTAAAACAAAACCGCAGGAAATCCGGTAGCTGGATTAATCGCAGCTATCAATTTTTATTTTTTGTATTTGGCTAAAGTTATACTATGGTTTAAATATCATATATATTTTTTGTATTTTTTTTAATTTTATTTAACTACTATTAAATTGGTGACATATAGGTATTCGATGAATCTTATACAAGTAAAGAAAAACTTACATATGTTTTAGGAATCCCTCCCTGGCACCGCCGCGTATTAAACTAAGAATACATTATAAACTAAGAAAGCACTACTTTCTACTCTTGTCATAGGTTTAATAGTTAAAAGTGCGCTCTCCTATTCTTTCTCTCACTGGAGAATAAATAGCTAATTTCCAATCCATTTGCTTGCCCTTCATATTGAGTTGGAATTTAGATATGTGATATATTCTTCCCAGGCAGATGGCGGTGGATAAAACCTAGGGAGAGTCAATCCCTTCACCTTCCATAATGCTTATTAAAAATTGCATGTTGATTATTTGTGTTTCAAAAAGTGCAAAGTTAAAACGTTCACTCCATAATGCTTTTTAAAAATTGCATGTTGATTATTTGTGCTTCAAAAGGTGCTAAGTTAAAACGTTCCCTACATGGAAAGGTAGGTCGATCATTGGCATATCCAATTCCAAGTGCAGATTTAATCGATTGATCCCAGGCAGATGGCGGTGGATAAAACCTAGGGAGATTCAATCCCTTCACCTTCCATAATGCTTATTAAAAATTGCATGTTGATTATTTGTGTTTCAAAAAGTGCAAAGTTAAAACGTTCACTCCATAATGCTTATTAAAAATTGCATGTTGATTATTTGTGCTTCAAAAGGTGCTAAGTTAAAACGCTCCCTACATGGAAAGGTAGGTCGATCATTGGCATATCCAATTCCAAGTGCAGATTTAATCGATTGAATATCAATGACAAAATCTCAATTTCACCTATGGTATCCTGGAAAATCTTGTAGGGAAAAATCAGCCATCAATGATATATTTATTATTGGTCTCTGGTTAAACTAGGCCAAGGATGCAAGAAAAACCAGCCATCAATATTATATTTATTATTGGTCCCTGGCAAAACTAGGCCAAGGCTGCAAGAGGATCTCTGGTGCTCACTTTGTGTAATACCCCCATTTTTGACCCTTATGAAATATTGGCTTCTAATGTAAATATTGTATACACCCGTTGTATGTTTCCCTAACGTGGAGCTCAAGGCCAAGGCCCCGCCAGTTTATGCTCAGATTTTATTTAAATTAGACACACTTTGATATTGTGTTACCCACGTGCTACTAAGCCATGGGATATTGTAAATTGATGTAAATATTTAATATTGAAATAAATACCAAAAACTGGCTATGGGAGCAACGAATGAGAAGGGGCCATGTGTATCCACTAGGGAGTGGTGAGGGGGCTAAGGGATTGAACCATAGGCTGCCATATGTCACCTTGAGAACCCATTTGACTTACCTTGCTGACATTTATTTATGTTGTAAGGAAGTGGTTGAGGAATTCAGTCCATGGCTTCAATGGAGCATGGGCAGCCCAGAAATTCGTATGGCAGAGTATGGGCTCTGTTTTCTTGTACCACAAGCCACTCTACCTCATGGGAGTTGCTTCTTCCTCATCCCCATTCCATTGGGAAAGGGACCAGCACCATTTTTCCATAAAAAAAAAAAACGAATTGCCAGCAGGGAGAAAAACCAGAAATCGCAACCTTGAGAGAACCCACGTTTTGAAGAGCCAAAAACGCCCAGAATTGGCATTGGACAGTGAAATCCAATGGGGGATCCATTGGTATGAACCTTGGGGCGAATTTGGGAGCATTAGCTATCCCGGAATCTATAGGAAAACCCAGTTTTTGCAGCCCAGAAAACCAGTGACGGATTTGAGTTATTTGGTGAGTAGAATGGTGAGAAATTAAGTGGGGAATGACTATGCAGAGGTTGGGTGTGCTTGATAAACCCAGTGAAGGCTAGGATCTCAACGATTAGCAGCTGGACCTTTCTATGCCCATCCTGAAGAGCACTGGAGGGAAGAGTTGCCTGAGGGACTGTATAACAGAGAAGGGGATCTTCCTTGTGTTGGATGTGGTAGGTAATGTAGGTGCCTGTCTGTTGAGTTCACTTGAGATGCCTGTAGCTCTGTGGTTGAGCTCACGAGCTTAGCGTTACCCTCCTCTATCTTCTTGAATGCTTGATAAACCTAACGGTATGTTGGCTTAGCATAGCTGGTGACCGAAACCATGGCTGTGAGTGAGCCCAGCTAGTTCTTCCTTAGAGGATACACAGTTGAGCTCGGGGGTGATCTCTCAGCTGAAATAATACAAGCTGGACAGAGATCTATGGTTGGGTGGAATGTTGTTCTCACATAGCCAGTTGTTTGGACAGCTTCATCTTCAAGATAAGTGTTCTATGTATTATAAATTATTTGCATTTTGTGTTCTGCAATATGTTAAATTGTCCATGTTAAATGAAATGAATTGATTATCTTAATTTGGAATCTATGCATGGCATTGGAACGAGATTGAGTCTCTATATGCTGAATCATCCTCTGCTGTGATATATGTATTTATGTTAGGCATTATTATTTGTGTGCTTGCTAGTATGTTTATTCCGCTGTGTTTATATTGAGTTGATTCTGCACACAGAAGTTTTTAATCGTTATGAATTTATGAGAAGAAATAATATTGGGGCTAAGTCGGCCAAAAGCCCCATATGATTGGTAATGTTCCCTCCCCTGCATTTGGAAGGCGGGAGGGGACATTACACTTTAGCACCGTACAATGGAGGAATCCAACCCTATAAATAGGGTTCTTTACATGCAAATACAACTAGCAAGAAACCATGGGCTACCAAAACCGTGTGCCCGAAACCACTTACATCCTTGCTCATTCCTAACTCAAGGTTAACCCTAACAATCCCCCCTTTAAACTTGACTTGGGAAATTGCTTCAAATCGAACCCCCCCAAAAACAACTACAGTGCTCACGAATCTCATTTACATGTAGATTGCACATTGTCATCTCCATTCTTTTTTTTTCGTTGCTATTACATCCAGAATCCTTTGGGATTACCATTGCTTCTTTCAATTCTAATTTCTCTCGCCTTGACTTTCCCTTCATGTACTGCACTTCCACAAGCCTTTTGTACCTACAAAGAATCCATCATTGATGTCCATATAAAAAGGAATCCATCTACCAGAATACATGGGTGCTTAGCCACTATAAGCGCCAATTCTCTAAGAATCCTTTTCTTCTACGTGGTTCATCAATACATTAATTTCTTCCTTGAGCATAACCTGGTCCCAACGCCGTGAGATAAATCCATCTCACATTTCCCCCTTTAATCGAAGACTCATCCTCTCCCATTCCACATCAAGCTAGGATACGAGTACACCTACCACCCTCATACCTACCCAAGTGGTTCATTCCACAACTTGATGCCACATCCTCTTCTACACGTAAGAGGGATACACCTACTCCAATACATGTTGGCCGAAAACATGGGGATTCAACTCTAACATGGAACCAAAAACTCTAGGGTGTCGGGTACAACCGATCATGCACCCCTTACAACACATGCTCAATCATTTTAAGTACAAAAAAATTCAATACTTTACAACAGAAAAATAATAAGCAAATTATATTTTCCAAATCTACATAAATGGGAAACTCTTTCCCCATTTATACATATGATTCTTCAATTCTTCAATTGACCATATGCCTCTTTCAATACTACTGCCTTTGCAAACACAAGCTTGATCTAGTATCATACTACTACCTTTTAACTTTACTTTTTCACTGCATTCACTTGTTCTTTCGAAAGATTTAATTTTATTATACTTTTCGAGCCTCTTTAAATCATGGTTCATCCATGCTCATAACTTTTAAACCATGGTTCATCCATGCTCATAACTTTTATTTGAATATTCAATTCCATAAAAGAAGCCATTTGTATTCATGCCTTTCCAAATAAAACCATTAAAATAATTCCCATTTTTCACTGTTAAAAATGATTGTTTTAATTTTTGTTTGAGGTGAATGACATAAAAAACAGTCCTTCACTTAAATCAAATCCTTTGCGTGCATTCTCCTCATGACTTATTCATGTCCCTCGACATTAATTCACGTGACCAACAAGCATACAACAAATGTGGCGGCGTAATTCTCTTCGACGGGAACCACCTTCCACTTCATTGCATTTATATTAGAGCAACTCTCGAATGGAAGATGGGTAAAAACGTGAAGGTGGGTAACACTTCCATGAGAAACAAGTGCAAAAAAGTCATAGCGGAGGCTATTCGGCCGATTAATATTTGTTATTCGGCCGAATAACAAATGTTATTTGGCCGAATAATTGTCATTATTCGGCTGAATAATTGTCATTATTCGGCCAAATAATGCATAAGTTATTCGGCCGAATACCTAGTAACAGTTCTCCGTTTAAGTTAACGGGGACCCTTGAAGTGTGTGCAAAGCACTGCAGGCCGGGAAAAAATTTTGGGTGTTAGTTTATTCGGCCAAATAATTGTTCGGCCGAATAATGATTCGGCCGAACAATTAGTCGGTCGAATAATTGTTCGGCCGAATAATGGTTCGGCCGAACACGTTTGCTGCATAAAAGCCCGGCCTTGTCTGCAGTTTGGCGTTATTCGCCGAAAATTTTCTGGACCCCTCATGCGGGCCCACTATCGATCAGTGCTGCGACTGTCAACGTTCGCCACCCTGCATCGTTGCTTTGTCAACCCTCGCCTGCTTTGTCGCTACTGCTCTCCCGCTCTCTCGCCACCCCTCGCTCGGTCTCCTGCCACTCCTAGCCTGCTCTCTCATCACTACTCGCCACAACACTTGGATGCTCTGTTCTTCGATGAGGCTACTATCTGCGAGTTCGAAATTGGCGTCTGCCATAGGACAGTCGCTCCCTGACGGATCTGCGTGGAGTTAATGGTTGCGGGGTGAGGTTAGAATTAGTTTCATTGTTTCGTTTATATGTTCGTTTTTTGTTTCCAATTTGATTTTTGATGTATGCATACGTGTTCGTATTTTAATGTGTTCCTTAAATGTGGTAGTGTGTGCAAGTTAGTTCGTTTGTTGAGTTGGTGGTTGTCATCGGTGCTTCGTTGGTGTTTTGGTTTTCGGCGCAGAGTTGATAGTTTGTCAATTTTTAGGTATGTTTTGACGATAAGTTGTGTCGTTTTGATTTCGTTTTCGTATTTTAATAGTTTTTTGTTGCTAACACAATTTCTTGTTGTATGTAGGAAATATTTTTCGTTCGGCGAGTTTGTGGTCGTATCCAGTGCGGCGTTGTGGTTTGACAAGCTGTTGACTGCGAGTTTGGTTTACAGGTATGTCTCCTTTCCCAATCTTTTGGATTGTCAAAAAATATAGTTGTCATTTGAAGAAAATTAAAAAAAATATTTGCATTCAGGTTTAAAATTAGACTGTTTATTTTTTATATATTTAATTTTATGTTCATTTTGTTGAACAGAGTTTAAGAACTCTGTTCATGAACAAAGATCAAAAACTCTGTTCATGAACATAGATCTTAAACTCTGTTCATGAACAGAGTTCTTAAACTCTGTTCATGAACATAGCTTAAAAACTCTGTTCATGAACAGAGTTTAAGTACTTTGTTCATGAACAGAGTGCTTAAACTCTGTTCATGAACAGAGGTAAAAAACTATGTTCATGAAAAGATAAGAAATATATTTTTTGAATGTTACATCTATAGGTTTAATATAGGAATACCAATATTTAAATGACACCTGTTCGTATTGGACAATCTTGTTCTGGTCAATTTTCTGCCTTCCCTTAACTTGTTTTTGTGTAATAAACGTTGAAGTTTGCACCTATCTAATTTTTTATACTAAATTTATATAATAAGATATAAAGATGATGAAAATTTTTACCCTTGAACAGAGTTCTTGAACTCTGTTCATGAACAGAGTTCTTGAACTCTGTTCATCAACAGAGTTGAAAGACTCTGTTCATGAGTAGAGTTGAAAGACTCTATTCATGAACAGAGTTTAAAGATTTTGTTCATATAAAGAGTCATAGTGTTCTAAGTCCTTCATTTTTTTTTTTCTTATAAATAATAAGTAATGTTTGTTTATTGAAATATATAATGGAATCATATGTGATGGATGAAAAATTTGTAAGGTTACTATACTACTACAATTAACTGCATTATATCTTATATCTGATTATGAAATGATTATTAATTTTATCTTTATGTTGCAATAGTAGTGATGGTAGGAATTTCAGTTAATTAATTATCCTAGAGTTAGGAGAGGGACTTATAAAAAAAAAATCACTTATACTACTTTAGACACCCCTACATTTGGTATGTAGTTCTTTATAAGATATGTCTTTAAGTCTGTAGAATTAACATGTACAACTTCAATATGTTATGAATTGACATTTGTGTAAATTTTTTTTTCTTATAAATAAAGTACGATTCTTATAATAAGTGGATATATATATATTTCGTGAGATGTTTGTTTATTGAGATATATAATGGAATCATATTTGATGGATGAAAATTTGTAAGGTTACTATACTACTAAAATTAACTGCATTATAACTTATATCTGATTATGAAATGATTATTAAATATATCTTTATGTTGCAATAGTAGTGATGGTAGGAATTTTAGTTAATTAATTATGCCAGAGTTAGGAGAGGGACTTACAAAAAAAATCACTTATATTACTTTAGACACCCCTACATTTTGTATGTAGTTCTTTATCAGATATGTCTTTAAGTTTGTAGAATTATCTTGTAGAACTTCAATATGTTATGAGTTGACATTTGTGTAAATTTAGAAATCATATCAAATGGAAAGAGTGGAGTCTTCGAAGCGAAAGCATAGGAGGTCATCACATTCATCGGGAATTGGTGTCCCAATTGGTAGTCAAAGGTTATCGAATTCACCTCGGGGTTCAAGTTTATTGTATGGGTCACAGTCATCTAATCACCAACAAGTTGATAGGATTACAAATGATTCCCCTTTATCTTCTGTGGGAGAGCGTCGATCTCAACCTGCTGTCGGTATGAACATTAATGTTTCAATACATGTATAATCTGTATTTTTGTTTGTTTTGAATTTTTGGACAAGGTTAACACTTGACTACGGCTATATTTGAAGCATAGCGAGGTTCAGAAGATGTGCATAATTCGACAGAGTGGGAGGAATATCAAGATAGGATTGTAGATGATGGAATAGGTGCGGGTGTAGAGCAGGGTTGCGAAGATCCTCCTAAATCTAGGACGACATATGTTCCACTAGCTGAGGGTTGTACACCCATATCAACTTATCCGTCTAATTTACCTGATGAGCTTCCATGGGAAGGTGTGCAACAAACTATCCTTGAAAGTTTTAGATCCCACTATGACAGGTTGAACAATGATCTTTGTTCTTTGGATCTCCCTCCAGAGAGTAGACAAAGTCTAGAGATTGTTTTGGGGTCATTGCAAAAATTCATTGATGCATATGAGGAACTCGGACCAACTACGAATGGTTTTTTTCATTTGATGCAGAGGCGAAGGGACCAAGTTATGGGTCCAGACAAGTGGGAGGTTGTGAAGGAGAGAGTGACCAAAGAACATGCCAATTCAATGTTTAATTTCAAAGAAGGCCTTAAGCGAAAAATGTTGAAAGTGCAATATTTCAAGCATCCTCAAATTGCACATCTAATATATGATCAGTTCCTTGCAGCTTATGGTCGATTGCCATGGAACGATGAGGTTCCTAATTATTTTGCTAGATTTTTCTATGCGGAGTTTTTTTTAGGTATGAAGCCAAACTATACGGATATTCCTTCTGACTTTTATGGAGTTGGAAAGGGTCGAATACATAATCGAAAAGGTGCTCTTAGAGACTCTACGACTCTTCGACCTCCACCTGAGATACCTCGTCCACCCAGGGTTGTGGCTTTAAGATCGGAGATGGAGACCACATCCCAACTTGGGACAACTGCAAGGGATTCTGTAGGTGATGGTTTAGCGTCAGCTCTTGTTGGAGTAGAAGTGGGATCGGGTCGAGAGAGGGTTCGTGCTACTATTCGTCAAAAGTTTGTTTACAAGATGAACGATGAGGTAGATGGATTGAGCATCGACGATCTCAGGGCTTATGCCAAGTCTTGTCGCGATATAGCTTCAGATGTGTTATCCAATGACACATCGAGTATGGGAGAGGTTTGTTGATTATGCTAACAATCTATTTGATCTTTTATTATTCATTTTGAATTAAATTTTTTGTTACATAGTAATAAGTATATTAAGCAAATGTATTTTGTTTGCAGTTTTCTAGAATGCTAAATGCACATAATTTTCAAGTCTCTACTAGTCAAAATGAAGAGCGTCTTAGTCAAAATGAAGAGCGTCTTGGAGAGGTATATTTATTATAATATTTATGCTTGAACTTGATATTTTATCTTGTTTTTTTTTAATTTTAATAAATATCAATGTATCTTATTGTTAATTTGACTTATCTATGCAGGTTTCTTCAGAATCGAACTTTTTAGATGACTTACTATCTCTTGTGAGCTATTGATTTTAATTTTCTTGTTTTGGTTTTAAGTTAATTGCTTAATTTATTTTTTGTTTCTACTATGTTTTATTCATTAACAAAATTTAAATTTTAGGGGAGAGACCATATGGAAATTGGGGGTGAAGATGTAGGTTCTTTGATGAATGTGGATATTGGCACCGAGGTAATTTTGTTTAACTTGAATTGATCTCTGATATAAGTTTAATATTTTATATTTTTTGGATTTATTTTAAAATTGTTTCAATACTTTAGGATTCATAAATTACTTTTGTACATGTTGCAGCTTGGCTCTCTTAGATCCTTTGGAGCCAAAGGGAAGACTCCGGTGGAAGAAAGTGGTGGACATGCATTCAAAGAATTTGATGTACGATTTTTTTAATAATTGAATTGTTCTTTTATATATAAGTTTAATATTTTAATATCTTGAATTTAGTTTAAAATTGTTTAAATAATTTATGATATTCATAATTTGTTTTTATACATGTTGTAGGCCGAGTTGAGTCCAAGGGAAGGTCCTAGTGGAAGATAGTGGAAAGATATTGGTCCAGATGGATAGTGGTTCAAACTTTTTTGTTTTTGTTGATATATATATATTGTAGTTGTTTTGGACATCAAGGGTATTTATTTTTTGATTATACATATATGCACATTGAACTCACATGTTCATGAACTTTTTTTGTTGGATTATATATGAGTACATGTTAATTATTTGTCATTTGGTAAAATTTTTAGAATATGTTTTGCATAAATGTTTAAAATGTTAAGAATGAATGTTTGAAATTTTTGATAGGTGCAATTTAAAGTTATGAAATGTTGAATGTTGAGAATGAATGTTGGGAACGAATGAATGGGAGGTGTCAGGAATGTTTAAAATGTTAATCTAAAGTTAGGAAATGTTGAATGTTGAGAATGAATGTTATGGTAAGAATGAATGTTGGAAAAAAATGAATGGGAGGTATAAAAAATGTTTAAAATGTTAAGAATGAATGTTTGGAATATTTGATAGGTGTAATTTAAAGTTAGGAAATGTTGAATTTGTTAAAAATGTTCAATTTGTTATGTTGAGAATGAATGTTATGGAAAGAATGAATGTTGAGAAAGTGTTGAATTATAAGAATGAAGGTTTAAAATGTTAAGAAATGGATGTTACCAAAGTTTAAAATGTTAAGAAATGAATTTGTTATCAAAGTTTTAAGAAGTTTAAGAATGTTGTACCTGATATGAATATTTAAGAATGAATGAATGTTAGGAATGATAGGAATTTTTGATAGAAATATGAAGTTTTAATAAGTTCACTATCCTAATGTTATGAATGAAAATCTATGAATTGTTCGATAAAAGTTTCAATATTTTGGTCGTTTGATCGATATGATGTTGCATATGTAAATTTTAAATTTTAACTAATGTTTTTCATATGTTCATTGTTCAATATGATGTTGCATATGTAAATTTCAAATTTTAACTAATGTTTTTCATATGTTCATTGCTCAGGTACTTTGTAGTTCGTGAATTTCTAAATGTTGCTGAAATCATGGCAAATGGGGATAAATGATTTTTTGTTTTTTAATCACAAGTGAGGATTCCCAGATTGTGAAGTTTATGCTAAGTTAGAGCAATGAATTTTAGACAACAATTCAATGAATTTTGATCGATTTGTTGTAAATAATCATTGCTCTAATTTAGCATAAGCTTCACAATCCAGGAATTTTTGTTTGTGATTAAAAATCAAATGATCGTTATCTCCATTTGCCATGATTTTAGTTATGTGAAATTACATGTGAGAGATATATTATCTTTGTGCAACAATCATTTATATAAAAACTATATAGATTAACAACTTGTTTTAAAAAACTCATCCAGATCATATTTATGGTGAAGTACATTAGAGAAACATGTTCAATGGATTAAAAGAATACAAAATTTAGTAGGTTTTTTGGTGATTTCTCATTGACATCAATCAATCAAAAGTAAAAATTTGGGGCGGAGTGTGGGGATAACCACATCTGTTATCTCATCCCTTAAGTGGTCTAATAGACATATGGGGACCCGAATAAAGTACTTTTGAATTACCAAATAATTTTGAATTCATTTTTAAGCATGTTAAAATACAACCATTTAAACTCTTATGCTAGTTGTCATTCAAGATAATATTCATAAAAATTCAATGAAAAAATATATTGTACACAACAGTTGTGACACATGGACAAAAAATATATTGTACACAACAATTGACATGGACAAAAACATAGATCAATTCATTTTTGATATATAGTTAAAAACATCGCAATGGAATGTCATCCTCAATTATCCGTTCATGCTCACATATGGATAGTTTCTATTTTTTGGTTTTTAACTGTTTTTTTGATGGAACTTGTACCAACCTTATTCGAAATGCACATACTAAATGACTATACTGACAACATATAAAATCGGGCTCATAATCTTGAAAGTAGACATAATTTTTAGTCATATGCGTCTGCTGAAAAAAATAGCCTTTTAAAATGATGGATCCTCTCTCGTATGTAAATCCGTTGTCATTGTAGTCCTCCAATAACTTCATTTTTCCTTCAGTGCATCACTTCAAATAATATTTCACATTTTCGTTGTTGTCTAAAGGTGCAATCACAGCGAAAACATCTCCTGCGCAAATTACAATTGGTGTTAGCGTTTTTAAATCAATTAAATTGACTATACTTATGGCGATGGACAAGAATGAACAATTAACTTAAAAGTCAAGTAAGTTCATTACCTTCTCTAACAAGATCTGAAATTCTATCGCCATCAGATGATATTGCTATTTCTTCTGATTCTGATTCTAATTCTTCTACACTTGCCAGTGGCATTTTTCCTTTTGGATTAATCTGTGTGTGTTTCCAAGCTTTTACGTAGTTGTTTGTTATGTTTTCACAAACTTCTGTAGATTCAACATTTTCAGTGCAAATATGACAAAAGCATGATTGCTTTCTACTGTCAAATGCAAACACGTTTTGGAATGATTTTGTTTGAATAGAGTGAAGATATCTAGTCCCATGTATGGTGCTAGCGTCATATGGTATTGATCTATTTATATATTGGACCCCTACAAGCCAAAAAAACCTACACAATAAATGATGAATCACTTTCAAATAACAACTTTTAATGTTAGTGTACATGTACTTAAATGTTAGTGTACATTTTTTTTAATTTCAAGAAATAATATAAATTAAAAAAATAGTGTACATACCTGCGCACATCTTTTGATTATTGATTATAATCATGGCTTAGATTTAATTGACACCATTGGACAACCTCTATAGCTGAATGAAACTGTTCAAAAGAATAGTTCATTTGCCATCTTCGAAGTGTTCTTTTTACGCATGCTCCTGCACCATCATGTTCACCTTTTCCATGCCCAGTTTCAAAGAAATTCCAGCGATGTTTAATGTTCAACGCTTTATGAAGTCGACATAACAAAAAAAATGATCGTGAAGATTTAAATTGACCTGCACATCCATCAGACCATATCCAATGTTCATTGAATTTAACTTTACGTTTTTTCAGTGAATCATAGAAAATATTTTCTATACAATGTTGAACAAAATGTATATCGTGTGTACGATCATTGCTGATATAGAAGTGATATTATTTAATCACATCTCAATTGTCACATGTGCTTTCAATGCCATCAACATCCTATTGAGAATGTCTATATACAACATGGACAAATATCGAAACTTGGTCAGAGTGATAGTACTCACTCTGTATCTCTTTTTGTGCAGCAAATGTATAGTTTTCAGCAAAATCAACCACAGACAAAATTGTTCCGGGTGGAAAAATTTCATGAGACTGTTTGAATTGAAGATCTTGCCATCGTGCTCTATGTGAATGCTGGGTGTATTTATAAATTTCGCCTTCAAATTTTTTGAGAAAATCTGTCATGCATATCTTGTCTTCTAGCAAATCAATTCTTTTGGAATGTGAATCACTAGAACTTGTACTATAATTGATGTATTCGTATCTCCTCCAATCAACATTTATATTTGACAATGATTGATCATTATTGATAGGATATTTATTGTGGAATAACACCAGATTTCCACAATGATGACAATGTTTTCCATTGACACATTTTTTTGAATAAAATACTTCATCGTGATTTCTCTCACATAAAATTTGAGATATGAATTCACATATTGTGGGAAGAGGTGGTGAATTTGTCCAAAACATTTGACCAAATTCAAGAAACGTGTCATAATATAACTGAAATTGTACATGATAACGGCAACAACATGTATCACGTATAGTAATAGGTCTAACATACCATGGTTTTTGTTGCACAAATGTAGTGATTGATATATTAATTCCACGATGATCTTCCTTGAATTTATTGAACAATTGTACCTGTGTCATGTCCATTATATGTTTCAGTTGGATTTCATATACATTTCATGATATTCTTTTGCGTATCACATCTCTTGAATTTGGTGAAACTCGAACATGTTCCAACCAATATTCTCGTACAATATCTTTAACACCTGCTCCCAATCTATCTTTGTAAGGTTGTCTACAAATAATTGCCCAGCAAGCAAGTTCATTATTTTCATCTATTTGCATTCATAATTTGCTATGTTTGTATAATGTCTTTCTTGATGTTCCAACTGCTTTCGCTAGTTCTGTTGTCAAACGCTTTTGTTTAGTACTAACTGAAAGAATTGCCGTATGAATTTCTTTACGTGCAGCACGGATATCTTTCTTCCTGGATTTTCCAAAATTTTTTATTGCATCACCTATATTTTCCATCACATTTTGTTTCAATTTCGACTCTTTTGTCTCCTTGTGAATACCCAATAATGATGTAGCACCTTCTAACTTCTTGGACACTAATAAACATCTCAAAATTTATGCTTGTCCTGCTATTGAGTAATCCTTGAGAACTTCATCATAAAATTTTGTAGCACAATATCGTGCAACATGTATTGGTAGTTTTTCTCCATATTTGTCGCAATCAATGTCTTCTAACATTTCATCATCAATGGTGAAAGTACCTATACATCAAGTTAAATTTAATTTAACATATATCCAAAAATAAAATTCATTATAAAAAAATGAATTTGGAAAATATATGATATATACATACCAGGTCCAATTTATGGATCTTGAACTTGATCTTCAATATTGACTTCATCGACATTAGCATGTAAATCACTATTTACGTCTTCTACAATGGTCTCTTCAACTTCACTTTGTTCTTCTTGTACTCTATTTTCAATTTCCATTTCCTCAATATTATCATGTAAATCTGTATTTATATCTTCAATAATTCTCTCTTCCATTTCGGCAACCCTTTGTTTTTTGACAATATATCTGAGTTTTTGTTTTTCTCTATTACCATCATCATCACGTTTACGATCACCTTTTTTTTTACGTTTTCTCTTATTGCCCATGATTGTTTAATATATAGATGATAAATTAAATAATCATTACTTTATAGTAAAAATAAATAAATTAAGATTTAAAAACATTTACGGAATTTATAAAAACATAAACTGAAATTTACTTCATCTTATAAAAATCTTGTAAGAGTCTTTTGAAGAAGATCTCTTTGGAATTAAATTTCCTTTGAAAAAACTCTTTGAACAAAAATCTTCTTTGAGAAAAACCTTCTTGGAAAGAAATAAGAAACTCTTTGACAATAAATCACCTACCCATTGGAAAATAATAAGAACACATTGTAAATAAATCTTCTTTGTAAAAACCATTGGAAAAAAAAAAACCTCTTTGAAAAAATATCTAGGAAAAAAACAAAAAATACTTTGAAAAAAAACTTATTTGTAAACATATCTTGGAAAAAACTCTTGTAAAGAAATAACTTATTTGCAAAAATACTTTGAGTAAACAACTCTTTGAAAAAACTCCTTTCAAAGAAATAAGAAATGCAAAACTACCTTGGAAAAAAACCCTTTGCAAAATGCCTTAGCAAAACAACTATTTGAAAAAACCCCTTTCAAATAAATAAGAAGTGCAAAACTACTTTGGGAAAAAAACCCTTTGCAAAATACCTTAGCAAAACAACTATTTGAAAAAGCCCCTTTCAAAGAAATAAGAAGTGCAAAATTATCTTGGAAAAAAACCATTTGTAAATTACCTTACCAAAACAACTCTTTGAAAAAATCCCTTTCAAATAAATAAAAAGGAAAAATACATTTTTTTTGCAAAAATACTTTGGAATAAACACTCTTTAAATACAACCCTTGGAAAAAACCTCCTTGGAAAGAAACATTCTTTGCATAAACCACTTTGCAAACATGTCTAAGAAAAGAAATATTTTGAAAAAACTCCTTGCAAATATGCCTTAGAAAAAAAACTCCTTTACAAAAATGCCTTACAAAAAAACTCCTTCAATGTGCCTTTTGGAAAAAAATAAGAAGAAACATACCTTGTAAAAACCTCCTTTTGCAAAAAATGTCTTCTTTGAAAACCCTTTCAAAATTAGTTTGACAAGAAATATGCGAAGTTAAAACATGCGAAAATAATGAATCAATTTTATTCTTATTTATGGCCTTCGTAGCCTCCTCTTTATTTGATTTGTGTCAGCTCGTCTCTATTACCTCAACTGCTCAGAGCTGCAGGCTTGCAAACTTGGTTTTTGGCATCATGGATCTTCAACCACTTGCTCTGTAAACAGACAGATATATAATGCTCGTTTAATTCACCATGGCAGATCACTATTTCTCTCAGCAATCTCATATGGGCGCGATCAAGCTAGGATACGTGCAACAACTTCTTTA
Source organism: Larix kaempferi (assembly GCA_027924585.1). Classification (NCBI taxonomy): domain Eukaryota; kingdom Viridiplantae; phylum Streptophyta; class Pinopsida; order Pinales; family Pinaceae; genus Larix; species Larix kaempferi. The sequence goes on along the minus strand of BSBM01001334.1, from coordinate 15,509,785 downwards.
CGGTGGCTCCTTTAAATGCATCGGTGGCTAACAATGGTTATGGCAGCAAACTGTCTCCACGACCTCAAGTCGATCACACACTAATTGTACAGGTATCCATTTCATTTCTTCTAAGCATCAGGGGAAAATAGCAGTGGAATTTTTTCCGAGGGCATCAGTTCTCATTTCAAGTGAATGGATCTTCTTGTTCCTTCGGTCTCTTGGTTTTGATTCATTAAAACGGTGGCTATATCAAATCTATAAATCCAGCTAGATCTGCAATTTCTCGTTGCAGATTCAAATTTCCAAGCAGTAGATTTGACCTCTCTCATCCTATGCACACACATCTACATGCAACCTCATCTACTACACTCTTGTTAAAAGCAATAACAATACATCATGCCGAGATATGATATCGCATCTACACACAGTCTGGTTACAAACAATAAACTATAATAGATCTTGTTATCTCTAAGGTTGTTTCTTAGATTACGACAACCTTTACCTAGTTTTCATTCACTTTTCATCTTAGTGTTTCACTTTTCCCATTTTCCTAGTTTATACATTCCCTTCATTTTTCTTAAGTTTTATATTATCCTAGTCAAATTTTGTCATATTTTCATAATTAAAATAGGATAAGACTCTTGTTCATGTTTATTTTCGAAATAAGGTTTAATTTCTTAGTTAAAAAGGCATTTCAACTGTTTGGAAACATTACAATTCATCCATTTGATTGAAATGATAAATTGACAGCATATGCCAAAATTTCAAATGTAAAAATGCTGTCAGTAGTGTAAAAATGCTACGAGTATCATAGAAATATGAAATAATGATTTAAAAAGGGGTTTAAGTTTGTAATTATAATTTGGATTTATCATAATTCGAAATGAATTATGAATATTCATGCATCTCGTACCCCCATGAGGCGTGCCAGATAGCACTTGAATAGTACACGGTGATGGGTACAATTCTCCAGGCACCGAGATTATCAAACTTGATGGATAGAGCTATTCGTCTTCGGGAATGAAACCTACAGTTTAAGGTTATTGCAGCACTTATTCATTTTGCTTTGATTAGGGTAAAAGATGGAAGAAATCTCGCAGGGCCAGGAGAAAAGGAAACCAGGTGGTCTCCTTTGCAAGGCTGAACCAAATAACATTCAGTGGCTTATGTAGTTTCCGAGATCAACAAAATTAATGAGAGATGCAGGATGGCTTGTGTATTGCGAAAAATTACAGGGTTACAACCTCTAGGTAACCAAGGCTTTCATAAAAAATTACAAGGATGGAGTTGTTGGCTTCAAAAGTTTCAAAATTGCAGTTAATGAATAGTCCATAGCAGAAGTCATTTGTGTTCCAGCAAAAGGTGAGAAATGGTTTAAGAAAAAAGAATTTAAAGGGGATTACAGTGAGTTTTTGCTGCCAGGGTTTGAGGATTTGAATTGGAAAAATGGAGTACATATCAGCAAGGTGAAACCCAATTGGAAAATCCCTCCGGAAATGATCTAGAATTATATTACTTGTGATGGCCGTTTTGACAAGGTCCTAAGATGCTATATTCGATTGTTAATGCATTTGCATGGAAGCAAGAAATTGAATTTGCCATACTATTTGTTGAGAAGTTTACAGAAAATGGTTCTGTGGGTTCAAAAGCACCCAAAGCATACAGACCGTTCCATCTTTCATCAAGGTCTTATCAAGCTCTTGGCCCTTCACCATTTGAACCAGGTTGGGCAAAATTGGGACCATTTCCTTCTCGAACAGGGTTATGAGGTCAAGAAAAAGAAGAAGCCATCTAGGGAGAAAGGGAATGAGACAAAGCTTCCAAACAAACATGTGCACGCTGAAGATCCTGAAAGAGAAGATGAGGCAGGGCAAACCACATTGAATATTGTCGAAGGTAAAACAACCCTTGACCAGTCCAGTATAGAGAAGCCTGATATGTTTAGTTTGATCGTTAGGAATCCAACTTCTGATGAAGACGAGCCAATAAAAACCATAAATATAGAAAATCTGGCTGTGGGGCCGAGAACAAGGTCTAGAACCAAGATGGCTGTAGAAACTAGATTGCTAAAGAATCCTATGAAGGGAAATGAAATTATTCATGTTAATGACTTTGATAATGAGAAAGACATTCAAGTGTCTGATACTTTTATTGCTGAGAATCAAAACTCCATAGATTGACAAGGGAATACAGGGTATATACTCGAGGCATTTTATGTGAAAAAATAGGTTAATTTTGTAAATGAGGCATCAAGTTCGAAAGGTGTGCAAAAGCAGGATGTTGCAATGAATATTGAAGAGATGGAAATAGTCCCGGAACTAGACCAAGTCAAGAAAACTCTACAGCCTTATAAGGAACAATGTCAGTACCTGCAAATTATAAATGAAAATTTAATGTTGGCTAATAAGAGATTGAGAGAAGACTTAGGGAAAAAAGATGCAGATTATCAGAAGCTGGCAGTCATATCCAAAGAGACATTACAGAAGAAAAGGGCCATGCACAAGCAATGGAAACAAATGAAGACCCAGCTGGATGAATTGCAAGGTCGGGAGCAAAATGCTGATGCTGAGTACACCAGGCTACAGAAAAGATCACAGGTTCTTGATGATTTAGCTGTTTTAGCTGAATCTTCTAGAAGCATCTAGTCTATTGCTAGGTTAGGATGATAAGGACCCATAGGTGGCAGTTTGTTGTTTTTATTTCTACCTATGTTAATGATTTGAGAGTCTTGAATTGAAAAGTATTTTCTATTTTGAAGGGATCCAATCCAATAGAATAGGATCTCTAAACTGTTTTATTTTGAAAAAACTTATGTATATATATCAGACAGTAATGAATTAAAAGTGGTTGGAACTTGAAACAATATAATGGAAGTTAAATTTTAAAGCTTATGTACAGGCATGTATACTGTTTTTTATGTTATCTTTTGCAGAAATGACTGTTTTTGAAGTAAATTATGATCTTTGAGCCTGTCTTACTTTAATTTATGAAGTGTATACTGTCAATATTATGTCTATGCATGGTCTTAACATTTAATGTTGTGATCCTCTTGACCAGTATGTAACTATGCCCCTATTCTAAAATGGAACTTGAGCTCTTACATTTGTAAGGTTATTATCATAATCATTTTTTGTTCTTGTTTAAGTGCTGAAACTTTATATTATCCCTGTCATTTGATTTTAAATATCCAACCTTGGTCATATATTCATTTGCCACCAAAACTGATTGATGCTCCAGATGTTGTGCATCAGGAGGATGCACAACCGGGGGTATGAGCTCCTATTCTCGCTCAGCTAAAGTTCTCTCAACGCTTTCAGCTGGCCAAATTCAGGTGGAATAGAACCCGAGATCATATTCAAGGTCAGGTCAAGTACTCCCAACACTTTCAGCTGGCCAAATTCGAGTGGAATTCTTCCTGTGAAAGAATTACCCGAAAGAATCAATGTGTGCAATAATGAAAGGTTGCCTATGCACGGGGAAAGGTTACCTCACAATCCAGCACCAAGGTCTATGGAGACCACTCTTTTGGTGTGTGGTCTGCAGTGAATACCTCTCCATTAAAAGCACATGTTCTCGGAGTTCTCCACCATCAAGTTGGACAACGCGCCATATGGATTAGCTGTGACGGCCTTTCGGAAGGACAAGAGAGTAGCGAGGTTGCTCTTCTCATGGGCGTCCATTGATGATAATCTGAAATCATCTTCCTCCAATACCATGTGTCCAGATTCAGAATGGCGTTGAAAGGAAGTTAATCCACCGGGCATGTGGTCATGATGATCATATAAAGCAGCATGGGAATATGGGTGGGATGTTGGGTAATTAGCAGACATGGCTGCAGGCACAGAGGGTAGAAGCAAAAATATGAGAAGAAGAGCACCGTTGCGATCCATTTCACCCGCGTCTTTGAAATCCTGTGAGTTCTGTGTCTTCGGCTATCTCTATATATATAGCGGTTCTCCTATGAAGTCGAAGCCGAGCGATCTTTTGGATGATTGATTGATTGGGGATCAAAGATAGAATGGAAATTGTATCATAGATTAGTCAAGTCTATGATACAATTTCTTTGCCTCTATGTCTCTTAGTCAAGTCTTCAAATCATCACATGAATTTCACATTTTTTAAGTCTTTAGTAAAGTCAAGTCAATATAGAAATTCACCCCCGGTTGTGCATCACATGAGCATCAGGTTGATGCTCCAGATGTTGTGCATCAGGAGGATGTTTTGTATGATGACGATCAGTATGATCATGAGCATCAGGATGATGCTCCATGTGAAGAAGATGATCAGTGGGATCATGAGTATCAAGATGATACTCCGTGGCCGTGGAAAGATTGTGCAGGTAGCATAGAAAAGATATCCTGGGAGATCGGATAGGTTGAGCTCGGATATTCTTTCAAGGTTTTGCTACAGGTAGCATATAAAAGATCCTAGGAGATCCGATAGTTTGAGCTCAGATGCTCTTTCAAGGTTTTTCTACAGGAGGCATGTAATCAGTCTTGGAGATCCGATAGGTTGAGTTGTGTGCTCGTAAAAGTCCTGGGATGCTCTTTAGATATCTTGCAGGTTGCAAGACACTCTTTTAAGGTTTTTCCTAACCACATAGAAAATATCCTGGGAGATCTGATAGTTTGAGCTCGGATGCTCTTTCTAGGTTTTGTGGTGGTCACATGTAAAAGATCTTGGGAGATCCGATAGTTTGAGCTCGGATGCTCTTTCGAGGTTTTGTGGTGGTCACATGTCAAATATCCTGGGAGATCCGATGGGTTGAGTTGTGTGCTCGTAAAAGTCCCGGGATGCTCTTTCGAGGTTTTGTTGACACACATTCCATAGGATGGCCAGAGATGCTGAAGACCTATAGGAGGCTAGGCCTACAACCACCATGAAAAAGGGTTGGCTCTGTAGAACTTCCTATGACAAGAAGAATTGATAGATAGCACCAGTGATCGAGATGACGAGTGCAGCAGCAGTGACGATGATGCTTTGTGATTCAGTGACAATGATCCAGCTCCAGTATTGAAGACTTGTGCCTAAATGTATTGATGACCGGTGTCAAGAGAATACCTTCCTAATTAAGAGGGAGTGTTGATGTATTTGTAACTTCAGAAGATATTCACTTGTGTATTGTATGTATTACATTTTTACTTTATTGTATCCCCAACGGAGATGTATTATTCCTCCGATTGGAAGTGTCGTCATTTGTATTTGCAGGTGTCGCAAGTTATATTGTAAGTTTCATAACTTATATCTGATGGGTTATTAGACCACCTTGGTGGGATCGGCCCTATATGAGTTATGTGGGTTAAAGGGTTATTAGACCACCCTAGTGGGGTCACCCCAGTCAGCATTATGTTAAGTGGTTAAGTTGGGGCCAATCTAGTTAGAGTTAAAAGACAAGTGAAGTAAAGTATAAATAGAGCATGTGTGATCCTCATTTAACACATTCACTCACTCACTCACTTTGAATTAGTGAGAGAGAGGAGGTGCAGGGACCCCCATTTCGGGTCCCCCAAAAAGACTTCCAAAATAGAACTAACATCATATGCAAATTAATAAAAACTTGAAAATCAAATATAGAACCATAAATAAAATTTCATAAACTCAACTTGTACATAAAAATGGAACATTATACCTTTCGACAGTACTTGAGCACTTTGTTGACGAAGTCCTTGTATGTAAGTTCGTCGATCTTCCCCGAGTCGCTTCCAACTTTGTCGATTTTACCAAGAGACCCCTCGGTTGACCACCCTACCATATCAGAGTTACTCTTCTTCACCCTGAACCCCTAAGCAAATAGGGTCACAAGAACACACAACGCAAGCTTTCTGGTGGGATTCCTCAATCCCCGTAAAGCTAATCCCAACTCACAAGAATTCACAAGATCAATTCTCGATTCCGATGCCCATCCAACACTAGGGAGCAAGAGATGCTTTACTCCTTCTCCTCCCTTCTTTTATAACAAAAGTATGTGTGCCATGTGTCTTCTCATGCACATAATTTATTTAATTTAATATTTTATTAATATTTATTCTCAAGTTACAAGTGTCTCTTCCTATCTTAAGTGTGCACCCAATTCCCTAAATTAGTGCAAGTTAGGTGTAGTGGTCTTTAAGAGAGTCCTAGTTATGTTTTACATTGCTAACTAGTTTTATTCAATGATCTCTTAATTATCCTCTAGTAGATATTCTACATTCCTTTCTTTTCCAAAATAATAAATTTTAAAAGATATTTCTCTTAAAATAATTTCAATCTAAATTAAATTATTTTTCAAAAATAAAGTGAAAACTGAATAAAAGTATTCCTTCATTAACATTCCATTTAAAAATAAAATCCATTAAGAAAAATAGAATTTTAATAAAATAATTCTTTTATTAATGATTTATTTCTAACACTTTTTCAAAATAATAAAATTGATTTAAAATAAAACTTTTGAATAAACTTATTCTTTTATTAGTATTCTTCTTTATTTCCTATTCTTTTTCAAAAAGATAAAATCAAAGTAAAAGTAAAGAAAAATAATTCTTTTACTAATAATATTTTTCAATAAAGTCAATCAGACTTATAAAATCAATCAAGATAAATAATTCAAAATAATAAAATCTTGAGTAAAATAATTGTTTTATTAACAATTATTTTCAATAAAGTCAATCAAACTTATTCTTGAATAAAATCAATCAAAATAAATAATTCAAACTAATAAAATCAATTAAAATAAAATCTTAAGTAAAAATAACAATTCATTTCAATTCTTTCTCAAAATAAAATGGAATAGGATATTTCTTTCTTTTGCTTAATTGATTATATATCTTCTTCCTATTCTTGTCTAGGTGCCCCTTCAGCGGGCCCTTTCGACAATTCCGTTTTGTTTCTTCTTTTTCTTGTCTAGGTACCCCTTCGGTGGGTCCTTTCAACAATTTATTTCCTTTCTTCTTGTGAGGAGAACTGTGTAGCGATCGGGGATTCGTTACCGTGATCTATCGACTACACTTCTTAGAGACTAAGAGCTGCTGAGGGATAAGGTCCTCCTTATCGCGCGCCCCTCAACACTTGTACACGACCAAGTTTGTATGGCCTCGCCAATATGGCACATGCTTCCCTGGGCCAACTCACAAGCTTCCGACCCGTGCGCCAATTGCTAATTCAGGGTCGACAGTCTATCGTCGTACCCCTATGTGTTTTTTCCATTCTTATGACCCCTAAAATTCCATTGTGTGCCATTCGATAAATCATCTTACCGGCCACTGCACACACACACACTCGGGCACACACATTAAATAGTGCTGCACTATTAAATCATTTCATCATTTATTATCATATAGTATCTCAGTCAGTCGAGCATCTATTTCATTTATAAAATATTTCCATTCAATCATTTCTATTTCGTAATTCTTCATTCTAGCGTATGTCATTCAATCACTTTCATAAAATAATATTCAATGTAAATTCCATGGTTCGTGTTTTATTTAGTTGTTTCACTTCAAAATTAGTGTCCTCATTAGTTTAATCAGTTAAAGTACCGAGGCGGGCATTACAGGAGGAGTGCGCACAAGTGGAGGAGGAGTAGCTGTTGTAGACATTTATCTTTTGGGGATTCATATTGGTGATCTTTGTATTGGTGCTTATTCTATCTCCGAGGAAGTTGCGGGGTTTTTCACCTTCTTGGTTTTCCCCAGTGAAATGCTTTGTGTCTCTTGTCTCTTGTCTCTTATGATTGATATGATGTACATGTTGTTCTCTCAGTTAAGATCCTAGATCATATTGAATTAAATGATGAAAAACTAACATTATCATTTCTATTCTTGCACTATCCTAACATGGATTTCCCTTTGAGATCTATGTGACTATCAAAAAAGTCAGTATCTCAACCCCCAACCATGCATTAAAGGTTCATAAAGGCTCCTCACCAACTAAAATTTGAATTTGGCTCTTCAAGCATTGAATATCCCCCTTTGTGTACCTTGTAGCCACTTCATGAGGTGATGGGGTTCACACTTGGATCTAGATGTTTCGTGGACACCTCTTGGCCTATAAAAGTAAGCCATGGGCATGCATCTAATAAGAGAAATTTAGAGCAAGGCTATGCTGCTGGAATTGTGTTGGAACTTCTTCCACCTCTTCCACACCTATTATCATTCCTCAATCTCCCTTGCCACCTTCCTCCAAGGGGAAAGTGTTTCTCCCATTTGTTCTTTCAATTTATTTAGCATTTAGTGTGAACAAAAAGGACCTCCCTAAGGGATATTGTTGGCTTCCCTTGATTCCCACACCTCCTAGGTGACACTACATGTAACAAGCTTGGCCATAGGGAAATCTAAATTCATTCTAACATTTGCTTCTTGTTGTGGTTTTCATATTCTCACTCTCTTTGATTTATTTCAATTTATTTCAAATTTTTGTTTTATTTTGTTTTGGTCTGCTGACAAGAACCTTGCAGGATCAATTTGAATTCACTCACATTTTATTTTAGTAACACAATATTGGGCCTTGTTGACAACCTCAAAGGATTTCCCCCAACATGCGAAGTACTACGCACCTTTGTGAAAATTTTCCCACAACAACCCCCACCCACTAGTGCCATTATACCCTATGGTACCTTTGGTGAGTAGGTAACCTTTTCTCACCTAAAATGCTCCAAATCCTTAAAGTTATGGTGCATGTGTGCTGGACAAAGAATGGTTTGAACATGCACATAGTCAAGTCTCTTAAGAATGTGTATTAAATAAGTTCCCTTGATCAGGTGGACCCCACCTTCTACTATCAACTCTATTAGTACCAATTCCCTGAACTACTAGTTGTTCCTCTCCCCTAAGAATTGAAATATTCACATAGATTTGATATCGCATGCTAGTCCAAATTACATTAAAAGGCCAAGAGAAACACAAGGGATCCACACACACACAAAATGGCATAAGATGGTCTTTACCCTCTATTGAAAATATTTGGCCTTGCTTTCCCATATAGTTATGTTCCTTTAGGGAAATCTAAAATTTGCCTTTTCATTCATAGAATGCATTTGATCTTAATATTTAATAGAAGAAGATAAAAAATATAGGTGTGTTTCCAACAATCCTTGATAGAAAAGCAATTGAAAGATTGCTATATTATCAGATATTCAAAATGATGAAGCCAAACTTGACATAAATTTTAATTAAGACCACAAATCAACCAATATTACATCAAGCTTATTACATTGACATGAAATTTTCCAATCCAATATTGTCCAACATCATAACCAATCTAGCTAGTCACGTTAACAGATAAAAAATTAGAGATTGATATTTATTACACATTTTCAAATAAAAGAATAATAAAAGTTTGAACTACAATAACAGTAACAATTTGCTTAAATTGCTATTTAGCACAGAAAAAAACAACTTCCTAAAGGAAAATAGCAATCTTAAAATTTAATCCATGAAGTTTGATCCAAAGCTTATCTTCCTTCGATTTGAACTAGAAGCACTTCTATATGCACAATCATTGGATTGGCAATATAATTCTCAATTGTTCCTTGAGGATATTATGAATACCATTCCACAAACATTTAAAGGAAACTAATTAAATATAAGCACAATACATACATTCATATTCTTTTCCTAGAACCCAAATAATAACCTCCAACTAGAGGAAAATTAACTTAGAAAAAGAAACCAACCTCTATATAGACTGTAGGCCCAAAGGAATGTTGAACAAATGCAGATTAATGTTATAACTTGATCCACTCAGCCACTATTAAATTGCCAAATTGTAACCAAAATAAATCTTCACGTAAACCAAATGGATAACAAAAGGACTCAACTTCAAGGAGATGGAAACCAGTTAAACGAATGCACTCCTATGAGTCCCGAGACATTATATAGGGATGAAATCACTCCCCTTGTTCCCGATTGTCCCCAAATATGCACCATCTATTTGTTAAAAAATACTTTGACTAACAAATTGGGGCCAAAAATCCCAAATTCCTCATTTCATGGAAGTCGAAATCACTAAAATTACTCATGGAAGCATCCAAAAATTACTAAATTGAGGATTTGAGGGGCTATTCAGTCAAATAAAAATGCCATTAATGAAAATGAAGGGTGATTCAACCCTGGTCATCCTCCCTTGACCAAAATCTATGGTGATTCAACCCTAGGCACCCTCCATTGACCAAAATCGAGTGAGATTCAACCCTGGGCATCCTCCATTAACCAAAATCGAGGGCGATTCAACTGTCAACATCCTCCATTACTGAAATTCTAGGAGTGATGGAAGTATTTACCACGGTTTTTACTATAAATCTTGGGATGAAGTGGGTATTTTGGATATATGTTTGAGGGTGATTTTCTCTTTCATTATGATTTGTTTAATAAATATTGGGCTAATCTAATAAATTAGACGAAACATTTTCTATATTAGAAATTTTCCCACCTATATTTGTGAACCTTTATAATTTGTCCCTTCGGCTAAATTTCACCCTTATAATTTTCCCTATCCAAGGATAGTGCATTAGATATAAAGTGGTTGAGGTTAGGCAAATTAATTGTTTAATGGTTATGGGTTAAGTGTAAATTAGCATCACTTATCTTAACCTCATATGTGCATTGTATATCACATACATGCCTTTCTTATATTTGACCCTTAATATGTTAATTCAATTCTTATGTGGGTTATGGATTTATGTGTGTTGGTTAGTTTGATTAGTTGCTTATTTGTGTAAGCTAGTTGGGTTATTTTATTATGTGTGTCTCTTAAGTGCATTAGGTGTCTATGTGCATTAAATGCTTGTGTAGATCAAGGGTGAGGGGTGTTAAGGGTTTCAAGGGTAGTATGTGAGTTATAAAGGGTGTTGATGTTATGGGGGTTTGTGTTAGGGATTAATGGGTTAGTTTATTTGTCTATTAACACTTATATGTGTTTCCTATGTGCATAAAATGGGTGCCTCACCTATGCATATATTTTATGTTTATTAAGTGAGAATCACCATCATAGGAAAGGTTACCATGATTATGTGGGTGACCAACACTTAGTTGGTTTGGTTGCGTAAGAGTGTTGAATACATATGTGTGTTACAAGGTGAATTAGGTGGTTAGAGGGTTATGTGTTAGGGGTTTTAGGAGTATTAGGTTAACTAAAGGTGTTTTAGGTTACAAGGTTTTAGTGGTATAGGGGTAAGGGGATCAAGGTAGTGGTTTTGGTGTCCCTTATGTGGTATACATGAGTCTGTGGCATAAATCTATTTCTTATGTCGATCACCTATGCGTGCCATTTAATTCGCGGTTATGGTTAGAGGGAAAGAAGAAAGTCAAAATCAATACAAAATTTGGCGAACAACAGCTCAACCGAGCTATTAAGCTCAATCCAACATTTTTTGTATGCTTGATCAAGCTACTAGTTTGATCGAACTCTCACTTATCCACACATCAAACTTAGATTGAGGTATTTTCAAAATGTGCACAAATGCTCGATTAAGGTTTTTAAAATTCTCGATCGAGCTAATAGCTCAATCAAGGTCTTTAAAATATGCTTTTATCGCCTTTTAAAAAAATATTTTTACGACTATTTTTACGTGACCGAATCCTTGTCCAGGGGTGCACCTTACATGGTAGACGTCATACCAATGGATTCATCAATGAATCATCTATCCATTAGCATATAATTTACATGTTTCTGAATTCGTATGATATATTTTTTTTAATTTTCTTTTGAAACTTACACTTACAAAACCATGTCCACAACTTCGAATCAACGTAAAGAAAAATCAATAACATAAAAAGTACACAACCAAAAAATTTCAAAAAATATATATGCTCCATAACAACATGTGCTATTCAAAAGGGTATTTTTTGTTTTTCAATTTTTGTAATCAGTAAAAGAAATGCTTACATGCACACACATGTGTGCAAAATGCAATTAAAATTTTCAATGGTCAGTTTCAACTATATATATATATCATAATTATAAAAAAACGTGTGCCCTAGTGCATTTTGTGTAGATTATGTTCTTATATATTTTTTTCAAATGTTATGCATTTGTCACTAAATTATTTTATGTGCAACAAGTCACTTGTAAACTTTTCCTCATATTTACAAGAACAAACCTATCATTAAATGGAATTTTTGCATATTAAATATTATTATTATTATTTTAAAATATAGGTGGAAAGACAACATCATTCCCTACAAGGTATTTTTTTGTTCCGCGTTGAAATTCACAAGGAACATATGAGTTTTTAGGGCTTCGATTTAATGAACAAGTAAACAATTGAATTTTTACTATCACTTTTGGCCAAAAGTGTTACCCACTGTCATGGGTTCACCCATGTATCTTTTAGTAAATCAATATGATAATGTTAATATCAACCTAATTATATGTAATATTGTAAATGCGGTGTAATACCAATAATCAAATAAAATTAAAATTTTCAATGAGATATAATAAAGTTAAAATCTATGAAGAAATTATGTGTCTTTTTAAATTCTTTCTACTTATTTATTGAAAATCTAACATTTTTAACACTTATAAATTTTAAATAAATAACTACTTTTTAATTAAAGATATAATGAATTTCAAATAAATAACTACTTTTTAATTAAAGATATAATGAATTTCAAATAAATAACTACCTTTTAAGTAAAACTATCCTCACCTACAACTATCATTTTCATTGTAATTTATACAATTTCCATATAAATTTCCGATTAATTTCATAGTTTGGTTACTAGCCTTGGAGAAAATAACATCAAGCTAAATAGTGTATGAATTCTACATGTAAAATGAGTTTAAGAGCCTCCAATGGATATGAGAGGATGGTGAAAAGCCAACTATCATTTCTTCTAACCATAGAAAGAAGAACTCTTACAGTTTTCATAAAAGTATATTCATCCCATGCTTCCATAACTACACTAGTATAGACTCATCTAACTCTGGTTCTACAAACTACACAGAGGGGTCAAATCCCTTGAGGTGCAAACCTTTCCTTTACTTTTTCACTCGACCAATGTGACTCTTGCATTCTTATTTTTATTTTTTATTTTTTTATGTTCGACATAAGATTTTTTTTTTTTTTTAAATTTAATGTTTTGGACAAACGGACATTTTCCTCCCACTTGGGATGTAGAAATGCACCTCTTGACACAATGATAATACTTTTCCCACCGACCTCACACATGCATTCAATAGTCAAAAGGAGGTCAATGTCTCATTTAAGGCATAATAGTAGAGTGGATGAGTTCTAGGGATGATGCTTGGAAAAGAAGGTTTTAATCTCCCATAGCCCCTCATTCATCTTCCCATCTAGTGGAATTATAGCCCCTCTAGTGCTCTTTACATGGCCATCTTGGACTATTTTATTATTTTGGAACATAATATTTGAGTCATCATGACAAGCCAACCATATGGTCCATATAGAAATATTTCCATCATTTACTTAATATGATTTAATACATTCCAAGGGTTAAAACTGTGGTTATTACATCATTAGTACATTCATCATCATAATCATCATCATCATTGTTGTCACCATCATATAATCACATCATTGTCATCTTCATCATTATTTTAATGTTGTTGACATTATTATTAAATTATTTTTGTTGTTATTATTATTATTAACATCATTAGTTATTATTAATGTTGTTGATATTTTAGAGAGACTATTTTTCTATCATCTCCATTATAAAAATGATTTTGTATCATATCTACTTCATCCTCTTCGTTTATTTAACTAGCATAGATCCATTTTAATTCTAGATTTACCATGCATAGAGAGGGAGTGCAAAGCTTCTTTAGAGTGCAAAATTTGAGAAAAAATTTGCACATTAAGGGATTTGATCCTTATCACACTTTGACATTGAGTAGATTTGTAAACCCACATAATTTTTTTATATTTTTTTTTTAAGGTAGGCATATATGACAAATTTGACACATATAGAACAAATGTAACACATCAACCCATATATAACTTTGAAATAATCTATTTTTATAATTTTTATTAAATTGCGAAAAAAATAGTAACTAGAATAAAAAAAATAACGTCATTTTCCTTAGAATTTTTTTTTTTCTACTCAAAAAGTTTTAAGAGAAGCATTTCTAAATTGTCATGGTTACGATGAGAAGCTATTTTCTTCTTCGACCATTTTTATGTTACAAAAATGATACATCCTTTCATCCCAAAGTTTACCTACTAGTATTATTTATTTTTCAAGAGAAAAATTATGTAACTTGTTATTCCAGTGAGAATAAAAGTAAGTTACATAATACTGGGTTCAAATAAGTTAAAACCTCCTTTTCTAGCCAAAAGCATGAACATCTCCGATCAAAAGACAAGCATTGAGTATAAACCAATAAATAAAGAGAAACAATCTCCATCAATGAATCCAATTGCAAGCCCCAACTAAATCCCAAGAAACACAACTTTGCACAAGATACCATGACAAGAAAGAGGCACAAGATACCATGACAAGAAAGAGCCCATGCAAACTAAGGAACAATCTGTCAAAAATAAAACATCATCTAGCAAAAACAAAAAAAACTAAACAAATACTATCTACAAAATAGTTCCCAAAAACCACATCAAGAATCTTAAAAGATTTGGAAGGATCCTTCATCATTCTTGTGTCATTGAAACTATCATTCGTATCTCCATAAACAATTAATTTTAAAATCGATTTAGGACCACCAAGTCAAATTAAATAATTGGAAATATTCCTAGCGAATGAGGCTATCTGTCTACCACCGTGACGAAATCCTCAATTGAATACTTCCCAACGTGTCATTTTCAAAAAACCTTGTGAATCATCAACTTTCATCCTTCCTAGCAAAATCTATTAAAAACGAATGCGCTCAATTTAATTAATGTATATAACTTGGAATATGCCCAATTAATATTAATTAAAAAATAAAACGACCCACCCGTCCTCTTGTATTATGAAATGTGTATATATATATACACACACTCTGATTAATCTATATAGATTTTTTTTGGATTTAAGAAAATAAGTAATATGCTAAGAATGCAAGTTTACTTTTTTTTAATTATTAATGGGAAGTTATTTTTTTAGTAAAAGTGATGAATTAATTAGTATTTAATTTTAAATGAGGATTATTATTATTTTTTTAATAGAAATGGTTGAAGAGCTTTGTATTATATAAAAATAAAGATTACAGAAAATTTAGGATGGATTGTTTCCAAAGTAGAACTGCATCCACCACACCTTGCTCATCCTTTGCTATCCTATAACTATCATGGAACTTTTCTAGTCTACAGAGGCTATAGCTCCTTACAAATTGTCCGAGAAGAAGAGTACATAAACAAAACATAACTATGAGGGGTGTTTTTTCCTATCTGTCCGACAGGAAATCAACAAGACGAAACTTTCATCATAACAACCCAAAAAAAAATATGTTCTAGACATTCCTAAGACTTGGACCTCTAACCACAAGACATTGCTGAATGGAACTTCCAAAATTTGCAAAAAAAGAAAACATATCATAACTAGAAAACACAGAGAGCATTTGACAACTAGAAAACTAAAGGAGTACGCCGTCGGGAGGTTTAGCATTCCCTTCCTTCGCTGAGCTTTTGTTGTTGAGAAGACCCGAATTGACCAAATCATTTTTAAGCTTGTCGATTTTCCTTCCCACTTCCATGATTTTGCTATTGACAACCACCATTTTTATTTCCTTGATGCCTTCGTGGGGATGAGCTGAGCCCATAGATTCTTCCAGATTTAGTACCCCCTCAGTTAGCTTGATGTTGGAGTGCTTGCCTTCTAAGTGCGTTGCTTGGGAAAGAGAAAAGAGGCGAGTTAAATCTCTCTTCATCTCCAGGTTTTCATTTCTAACGAGACGAATTTGTTCTTCCATGTCCTTCATATGGCTCTTGACCTCACCAGAGATTGAGTTACTGCCATTCCTCTGCACATAGCCTAACTTAACATAATTGCCCTTCTCTAGGGTGGTATCTAGCCGTGCTTCCATACCCATGAAGTCATAATGACAGAGTCCATGCATAGGAGAGCTTACCTCTTCTTCATGCGCAATGCCACTTAAACCTTCCCGAGGCCAGATTAACCTAGTTGTGAGCTCCTTCATAAAACGGATAGGTTTCCTGCAGTGCAGACAACTAGAATGAGCTGTGGCACCTCCCAGGTTTGAGGGCCCAGGAATGGAATTTTCCATACCACTGAATGTATGTCTGATATGCCAAGCAGCAGGGCTTCCAAGAATGAGGTAAATATGCAGACGTCGAATGACAAGGATCTTGAAGATGATTTTAGGAGCATTCCCTCAGGACTTTAAAGCTAGACCTCGAGCCCAACAATCCACAAAATTACCACACATGCGAGCCATCTAGCTGGAGCATGAGACAGAATTGAAACAATTACGAGGAGCGTGCAAATGGATCCAGGTCAAAATTAATGTAGATTTTACAAGTTCCTCCAACAAACCTTAACATAGTTATAAGGATAGGTAGATAGATGTTTTCACCACCCTTTAGGCTTCCCTTGTCAATGCTCTTAGGATCTCTCCATGCTTCAACATTTCTAGAGGAGAGAATCACTGAAGTAGGGGATTCATTTTCCTTCATAGGTGACCCGATCACACTCCAGGATGTCGCAGTTCAAACCAACTCCTTTGTTAGCCATGGTGTCGGCCTGCTTATTAAAATCTCTCAAAACATGAAGGAAATTGACAGCTTTGAATTCATTGACGATGGATTTAAGAAGATAGTGCATCTTTGAGGAAGGATTCTTACTATTCTTCGTTGTATTCATCGCTTCTCGTGTGACTATTAGCGAATCGCCAATAACCACCATTTCCTTTGCAAGATCCAACCCTTTGATTGATCCCCCGGTTTGTACTTTACGGTAATCTAGTAAATTTGTTTTTTGGTAAAATCCATATTTGTACGTGTTTAAATTGTGTTTTTGAATCTATAAATAGATTCAACGCACTTAAATATCCCTATCCTTTTGATACCCTGCAATTTTCATAGCTATTATATGCACTATTCTAAGATTTTTAAATATTTCTAACCTCATTCGAAACAAAATAAGACGAAAAATATGCTAAAAAAACCTGAAAACCAAATAAAACGAAAAATATACTTAAAAAAACTGAAAACCTAGAATATTTAGAAATATATATATTTGAAATTATTGAATATGTAGGATGACATGATTACTAGAGGATGACCAGATAAATTGGTCTTAAAAAAAGATGATGTCATATTATTGGAACCCACGAAACCAGCATTAATCACTCTAATGTGTAAATATATATTATTTATTATATATCTCCATCATCTTCTCTGCACTTTACTCTTCACGTAATTTTTTACTTTATCTTTGCCATTTGTATATAGTGTCCTCACAAACTCACCTGGTTTTTATCTTCGTATATGTGCCGGTTTGTTGTGTTGGGCTTGGGAAAATGAGATCCTCAATCTTCATCCCTGTCATTAGTACTTTGCTTCTGGTTGGTTATCTTGCCGCCGTCGCCTCTTTCCTCTCCAGCGTTAACCGCCATGACTATCCATCTTTTAGTGACTGCAGTGCTTCGAGTTGTGGCAATTCCACCATCCAATATCCCTTTGGAAAATGTGGCCTCTTACTGGATTTCTGCATTCAGAACGGCCAGATCCTTCTATCATACAACTCACTCTTTTATGCCACGGTGGTAGGAGATATCACATTATCGTCTTACTCTAACCAAACCCTTCTAATCTCCCCACTTTTTAAAGGCCGCAACAAAATTCTCATGTACGATTGGTTCAGTACCGAAGGTGGATTCTTCAATGTTTCTACAGATTGGCGACTTACATGGTCTATACCTGATACTTGTCAATCTTGTATAGACACTGGAGGAAGATGTTATTCTACAGCTTTTAGGCTCGACTGGTTTTATGAAAATTATTGCATTTGTCATAACAACAAGGTTCACAACTTGAATTGCTCAGATGGTGAGGACCATAATATCTTTCCCAGTCTTTATATATCTACTTTTTACGTTATTCTATCTTATAAAGCTGTTTCTGTTTCCTTTCCTCAAACAGATTCCATTGAAGAATTAACGATATCTCCAACAGTTATGGCAGGTAAATTGTTTATTTTTAAAATTGACCCGTTCATTACATTTCACGCTTATGTTTGATATACCATATTCTCGTTCCATTCTTCAACATATTTGCATTCCAGGGGTATTTTTTATACAGGTTGCTGTGTTTATCATAGTAGTGGTTTCTTGCATAGCACTTCATCGGGAATGTTGTTGTAAGATAAGTGCCCATGATGAGGAGCAGACCATGCAAGAATTTATGTATCCTCTCGACTCTACACGTCCAAGTCCGTCCGTGGAGAATTTCTTACATTATTATTCCTCACAGGTGCCCACCAGATATTCTTACATACAGCTGAGATCTTACACAAACAATTTGACAGAACAGCTTGGAAAAGGAGGCTTTGGAACAGTTTATAAAGGGAAGCTTCCCAGTGGACGTCTTATAGCCGTGAAGATCTTGGATGATTCCAAACAAAGTGAACAACAATTCATTGCCGAGGTCGCTACAGTGGGAAGTACCTACCATGTTAACCTGGTGCGTATGTTAGGTTATTGTTTCGAAAGATCCAAAAGAGCTCTGGTTTATGAATACATGGTCAATGGTTCCCTCGATAAGTATACCCATGGAAATAATCAAGACCAGTTGAATTGGAAACAACTGTATTCAATAGCAGTTGGTACAGCTCGGGGAATTTCATATTTACATGAAGAGTGCAGAAATCGCATCTTACATTGTGACATAAAGCCTCACAATATTCTTCTTGATGCCAATTTTTTGCCTAGAGTTGCAGATTTTGGTCTCGCAAAAATATCGAAGAGAGATGAAAGTCACATCTCAGCAGCTCGTGGAGGAACACTGGGTTACGCTGCTCCAGAGATGTGGTCGAGAATGTATGGGCCTGTAACTGATAGAAGTGATGTTTATAGCTATGGAATGTTGATTATGGAGATGATGGGAGGAAGGAAGAGCAATGATGTGAATAATATAGAGAATAAATCAAGGAAATACTTCTATGCCGAGTGGGCTTTTAAGCAGATGGAGAAAGGTGACTATAGGAATATGAGTGAAGGACACATTTCAGTGGAAGATGAAAGCATAGCCAAAAAGTTAAGTTTAGTAGGATTATGGTGCATCCAGTTTCATGCATCTCGCCGTCCTCGGATGAGTAAAGTCATCCAGATGTTAGAAGGAGACATTGAGATTACAACTCCTCCTTTCCCATTCCCTGTTGACGCACCTGAGACTGCGCAACTATCTTCCTCGGATCAATCATCTCCTCCTGATCAATGTCCTTCTCTGGAGGTTCAAATGAGAGATCCCAAAAGAACTGTTAACACGCCTGTGCAACTCTCGGATCAGCCACCTCCAGAACAATGTTCTCCAAGTTATGCTTTAGAGATTCAAATGACAGATCCCCAAAGTAGTTAGATTGCTCATACTTCCAGGTAAGTAGTATGCATTGCATAGCAGAAAATGTTGTTGACATAATATATTTTATATGTTGCATAATATCTAAGAGGCCTTCATTAGGATTCACTTGAAAAACTTTTTTTATTGAAAACTATATGGAAATATTTTGTTTAATATCTAAAATTTTTATAGATTTTTGTTTTATTATGCGTATGATTGATTAACATTGAAAAAAACAAAGATGATGATAATCTAATTCCAAAAAATAATTTATGATAAATTTATGTATGAAAACAACAATTTTGAGCAAGAAATAATTAATGGATGATGAAGAGCTTAGTAAGACTTGAAAATAGTTGGAAGTCCATATACCTCTAGTTTTGGGATAGGCTCAAGTTCCTCTTTGAGATCCTAGTGATTATTGTTATCTTATATGCAAACTATTTTTCTAAATATTTGATCCTGGACCATCATTAACTCAAGTTCCTCTTTGAGATCTTAGTGATTAATGTTATTTTATATGCAAACTATTTTTCTAAATATTTGATTCATCAACTCTATTGCATTAACATTCAAAACAATAATCATAAAAGGACTATCTTCTTCATAAAAATCATAATCTTAAACAATACAATGAATACATTTATCTCTTATCTTCGTAATCAAGGGTGGAATGTTATAAAACTTGGTAAAATTTAATTTATTAAAAAAGGCACTTATCTCATTGTAAAAGGCCTTTGCGACTGAATATGTGACTGTAACTTTTGGATATTTATCTTCAATTTTGAATCATCTTGGATCCTTTACCAACTCATACAAGGTCTTCCAAATTTTTTAGCATAACATATGCATAAGATGATTTTTTTCAATTTCAATAAGAATGCAAGTAAGAATTTCCTTTGTAACATACTATTGTTGTTGTTAATGGAAACTCTTCAAGTCTTTTTTCATTGACACTTGCGTTCTTATCATCATAAGAGAACATAAAACATATATGTTATTATCATTTTTCAATACAACAAAAAGAATACATAGGTAAAACAACCATTTACTTATCTTCTGGAGTACCATCCTTCATTTTCATTGTTGGGTGATAATCCTCTTAGCTAGTCTTTAACTTGCTATAGACATATGCTTCATTCATAGGTTAGTAGCATTATATGAGACATTTTCGGGAAACCAACCTCAAAACTTGACATTCACTCTCATTTTTGGATGAGTTTTGCATTACCTACGGTGATATTTGCATACATCATACTTAAACATTAGGGAAGCTAACAACCAATTTGCTTGGAATATTTTACCCCTATGTCCCATTATTACACCATGGGGATGAAAGAATTCAACAACTTTTTGATGTACACAGAACTCTCCCTTGACAATTGTCACCAAATTATAAGTGGTCTTATAGGATTTAAGCTTTTGAGATTACTCCTCTTTTGATTGCTAGTTAAAAATTTTCATCCTCAAAAACATCAAACGGTGTCACGTTCCTCTGGTGTTATCTTTAATTTAGTTTTCCCAAGTCTTGCCATTGACGATTTCTTTCCCTCTCTCTTTTCCACTCAAGCTCACTTGCTTAAGTCTAGGAAAATTACTTTCTTTTCCACTTAAGCTCTCTTGCTTGAGTCTAGGAAATTACCTTCTTTGCCACTCAAGCTCTCTTGCTTAAGTCTAGGAAATTACTTTCTTTTCCACTCAAGCTCTTTTGCTTGAGTCTAGGAAAATTACTTTAGCATGTTGGGGCTGAATCATCAATTTTGTCACTTGGTGTTTTTACATCTCTATATTGCCTTTCCCTATTCATGGATTGATAATAATGATCATATTATTTAGTATTTACTATCAATCATAGCATTTAACTACTTGCAACACATAAACTTGGTTCTCATCATGGTTGCATTATTTATTGCCATAACTTCACAGATAGTTAGTCACAACATCATATTGTTATTATATCAACAATAACTCCACTTCCTGACTAAATCAACTTTTGATTAACTTCAAATCCTCTATATACCATTAACTACTGCATTTCATATACTTTGGTATTTAACCATATCATCACTCATATGTTCATTCTTAAACTTTAATTATAATTCAAACCTTTGCAATATTGTGATTTCAAATCATCATATTGCTTACATATCCTTAATAAACTATTATCCCTTCAACCTATTTTTTACATGCATATAAGTTCATATTTATTTCACTTGCATACCGATTACATAATAGGATTAAAAGACTATGGTATGAACCCAAAATCCACAATTTTTTTTACTGAAACAATACTAGATAAATATGAACTCATATTATGTTAGATTTCAAGGCTTGTTGATATAATCAACTATCAAGGTATTTAACCATTTAATCCATATATATACTAACCCAATAAAAACCTAAGTATTGATCTTCATCCTTCGTTTGTATAACCATTGAATTGTGAACATAAATTAAATCACTCTCACTGATCTAAATATCAATGTATCCATAAATACATCCTTCATATATATTTCAATTAACATAATATAAACTTAATGTTTATCCTTTGAATACTTTTAAACTAGTATGCGAGCACATGAACCTATCCTATTTTTTTATTATTTGCATTTCTAAAAGGACTATAAGTATAATCATTACTAGATATTAGGATGCATTTCATATGAAATATAAACCTACTTGATAGTTAGAATGTATTTCATAACATAATCAATACTTGATATTGAGACTATAAATGCATAACATACCCATGTATTTCAAACTATACATCCCAATATACTTGAATAAAATTAAACATAAAAATCTACTAAGTTCATTTACCCTACTATTCAATAGCAACAACGCTAAATATATATGTACTCGTTGTTTAATTATACATCCTAATATACTTTAAACATAAACCCTTTTCAATATATCTATAACTCTGTTCTAGTCGTGACTTTGATTAATCTGTTAACCAAATAAATGACCCTACTCAACTCGTCCAGTTTATCTATAAATACTTTTAAAGTGTAAGCTATGTATTACCCTTCATTCAAATCAATGAAAATACCACGCTTCTCATTGAACTGCAAAATACCTAGCTTGATTAAAGGGTCCAACTAAATACTTAGACTACTAAATATCCCTCACATATGGAAATATATATAAATATATAAAACAGACTGGAGATGAACACAACCTTAGAACTGATAGTTCAATGGAAGGTCGTTAAGTGACATCGACAGACATTTAGGAAGATCATGATAACCGCGGAATTATAGTAACAGAGAGAGATTTAAGGGTGGGGATCGGTTGTAACACACCCAAAAATTGTAACAATTTTTTTTTTTAATTTAATTAAATACATATGAGGATTTGAATTGGTGACCTTCCATTTACAACATTTCATCTCAATTACTCATTATCAATTGCTCTACCTATATATGTGAGATACCCTCAAACCCAATATATGACAAGTATACATAATGAAATCTCTCTCTCTCTCTCTCTCTCTCTCTCTCTCTCTCTCTCTCTCTCTATATATATATATATATATTATAAAAGCAAGGACGCTTCCAATTTATATATTCTAATCCTTTTGGATGATTGTACAAAATATTTCAATTGCAATTTATAACTTCATATTGTGCCATTAATTGGAACCATTCATCAACTTTCATAATGCGATACATAAATATATTCCTACTTACTAAATCACTACACACACACACACACACACACACACACACACACACACACATATTATTCAACCCTTTATCTCATTGCACCGAGTGAAACGAGGTGCTCTACAGCCCAGTATGGGGAGATGTTGTAACGTGTATGGATGTAGCGTTACACACGAGTATGAGGGAGATGTTGTAACGTTACAAAAAAAGAGTAAAAAGTAATAAATTATATTATGTCGGCCATTAATAAGTTCATGTCGGCTCATAAAATTAAAAATTAATGAAAGTATTTAAAAAAAATCCATGTTGGCTCATAAAATAAAATATTATGAAAAGTATTTAAAAAATCGATGTTCGTTTATAGAATAAAAACTTAAAACTTAAACCACGGTCTATCAATCAATAGATATCAAATTTCTTGAGTTTAAATTTAAAAAGAGAAATACACCTCAAGTGCTTGATAGATACGGGTTTAAGATGGATCTATGCTGGTCACATAACCAATCCATACACTTGGCCCTTGGTTATGTACTTATACATAAGTTACAATTTTAATTAAAATATGTTAAATTAATAAACCAGCCATGACACATATTATACAAATCCTAAATATTTAAAATTTCTAGTTGCAAGAACTACTGAAAAATACTTATTAACCATAAACATAAATAAGGTATGTACGCATACCATGTTGGATATTTCAATCACACATCTAATATATTTGTATATCTAGTTTAATATATATCTTCCGAAAGGAAAATATCCATCACTCTAAATAAAGAGTGATCATAAACTGCCCATGACGAGCTATTCATTCATATTCAAGAGTTTACATTATCTTACAAAATTCTGTCCATTTCGGATCAGAAAGCTTCAAAAAAGACTGTTCTTACATGCAATTCCAAATGCTATAAACTTTTGCAGTGAGCCAGCTACAAAGGCATGCGCCTTTACAAAACAATAATACATCCTTTCACTTGAAAACTCATCTTCACCCTAAGGGTGTTGAAGCTGAAATTCCACTCTAATCTCTCCTGGTGGAATTAGCAAAGCTTTTTTTGAAAGTAGATCAGCCTCAGCATTGAGTTCTCGGAATACATGTCTGAAAGTGATAGAGATGAAACAATTGATTAGGCTCTGAATTTGAGTTAACAGAGACTGCAGATAAGGAGCTCTAATCTGTAACTTGTGGTTTTCCCAGTCGATAACCATTTTTGAATCACCAAAAACTTGAAGATTTGAAATTTGATGCCTTAGAGCAGTAAGCAGCACTACCCATAAAGTTGTTAATTCAGCTTTTTTGTTGGTACCGTACCCAGTGCCATAGAGGATGTTTAATTTATTGTGATCGTTTAGGTATATAACTCCTCCTGAGACTCCTAATTGTGGAATGCCTTGACTGGACCCATCGAAATAGGCCCAAGGAAAGGTGTTATCAATGATGGGATGGATTAGAACTCTCTACTTCTTCTGAGTCTCTTATTTTTTGTGTTCTTTTGTCCACTGCACGATTAGGGACGAACTGATGTCAGTCGATATTCTGTTTTCAAGAAAGACAGAATTTCTTGCCCACCAGATGCCGTAAAGGAAAAAGGAAGGGAAAGCATTGAAAATGCATACCAAAGGGTTCTTCCACCAGTTATGACAACAAATTTCCAGAGACGAATCCATTCGGCATCCACGAGCTTCTTGGTGGCATCCTTCCAAATCGTTTCTGCATAGACACATGATGAGAATAAGTGGGATGAAGTTTCAACAGAGACATGACATAGAGAGCATCGACTGGGGCCTTTCCAACCTCGTTTAACCAGATTGTCCCAAGTAAGAAGCTTGTTACTCGGGACAAGCCACAAAACAATCTTGGCTTTCAATGTGCCTCCCGTTTTCCAAATCACAGACACCCACCATTTTTTTCACCACTGAACTGGTTTTTGTTAAATGCTTCATAGCCAAGTTTGGTTGTGTAGTCTCCATCTAGATTATTCAAGGTCCAGACAAGTTTATCTTCAGAGTCTTCAAGCAGTGCAACAAAATTTAGTCTAAGAAGGTTTACATAATTAGTCCATTATGTGCCTTCTTCGCTTCCAGGACCTAAAACATCCACTGAAATCCAACTGTCAACTTGGGAGACATTAACCTTAGCATCCGCTAACACCAGGATATTAGATCTCTTTAGTTTCTGAACTAGCCCTTCTAAAAGGCGAAATCTGTCTCCCGCTCCAACCCATGGGTTTGTGCCAATACGAACCTGTTTTCCGTTGCCTATTCTCCAAGCAATACAATTCCCAATTAGAGGAAAGAATAAAACCAGAGCTTTCCACCCAACGGAGCCTCCTTTAAATGATTTATTTTTGCTTCTGAACCAGTCAACAATGGATGAGTTTGTACAGTATTTGGAAATCAGATTTTTTCCCCATAAAGATGAGGAATGTTTTTTTAATCACCACAGAGATTTGGCTACCAGTGCTTGACAAAAAATGAGAGGATTCTTGATCCCCCATCCCCCTAGTTCTTTTAAATTTGTAACAGTGGTCCATTTTGCCAAAGGGAATACCTTCTCTTTTTCTGCTTGATGTCCAAAGAAAGGATAGGCATTTCTTCCTTATCTTGACTAAAATTCCTTTGGGAATGTAGGAAACCACTGCCCAGTAGACAGGGATGCTCTGAAGAACCACCTTTAATAACGTTAGCCTCCCTCCTCTAGACAAAAACCTGTTTTCCAAATAGGATATTCGAGCTTCAACTTTCTTGACAAGCCATACCCAATCTTTGAACGAGTAAGCGTTTGGTTTTAAAAGGAAGCCAAGATATTTAAAACCATCCTAAAATAAGGATAAGGGGACAGAGAGGAGGGAAACTGATCTATGCCGAAGATCTTCAGGGAAATCATGGACCACCAGGTTTGATTTTTCTAGATTTATCTCCATACTCGTAGCCTGCTGATATAAAGAGAGAATATTGGCTAGAGCACTTAGATTGTCCTAAGAACCTTTACCAAAGAGTAACACATCATCCACGAAAAGCAAGTGAGTCAGTGTAGAAGAAACAGACACCTGAATTCCTTGGAATGCACTCGATGTCTTGGCCTGCTGCATTAGTTTGTTGAGGGCTTCTGCTATAAAGAGGAAGAGAAAAGGGGACAAGGGGCACCCTTGTCTCAAACCTCTGGAAGCTCGGAAAAAGGAGGAAGGAGAACCATTAATAAGAAATGAAAAAGAGGCCGAGTTTACACAACCCATTATCCAATTCACCGGTTCCACCGAGAAGCCAAGTTGGATAAGCAAGAGTCTGAGAAAGGTCCAATTGACTCTGTCATATGCCTTCGAGAGATCTAATTTTAGAGCGAAAGCTCTCTCTTTTTTTAATGATAACATGAATTGTTTCCTGAGCCAATGATACAGCATCGTGGATATGTCGATTAAAAAGGAAACCAAACTGCTCCTCTGAGATGTTTTTGCTCATTATAGGCTTCAAGCAAAGAGCAATGATTTTCGATATAAGTTTATAAATCAAGTTGCAGCAGGAAATTGGACAAAAATTAGCAAAGGTTTGAGCCCTTTGTTTTTTTGGAATGAGGGCTAGAAAAGTAGAATTTAGAGCTCCTAAGACTTTCCCATATTTCTGAGATTCCTGGACAGCCAAAAGAAAATTTGATTTTATCAGATCATAAAAACCCAAGAAGAATTTCACTGTGAGCCCATCAGGACCTGGGCTCTTACATTTCTAGAAGGATGAAAGCATATCTTTTACTTCTTCCTCTGTGATATCCTTAATTAAGGAGATATTCATTTCCTCTGAGATAGATCTGGGAAAAAGTCTCAGGACTTTTAACATTTCTTGTATTTGGCACCCCTCCTTCTCTTTGAAAAGAGAACTAAAAAAGGAGACACTTGCTGCTGCTTTATCTTGGAAATTAGAAACAGTTACTCCTTCTTCATTCTGGATTTCACTTATTGAGTTTAGATTCCAATGATAGGAGGAAAATTTATGGAAGAACTTAGTATTATTATCCCCTTCTGTTATCCATACTACTCAGCTTTTCAATCTCCATATAGCCTCTTCTTTGGCTAAGAGTTCCATTCTTGTTAGTTCTAGAGTCTTTAGTTTCTCCATCTGTCACGTCCCCTCCCATCATACCAGCTAGATGGAGAGGATCGTGACGTTAAACCGGGCATCCAACCCCATACATAGTAAACAAACATTCAAATTAAAAATGAAAATATACATATACATATGAAAGTGCAGAGCGGACGTGATACTAAACTGGGCATCTAGTCCCATGAACTTATTACATAAGCATTCACATCATATAATAGAGAAATGTAGATGCATAACTATTTTTATAACACAGCGGAAGTAACATCATTTACACCATCACCATACATTCAGATATCCATCAATTAAATAATTGCAAGAATATACAGGAGAATACTTATCTCATAACAGTAGCCCCAAGCAACTGGCTATGCAACTGCAACGTTCCACCCAACCGTAGGCCAGTGTGCTCCTCAATCTCTCAGCACCACTGCCACCCCCGAGCTGGGCATGATCTCTACAAGGAACCAGGGAACAACAGACTCACACATAGCCAAGCATACACCAAGATGAGCTAAGCCAATCTACAATTGGGTTTATCAGGCTGCTAGGAGATGGAAAGGAAGAATTGCTAAGCTAGTGAGCTCAACCACAGAGCTATGGGTACCCCTCCCAGATCTATTCAGCTTGGCACTCACAATGCCTACACACCCAACACCAGGAAGTATTCTCTTCACTGCCACACAGTCCCTCGAGCCATACCTTCCTTTCTAGTGCTCTCAGGGTGTGCATAGAAAAGTAGCCAACCCTCTTGATCTTCTTGAGAGGTTACTCCTTACACTAGGTTTATCAAGCTAATTCTGTCCACTACCACTCCAGTTCCTTGCTTACAGGTTCAAATCAAAAAAGGATGCTCATAACAGCAAAACTACACTTGCTGAGCATGAGAAAAACGTTTCAACAGTGGAATGCATGAGGTGGGGTTTCCTGAGCTTCAGAAAAACGTGGGTAGACTCAAAACGAATTGGCAACTAGGAAAATTCGACTAGGAGAGAAACCCATTCCAGAAAAACACCCCAAGGGAAAAAACGACCTCTCCCTCAGTCCAAAATCGCGTCCCTACTTCCCCAGCTACTGCAAAATACCAAAAACGGGTTCCTGGGCATGGAAAAACGCAGGGTTATGGTGAAAAACGTGAGGATAACTCCCAGTGAGCTCAGTCTGCGTGAGAGGAAGGACGTAATTCCTGAGGAATTGCCTTAGGAAGCATTTCGTGGGGGTTTTCTTGCCCAGCCAGCCAAAAATACGATTTTTCAGGTTGATGGCTTGCCCATGCACGAAAACCTGGCTGCCATACTTCTCCAATCCCAAGACAATAACTGCCCCAACCAATCTTTGGAAGAATTAAATGATTGGGTGCATGAGACAAAATGGGTAGTTGGTGGTTTATGGGTTTCCCCATTGACACATGGATTAACACCATTGGCTCAAGGGTTTGAATAATTTCCCTCCCTATTCCTTGTAGAATCATGCCCCATCTCTTTGTTGCATTGCATAGCTAGTTGTGGGTATTTTTCATTAAAATTCGTATTTACATGATGTCTCATTTACATTGTGCCCATCTAGCACAAGAGTCATAAGCATCTAGTTTAATTGTCGATACATAAAACGCTAAATCAATGGTGGGGCCTTGGCCTTGAGCTCCTCACCATGATTAAGTAACAATATTTACATCATTTACGATTTAAGTGCGAATGGGGTCAAAATGGGGACGTGACACCATCTCTTCAGAGGAAAAAACACCCAAAAAATTGTTCTTGTATAGAGCAGAGATTTCCTGTTCGGCTTCTTTTAAAAGGGCTTGTTGATTCTTGTTGTAATTAATGGACCAAACCCTAGAAGCCTCCTTAGATTTGGCTAAATTATTCCTTAATTGCTTCATGCAGGAGTCATGTGAAGAGGGGTTAACTGGAAGCCAATGGTCCTTAATCAACTGTAAGTAACTTTCTTTCTTAAGCCATAAAGGGTTGAAGCAGAAGGGAGCTTTCGGCTTGTTTTCCTGAAGTAGTTCGAGGAGAATGGGACAATGATCCGAGAGTCCACCTTCCCCGACCCATGAAGAGATAGAGAGATGACTGCCAATGATAAGGCCCGAGACAATAAATATGTCTAATCTCTTCGAGATGGCTTTGTCACCACTTCTTCTGTTTCTCCAAGTTGGTTCTAATTTGGAGGTGGTGACGTCCACAAGGTTGTTAGCTTCAAACAAAGAGATAAATAAATTACTAAAGGAGTCTAGTCTAGCAAGGTTTCCCCAAATTTCCCTAACTCAGACCGTTAGATTTAGATCACCTCCTAAAATTGCATGCTGATCCTCCAATAAGCCGAGGGATGCCAAGTTTTTCCAGAAGGTTCTGCGGTTAATAAAAGGACCATAAATATTCAACACAGTAAAGGAAATACCAGTTGTAGAGTCTTTCAAAACCGTTTTTAGTATTGAATCAAAACTTTCAGAGACCACTTTTTCCATCGAAGGACTCCATCAGGTTAATAACCCCCCTGAGTGTCTGTCCGCATCCTGAGATAAAAAGACCAATCCTTGAGCCAATGCCTGACTAAATCAATAGCTTTGGAGCCTTCTGTCATTGTTTTCTGAAGAAGGATTACGGTTGGATTCAGGGTTTTTATAAACCGTTTGAGGGCATTTTTTTTTGGGGGGGGCCTAACCCCCTACAATTGAAAGAGAGAAGATGCATTAAGGAACCTTGAGCTAGGCACTTCCTTCTCTAAGGGCCCTAGTTATAGTGGACTATTTGCCAGCTTTAATCTCCTTAACAACCTGATTTTTAGCCTTTGAGAGGAACGACTTCCTTCCAAGAGAAATTTTGGGTGTTGGATCCAATTCCAGACCTCTGGTTATTACTTCAACATTTTTTTCTAACAAACCCTTTTTTTCTAAGGAGGCAGATTTAGACCGGGTATTGTAAATTTTCGGAGGTAGGATTTTTGTAGAAAATGGAGGCAAGGTAGAGGGATGCCCTTTCAAAGGGGAATATGAAGGGGGGGGGGGGCGTGTGCAAAGGGGAAGGGGCAGGACAATGAGTATCCAGAGAAACTGACACATAAAAAATAATGACATCAGGAGATAACGAAGGAGGGGGAAAGGTAGATGAGATATTAATATTACCAGGAGATGAAGGTGTGCGTCCAGGAGGATCTTCAAGCTTGTTTTTCGGTGAGGCAGCAGTTTCTGATATAATTAGACTGGTCTTCGCTGTTCCGGTTTTCGCTATTTCGGGTTCTGAGTATTCGCTTCCCATACTAGGGCTGATAATATCAGCCTTCACCACCTTCTTCACCCAGACCTTCTTCTTATTGAGTGGAAAAACTAGAGCACGACAATCCTGGGCCAAATGGCCAACCTTCCTACATCCATAACATCTGAATGGTATTTTCCATTAGTCCAACCGTTGGTTCCAGATGCCGCCGAACATTTCAATTTTCAATTCTTCATAGAGTCCATCATGGAGGTCCAATTCTACCAGGATATGGGCACATCTACGATAAAACCTTAAACTCCCAATTATCTTCTAATGCAATAAAACGACCCGATTTTCCTCCAATTGCTTCGAGGATCTGTTTTTGCCAGAAAATTAACAGTAATCCAGGGAGTATTACCCAAACTTGTTGAACCTTCTGTGGTTCCCTCTTGGCGTCGAAATCCACTTGCCATTCTTTTAGAATCAAAACTGATAGGCCCCAATTCCAGCTATGGTTTAAGAGACACTTCCTGTCGAGTTCTGAGTGCACACGGAAGAGTATCCAACCACGGGATAAAATGTGAAAGGAGGGTAACTGATCCAGCATAGGATTCCAATTGATCTCCATCCAGCTTCTCATGGCCGGTTTTCCAACTTGCTTGCCGCAAAACCTACCAACTAATGCTGCAAAGAGATATTCATGGGCTTCTTCGATGCCAATCTCTTTGCCAACCACAAGCGAAGCAGCCACCTTTTTCGCTAAAGCTCCTTTATTTTTACGTCCATTTCTTGCATTAGAGGTTTTAAGAGTACTGTTAACATTATTCTGGAGCATGGATGATGGTACTGTCTCAAGGATAGGCTGGTGCGAGGGAAAACAAACCGTCACTTCGGCCGTCTTTTCCACGCTGCACTTGAAGCCATAATCATCTGGGAAGATTTCGCCAAGTTCGGGTGAAGGTTCATAATTGACCTCATCAATTACCATGATGAAGGTATGTGCAAGGAAGTAAAGGAGGTGATGTATGTTGAATATTGTAACTTCTAAGAATATTATATTTGTACATTAATTATTCCGGAGATGTTCCATCCCTCCGATGTGATTTTATTATGTATCCGGAGATGTTTATTCCTCCGAGGAATTGTGGTAACTAGGGTTGTTAGACCCACCATGTGGGGGTCGGCCCTAAAGTTAGGTTTTAGGGGTTATTAGACTTCTCCAGGAGAGGTCGGCCCCATTAGGTATTTTTGGTGGTCAGGAGTGTGTATAAATAGAGGAGGTGAACTCCTCATTAGATCACTCACTCACTTGTGGAAAGTGGTGCACTTGTCTGGGAGATCTGCTAAGGAGGATTAGAAGGAGGGAGCACATCTTGTATTTTGGTTAATCATCTTATTGAGGAAAGCTTTGCTGGGTTTTCTACCCCATGAGGGTTTCCCAGGGTAAATATTGTGTCTATCTTGTGATTATGCTTCTTTCAGTGATCCTGCTAGTCTATTTGGTTTAAACTTAACAATGTAGAAAAGAGAGGGAAAGGGAGAGAGAACAGGAAGACGGAGTTAACAGGAAGACACCAGTCAAAAAGGATGGAGGACGCGGGTAAAAGGAAGGGGGGAGGAACGTGAAGGATGGGAGTGAAGGACAAGCCTTACATCATGAAATAGGAAGGACATGGATTAGGACCGGAAAAGGATTCAAGGAAAGCAGAGGAAAACCTTCTGAACAAAATCAGAGACGAACCTTCGGGCAAGCGCGCATAAACTGACCCCCCCTCGAAAGAAAGAACCCCCCCATATATCCACCATGTAGTTTAATATATATATATATATATATATATATATATATATATATATATATATATTAGAACTACTCATAATCCTCTGACGCCTATTTCATTAAATTTGGACATATTAGGCAAAATTTGGACTAAAAAAGTGTGAATTTAGACTTTGAAAGTGTCAATATCATCCTTTCTAAAGGGAAAAATTAGGTTCTGAAAGTGGCAATATTGGCTTTGAAAAGTGTGTTTTTCTATTTGAATAGTGTGTTTTTTTACTACTTGTGAACCCTAAAATTGTAGTTTTTTATTGTGAAACTATGAATTTCAATTCAAAAAGTGTGAATTTCAAATCAAAAAATGCAAATTTTGATTTGAAAAGTGCAATTTTCATTTAGAAATGTGCAATATTTTAAGGTGAAAAGTGCAATGTCTATAATATTCCGTCCTTGTTTGAATGTCAAGTTTATCAGTTCTTGTTTCTTTTTTGATACAGTATCAAGAATATCTAGATTTTTACATTTATAATTTTAGTAGTTTCCAAATGAGGAAGGAATTATCTGTGTAGTATGTATAGGCACATGTTACTTACACAGTAGTAACCAGAAAACGGTGTATTCTGCATCACAGTAGTAATTTTCCTCAAATACCTAGAGGCTCGTGGACATTCGAGACGCTCGACGTTTGCTCACCCAACCAGTTTGATAGACAGACTAGAAGGATTGTAACAAAATATAATTTTGTTGGGATAAGATCCCATCAAACGATATCCATAGGAACATCCATCCCACTCTCAACACTATGCCCCATCTGTTCTCGTTGTGCCTTAACTGTTGCAAGGCCCTTCTCGTTTATTATATTTTTTCCCCTATCCATCCTAGCCTTGGTGACCATGCCCATATGATGATATTTACATCGACCATCATATTTTATTCTGCACCAACAACCCATTTTTGCTTTCTATTTAAGCATTTTTTGTACAAGACCTTCAGATCCTTCGATGCTCCTGCTGGCTTCCACCATTGCACCTCTACTTTGTAAGACCCAAGGGTACTAGAATCTGAATCTTGATAAATATTACCGATCGCCCTACCCAACCATATTGCACAATCTGGCTCTGGTGACTGCACAATGACCATTTGGCCCTTTACAACATCCACTCTTGGAATGAATTCATCTCTAGGCTTGTTGCATACTGGTCCAACATAGCAATCCTGCAAAGCAGGACCATTTTCCTTCAAATAAGCATCCATAATTTCATGTTCAGATCTTGTAGGTTCACTACTATGAATATCATGGTTTGTCGATGGAGAAAAGCTAGTTGTTGACTGATCAACACTCTCGAAGGGACTGTCCAAAGCTTTATATATAGCCTCCCAATAATTTAACTTGGGATGCCAAAATTGTTCACCTCCCTTCTGAATCCCTCGATTCCAGAATGAAATATATGTTTCTATTCCTTTTTTTAGTTCGTTAATGTCTAAAGGTCTTTTTGATTGTAGATTTAATAAACTAGGATTCCCCACCAGCAAGTTTGCGCTACCATCTAGAAATGACTGCCACAGATGAATAGGAGACGACCAAGGTTCATCCTGAAGTGAATCCCTCCATTGCATGACTGGAATGTTATCTATGAGCTGAAATTTAAAAACTGGCATTTTTTGATACCAATGATTTTGGCATTTCCATCCAAAAGGTGGGGTTTCAAAAAAATCTTAAAATGATAAAGTTCATCAATTAGATAAGGGACATAGAAATTTTTATCTTCACATGTCCTATACGTATCCATAATTTATGCGAGTGGAAATATATCCTTGCGCATTAGCTTTATTGATAAACTTCCATAAGTTTCATCTATGTCTTCATGGGTGTGTCCAACCGAAGGAATCCAACTTCAACTATATTGAACACTCTCCTTGCTGTTAAAAGAGATACAAATGCAAATACAAAGCAGTTTTTGTTATTGCCTGAAAAATTATCCATTTGCAACAACAATATGGGTGGTAGTTTTCTATCTTCCATGCATTCATTAGTACCATCAACACACAATATATCATGTTGCATTAAATAATGTATGTATATCTTACACTTTTCATATGACTCTGATTGCAATAGAGAATCATGCAATTGGTGCTTAGATGTTCCACCTTTGTAGAGAAAATCACCATATTTATCAACCACTGGTTCTTCAAGACTCTTCAAGCATTTATCCAGGGATGTCAAAGTTAAATTTGATCTCATCTCTAAAAATGAGAGGATGAAATGGCCAAAGCCCCCAGTCTTGCTCCCATGAGTCAACATTCCATTCAATGATATGGGAAGATTTATAACATTACTAAAACATTTTTCCTTCTTACACAGCCTTGGAATGGAAGTCTTTGAATTATCCATTTTGTCATGAACAATACTCAGAAAAGTCTTTGGAATTTTTTGTGAAGCTAATCTGTGAGAATACTATACTTAGCGACACATTGCGATATATTTATTATGAGCTGCCTGATGTCCTCACAACCTTTCCACCTCAGCTGGATCAGTGGTCCCCTTAAGCCTATCCTGTATTACAATGCACTCATTACACCTTGCAAAGGAGTTTGATTTAGAAATTTTAACATCTCTAAAATCTTCTCTCATCACCTTGCTAAAGGAGGATCGTGATACTAGAGGCAAACCAATACTTTCAATTTCTTCATTTGCCATTTTTCACAGCAAACCATGGGACATATTAGATGGAAATAATTTCAAGGTTGTCCTTGCTCCATCTTCACTAATTAATCATGTAAAATGTGGAGATTTGTTTGAATTATCTTCTACAATTTTATTAATTATAGCTACTAGTGCAAGAATGTTCGCCCTAGATTTTTCCAAGCCACTGTTACCATGCATAGCTCTCACATCACCATTCAAGAACATGCTTTTATAATTGTAGAAAGTGCTCATTTTTATCCCATGCATTTTTTATAGTTGTCTATTGTGTCTAATCTCATTGTAAACATGCTTATTTTTCTGTCATCTCCTTCTTTGGCCACAGAAGCATTTGATCCCATAGAATTTATAACATACCGTCTTCTTGAATTTCCATTCATACTATGAAATTTATTCACACATTCAACTATCGATTGAAGTGAAATTTTTTATATACAAAGATTTGAGCAACAATGTTCAGTGATAATTTTTGAAAGGAATGCACCATGATCAATTCCAGGCCTATAAGGTACTAAGCTTGAATTTCTTTCAGAAATTTTAGTTCCATCTTGCCTCTTTACGGAATTGTATGGCCTTGTTCCATTACCTTTAACATCTGTATATTCACAACGAGGAGTACCTGGAAGGACCATCTGTAAAGGACATTCTTCAAAAATATTCCAAATGTTGACCATGTCTTCGTCTATGTCCATTTTAGTATAACATCCAAAGGAACATCATTGAGGTCAAGCAAATTGTTTGCAGGCCATCTTACAAGAGAGCCTTCAAATACACCACAATCCTCACAATTGCAGAATACTTTATGAACTAAAATACCAAACTCACCAACATCTAGTGGTTTGAATTGTCTAATGTATCCTTCAAAAGAACTTGACACTATTCCCCGAGAAACATAATTTGGCTTTAAAGAACATTGATGTATCGAATTAAATTTCTCTCCCATAAACTTGATATTGTGATTTTGTCTTAATACTTTCAAAGTAGTTTCAGATTGATTATTGTTGAAATTGCTTTCAACAGAATGCAATGTTTTTGTATTAAAATCTATGATTCTTTTAATCAAACATACAAAAAAACCTCCATTGCTTAACCCTGGACAACATGCCATACAAGAAAACACCACTTCATCCACCAGAATACAAAGGACAAGTCGCCCAAAAACGTTCCCCCAACAAAATCAGTCCCACTCACATTTGTTACAAAACCTATGGAAATGCAATCCTTTCATTCTGAACACTTATGTAACAACTTAAATTTTCTCATAATAAAAGAAGATTTTTTCTCAATTGTTATGATATGTTCTACACTCGTCCAAGTAGAAGTTGGTATACCATTCACCTCATTCTCATGAAGAGCAGATCCAATGTGGTTGACGGTCTCAGATGCAGGCCATTGAATATAACCACCAATTGCCTCTGACAATGTATCTGCACCTTCTAATGGATAGGGAAATTGAAGACCTGCATTTAAAGTCTTGGTAACGTTTACAATGATACATCCATCATGAATGCTAATATTATGCAATATTTTTCTTTATGGAAAAGAGATTCCTTCAACAACTTTCAATCCATTCAAAAGGAGGTCCACACATTGTTGAGAACCAAAATTCATTTCAGAAGCGATTTCTGAAATACAAAATAACATGCCACATTGTTGAGAACCAAAATCCATTTCATAAGCGATTTATGAAATATAAAATAACTGGATCACATTAAAATAATATTTATTTTAAACAAAGAATAAATTTTCCACTAGTATATATTATCAAATAAGTCAATGCTATATAGTTTAATATAATTATTGTATGCTATAATTCTCCATAAGATGATAAATTAGAAAATGTTCCTCACTAGGAAGAAAACATTCATAGTTCTAGTAACAACAATCTCATGTAGATTTACCATGCTATTGTTTTTTGAGAAGGAATCAATTTCAGAAGGAGCGGAAGATCTTTACTAATTGGATACAATGTACTTGTTGTGTAGAATAAATCCATGAGATAAGGAGGTGCCGCTGAATGCTCAAAAGGTAATCTATTTTTTTCATTGGAAGGTGCTCAAAGCGATGTGTTAGGAACCCGTGTCAACCCTTCTCTTTACTTTGTTAGTATATTGTTGTTGGATGCATATGCTTTGTAAGTCATCCAGTAGTATTTGTTGATCCATAGTTTGTATTAGCCCATGGTATTGGCCCATAGTATTGGACGCATATGCTTTGTAAGTCATCCAGTAATATTATATGTTCCATGGTATAGACCTATAGTATTGGGCATAGACTTAGTATATAAGTGCATGTTGAGGCCAATGAAGGACCGTGAAGTTATTTGTATTGAGCTTTCTCAAAGGAGGTTGCCCCCTCGAAGTGGCCTGGGATCAATAAATCGATTATGATTTCTGTTATTTCTGATATCTCGTGCATTTTCATTAATTAATTGTTGCAGGTCCTCACATCTGGTATCAGAGCACTTTCTTAGGCTCATTGGGTGGAATTTCTTCCGATAATTTTTTTTCGCATCTGTTGCAGGTTCGGATCTGGGAATAATCCCTATCCGCTTAAATGTGGGAAGTACTTGGGCATAAGCCCTAAAACTCATTGTGAGGAGTACCACAGGAACCCCAAAGTAGCTGGCACATTGAGAGGACCTGCCAACGAAAAGGGAAATGACCCCTACCTGACTAACTAGTTCCCACCCGTGAGGTAAACCAAGAGTTGTCGTATGTGGCAAAGCGGTTATCAGTTTTACCTAAGCCGTGGAGTGAGGGCTACTTCCCCAATACGCAAGCAGTCAGACAGCATTGGTGGCTGAGTGAATCCCCTGAACCGTTAGGAAGCCAAGCATACCTGGGGTCCATATCTATTTTTAGCTGCTAAATCACAGATTACATCTGTCCATACCTATTGCCGATCACTTCCACGCCATTGCAGATCCACTTGTTTTCGATCACTTCCGCATCACTTCCGCGTTGTTTCCGATCCATTCCGAAAAGAAAAAAAAATCTTGGTTATGGTTGTCACCAATGCAGCAACACAAATCATGGAGGAAGAAATTGCAGCCCTCAAAACCAAACTCCAAGATTTGGATGACAAATTTCGCAGCCTCCATCTTTAGTATTCAGCCATGAACACTAAAGGAAAGCTAGGCTCTTCTACAGACACTGGGTTCTCTTCTTCTAGCAATTTTTGTGGGTTGAAGCTTGATTTTCCTCGCTTCAATGGTAATGATTCGACTGGATGGATATACTGGGCAGAACAATATTTCAGTCTGCATAATACTTTTGATGTCCAAAAATTTCCATTTGCATCCTTTCATTTGGAACAGGAATTCCTTCAATGGTATCGTTGGTACATCAAAGCTCATGATGAGCCAAAATGAATAGGTTTTTTACAACTCCTTTTGCAACGATTTCGTCCTAGTGCTTTTGATGACTTCACAGGAGCACTCACTAAACTTCTCCAAATTGGAACTGTGAGAGAGTATCAGACAGAATTTGAGAAACTGGCCAATCACACAGATGGATTGTCTGAAGAATTATACAAGAGTTGCTTTATCAACAGTCTCAAGGATGAAATCCTCTCAGAGGTTAAAATGTTATGTCCCAACACAATGATGGAATTCCTAGGGTTGGCTAAGTTGGCGGAGGACAAGATATCATCCCAACAACACTCAAATCCACTTTTGTTCCATTCAGAAATATGGTTTCCCAACGACCTCCCATCACACCAGCTCCTTGTACAACTCCTATCAATCATTTGTCTGAAGCAGAGATGCGGGCATGTAGAGAAAAAGGGCTTTGTTATAATTGTGATGAGAAATTCACTTGGGGACATAGATGTGTTGAGAAACAACTCTATCTCTTGGATGTGGATTCTCTACCTACCTCTAAACTTGGTGAAGAAGCTCCAGATACACTAGATGATCAATTCAACATTCATCAGCCGCCTGTTGACCCTCCGTCTCCGGACGACCACCCAGAGATATTTCTCCATGCTTTAGTCGGAGTCACCACCCCACAAACAATGTGAGCCAGGGGTTACTTCAAAAAGCTACCTCTTACAATACTCATTGATTCTGGTAGCACTCATAACTTTATTGACCCTCGGCTCGCCAAAAAGACTGATTGTTTTGTCCATCCTTGCTCCAACTTTGAAGTCATGATTGCCAATGGCGACACCTTATCTTGCAAGGGGAAGTGTCGCAATGTGTGTATCTCTATGGAAGATTATAACCTGCGCTTTGACATTTTTTCCTTGTCCTTAGGCGGATGTGATGTGGTTTTGGGAGCTCAAGGGTTACGCACACTTGTCCCCAGCTTATGGGATTTTGGTGAACTTTGGATGCAGTTTTCAGTTAATGGGAAAAAACACACATTTACGGGCTTGCAACCAGGGTCTCTCCACATCATCAGTTCACATCGATTGGAAAAGATCCTTAAGGAGAATTCACATGGTGTCATCACTCAGCTCCATTCCATTCAGATGCACCCATCAATGGTCTCCACTACTCCCTTGGATAGATATGCAGGTGTCTTTGTTGAACTAGTGGGATTGCCACCTTCAAGAGACCTTTTCGGTAAGAATTTAGCCGCCTCTACATCTAAGAAGGAAATGATGGCTATTTTGCATGCAGTACAGAAGTGGCAACCATACCTATTTGGGAATTATTTCTGCATCAATACTGATCACCAAAGTCTGAAATTTTCCTGGAACAATGTTTCTCCTCCTCAACACACCGGAAATGGGTTAGCCAACTCATGGGTTATGCCTATGAGATCACTTACAAGAAGGGTAAGGACAATCTGGTGGCGGATGCTCCTTCTAGCACATTTGATGACCCAATTTCTCTTTCAGCTATTTCTATGCTTGTTCCAAATTGGTTGCAATTTGTTCACCAGGGCTATATCTTCTATGAACTCCATGCTTCTCCATTGGCAGGGCACTCTAGTTTCCTCAAAAAGTATGACCAGGAACAGTGTAACGTTTTTTTTCCGGGACTTAAAATGACAACTCTGCAGATGATGGCTGAATGTGATACTTTCCAGGTCAACAAGGGTGAAACAACACTCCTTCCAGGATTGCTCGAACCCTTTCCCATCCCTACACAGATTTGGACAGATATTTCTATGGATTTCCTTGAAGGGCTTCGGTGGTACAATACCAAATCTAAAATGAATCCATATGAAGCAATCTATGGTCATGCACTGCCTGTTCTTCTTCCATACACCCTCAACAATTCACTAGTTCAGGAAATTGACTCGGTTCTTCGAAACCGTGATCAGATTCTTCTCATTTTGCAGGACAATATTCACATGGCAAGAATTCGAATAAAACAACAAGCCGTTCAACACCGTTCTGAGCGCACTTTTCAAGCAGGTGATATAGTTCTTCTTCGTCTACATCCTTCCAAGAAATCCTCCATGAAACTCAAAAGGTGTCAGCTTCTCTCTCAATCTATCACAGAGGTATTCATTCAGTGGCACATAATGCAACCAGAGGATGCTACAGGGGAACCATTCCTTCATATTCCTTATCAATTTCCACATCTAAAGCTTTGAGGACAAATATTTTTCTAAGGGAGAGGGGATGTTAGGAACCCATTTCAACCCTTCTCTTTACTTTGTTAGTATATTATTGTTGGACGCATACGCTTTGTAAGTCGTCCCGTAGTATTTGTTGATATATATTTTGTATTAGCCCATGGAATTGGCCCATAGTATTGGATGCATATGCTTTTTAAGTCGTCCCGTAGTATTATATGTTCCATGATATTGACCCATAGTATTGGGCATAGACTTAGTATGTAAGTGCGTGTTGAGGCCAATGAAGGACCGTGAAGTTATTTGTATTGAGCTTGCTCAAAGGAGGTTTCCCCCTCGAAGTGGCCCGCAATCAATAAATTGTTTTTGAGTTATGTTATTTCTGATATCTCGTGCATTTTCATTAATTAATTGTTGCAGGTTCCTCAAATGATGATGGATGAATGAGTGCCTAATTGGTTGAGGAAGGAGCTGTTGTTTCTTATTAAAAGGATCCCTTAGACCATAGATGTTGGAAATATTTATCGAGATAATATATTATTAGTAATACTTAAATATTATACATGAATTTGATTTACGTATTTGAATTACGAATTATATTAGGTAGTATCAATAAAGGATAGGTGTCCTTAGCCATCTAACACTCATATGTCTGAATGGAGTGCACGATCTTTGAGGCTATTTATTTTGACCATCTACTTTCCCCAACCTCAAATTGTAAACCCTTGAGAAAGGATCGACCGCTCTTTCTGAGATAAGAATCGTTTCTAAAAGGGTCCATACATATAAGGATCAACCATTGCTTTTCCGTCATGTCCCCGTGCTCCTTACAGGGGTTGATGCTCTTTAAACCATTCACATCTTCACATAAATCATATATGTTATTCAGAATTACCAAAACTCCACAATCGACCTAATTGTTTTTTAACATAAACAAGGTAATTGATTTTGTATTCAAAAGGATGTGCACAACCATTCATTACAAAAAGGAGAGCCTGGGAGCATAAATAGCTTTCACAGTGGATATTAAGTAAATGCCCAGTCTGGCTCTATAATAGTTTATGATTTGCTGCCTAGTATTTGTAACTACAATGGAGGGATAAACCCTTACAAATTGGAAATTTAACAATATGCAGAAAAACATTCAAAGTTTCCAAAATGGAGGTACCAACTCATCAAAGGAGGGAGCTCTTCTAAAAAACAATTTGTTGTTGAACAAAGGTTTCCTTAACAATTCTCATGTACACAAAGGGGGATTCCTGGTAGTGGCTACACTGTGACATCCTGGCCATATTCAAAATTTCATCTTTTATAATATCCACTATCCCCATCAGTTCAATCAAATTGCATTCCAAATCATCAATTCTCGAGTCCCGACAGGTTAACTGTTGAGAGATATACCTCATGTCATTGGCTGAATATTTGTGTGCTTTGATACCCAAGCAGAATGGCTCATAAACCTTTCGCAGGTGTTGTTTGAAGTCTTCCACACTGGACTTTAGGAACGCCTTTCCGTCTTCAAGGCCCTCCATTGAACTGAGAGCATAGGTATGAGAAGGGGTCGAACCATCCTATTGCCTTGACAAAAAACTGGAAAATCCGAAGGACTGGAATCCGAGATGAGAGGCTAGGATAAAATGTCCTTCTGAATAGTGAAGGAGATGTTAGAAAAACAGGATCGCAGAGCAATAACAATAAACAGAAATGCAAATATAATCACACAAACACATTACAAGATACACATAGATATATCGTGGCTCACCCCAAGATGGGCTACGTCCACACTGAAATTGCTAGTCCTTATTATTATACCGTCTAGCAAAGTGAAGGGATACAACCTGCAACACAACCGCTGCACTTCCTCCTCTATGTTTCACAGTCTCTCTTCCAATCTCAGAGATCTTTACAATGCGTAATACCTAATACATAAACCCTAGCCATGTTACAATTTCTTTCTTTCATAAGGAAAATACAATGGGAAAATACCATGGGTTACCCAAAACCATGGGCCCGAAAATTGGTGGCGAAAACAACCCCAAAATTTTTTCTCGGGGGCTCTACCCTCGGACGCCCTGGGGATTGTGCTGGGATCATAACCAAACCTGGGGTTCAGACATGGCTGAATCATCATCTATGAGACTGGAATATCAGGCTCCACAACCAACAGGAGAGGTTTCCAAGTCCGTAAAGAAACCCAGGAGGAAAAAGGTTCACAAAGAGGTCTGAATTTCATAGAGGGTTTGAAATACTTCCAGCATTAGGGCGACTTAAAAAGGGAACAAGAGCCCCATTAAATGTAGGAGCGTGGATACCAATGACGAAGGGACGTGCGCTGGAAAAATAGGAAACAAGAGACTCCTTAAATGCATGAGCGTGTATACTATTTCCAAAGGGATGCTCTTTCTCCTTAGTATCTATTTTCAACACCCCAAAATAGAAAATATTGAGGAATGATCGATCGCCTCTTGCTCTGAGAAAATTTCCACTTGGATGCAAACTGTTTAAAGCAAAGTTCCTATTAAATTTGTGATTAAGGTACTATATACTTTCCTCACCCCATAGAAATAACCCCTAGAGGAAGGATCAAACTCTCTTTCTCCCCAACATATACTTTCATTAGCCCAAAATGGAACAACACGAGGAAAGAGCGGCCTCTCTTTCTCCGAGAAAATTTCCACTTTCGATCAAACTATTTCAAGCAAAGTTCCTATGAAATTTATGTTTAATGTGTCGATTTCTACTTTCCCCACCCATAAAAAAAGAATGCCTGGAGAAATGAACGGATACTCTTTA
Source organism: Larix kaempferi (assembly GCA_027924585.1). NCBI lineage: Eukaryota > Viridiplantae > Streptophyta > Pinopsida > Pinales > Pinaceae > Larix > Larix kaempferi. The sequence continues at coordinate 15,466,585 of BSBM01001334.1, read as the reverse complement.
TCCTCACCAGATTCTTTCAAAACCCCAAAATAGAAGAAATTGAAGAAAGAGCAGTCACTCTTTCTCTGAGAATATTTCCACTTGCCAACAAACTATGCGAAGCAATGTTCCTATGAAATTTGTGTTTAGAGTGTCGATATCTACTTTCCCCACTCCTAAAAAATTCCTGGAGGAAGGAGAGGACGCTCTTTCTGATCAGCATGTACTTCCAACACCCCAAAATAGAACTACTTGAGGAAAGAGTGGCTGCTCTTTCTCTGAGAAAAATTTCACTTTTAAGCAAACTGTTTAAGGGAAAAATCCTTGGAAATTTGTGCTTAGGGTGCCAATATCAGATTTCCCTACCCCTTAAAAAGAGCGCCTGGAGAAAGGAGCAGATTCTCTTTCTCCTTAGCATATACTTTCAACTCCCCAAAATAGAGCAACTTGAGGAAAGAGCGGCTACTCTTTCTCTGAAAACATTTCCACCTGCCAGAAAATTGTTTGAAGTAAAGTTCATATGCAAATTGCGTATAAAGTGTCGATGTATACTTTTACCACTTTTAAAAAATAACCCCTGAGGGAAGGAGCGAACGCTCTTTCTCCTCATCATCTACTTCCAACATCCCAACATATAACAATTTGATGAAAGAGCGTTCTCTCTTTCTCTGAGAAAATTGCCGCTCGCCAGCAAACTCTTTGAAGCAAAATTACTATGAATTTTATTGTTAAAATAACGATATCTACATTCCCCACCCCAAAATAGAACCATTGGAGGAAGGAGCGGACGCTCTTTCTCCTCAGTATCTATTTTCAACACCTTAAAATAGCACATATTGAGAAAAGAGTGGTCGCCTCTTCCTCTGAGAAAATTTCCACTTGTAGGAAAATTGTTTAAAGCAAAGTTCCTATCAAACTTGTGATTAAGGTACTATCTAATTTCCTCACCCCATATACTTTCATTATCCCAAAATATAACAACATGAGGAAAGAGCGACCTCTCTTTCTCTGATAAAATTTCCACTTTCCAGCAAACTGTTTAAAGCAAAGTTCCTACGAAATTTATGTTTAATGTGCGGATATCTACTTTCCCCACCCATAAAAAAGAATTCCTGGAGAAAGGAACGAACTCTCTTTCTCCTCACCATATTGTTTCAAAACCCCCAAATAGAACAACTTGAAGAAAGAGCAGTCGCTCTTTCTCTAAGAATATTTCTACTTTCTATCAAACTGTGCGAAGCAATGTTCCTATGAAATTTTTGTTTAGAGTGCCGATATCTACTTTCCCCACTCCTAAAAAAATATCTGGAGGAAGGAGAAGATGCTCTTTCTCCTCAGCATCTACTTCCAAGACCCCAAAATATAACAACTCGAGGAAAGAGTGGTTGCTCTTTCTCTGAGAAAATTTCCAGTTTCAAGCAAACTGTTTAAAGGAAAAATACTAAGAAATTTTTTCTTAGGTTATCGATATATGATTTCGCTACCCCTTAAAAAGAGTGCCTGGAGAAAGGAGAGGATTCTCTTTCTCCTCAACATATACTTTAAACTCCCCAAAATAGAGCAACTTGAGGAAAGAGAGGATGCTCTTTCTCTTAAAACATTTCCA